>CM017556.1:63557870-63995256 GCA_007844125.1 Sinonovacula constricta
ATAAAACAGTATGTTTGGTAAGGAACATACGATATAAACAAGAATGTTAACTTATTTGCAAACATAAAAGTATCTTCACAACTGTAGATGATACCGTGTTAAACTTTCTCATCGTAAGTCAACTGTAGTGCATCTTTGCGAAATCAATATTTCCCAGCACACGATGTTTATGTCTGACCCATAATGGCACAATTTGGTCCAAAAGACTTCAGCATGGACATTTCTCTGCGTTAAAGTAGACATTTTTTCTCACGCATTAAAAAGAAACAAAAAATTGGACCCATATTAGTGCGGCTCCCAATGAGGATCCCTTCTAAAAAGTGTCAAAACAGAGATAGCAGAACAATGTGACTAATGTGTAACATATAAAACAAGTTTATAAAGAAGCAAACTAAACTAAACTAAAAAAGTGAAACACAGATTTAACCAGACTAAAATATGAATTAAACATACTTTTAAAACAAACGTAATACACAGAATATGTCTAAATTCAGTCCCACTGTTAAAAGGAATTCATTAAGGGCAGACTTTTACTTTATTATATTTTACTGCCTTTAAAGCCTCTATTTAAATGAATGACATTGAACAAGAGATCCCACTTATTCATTGCATCCTGGCAACAGTTATTTAGTTACTTATCTTCAAATAGATATCACCAAATTCAAGAAAAACAATCATACATTCAACACCAGTGATTCTTAATTTCACATTCAACAGACAAAATACAATTGTAAATGCTATAAACAAATGTCCAAGACGATTTTGTCTGTTGAAATAATCATGCAACACTTGTATGGCATACCTATAGTTTTATCCATACAACATTATATATTGAAATCTATTCGCCAAGAGACATGTGTTTTATTATAAACAAAGTATCACTTTGTGAAAAAAATCAGGATAAAAAGTAAGTGCAACCAACACACAATACATAAATACAACTTGACAAGGTTATAAAGTGTTTGTGAGCATAACGAATGATTAAACCCTTGTCTTATAAAACAATAACAATTATTTAATTATTCAACACAAAAACATGCATACAAAAAAGACTTCATGCCTCTCACAACTATAAAAAAGACGAAATCATCAGATAAAGATTACACCCCAACCTAATATTGTGTTCGATATTTTATCTACTCTTCAACGTCACTTTTCACTTAAATTTATTTCAAAAGGAACGGCATTTTTGAAAACAGCCAACTCCCCAATGCATCAATTGCATTAAAGATAATATTTAAGTATCCAACAAAACTATTATATTTACACACTATAATCCATATAGTCATATGTAAGTAATATTCAAAACTACATTTAAATAAACATGACATATAATGTAACTCTGCAACAAAGTTAATTTATATTAAATAATAATAACTGAGGTGAATTAGAACAGCCAAGTTTAAAACAAATATTTGTATTATTTACTAGGTCATTATATGAAAGAGCTACTATTCGAAAGTTTATTTTTTAATAAATTTAGTCATTAAATTTACATCCCTTTCTTGGGAAGCATTTATTTCTTTAAAAAAGACTTATCAAACTTATGGTATCATTGGCATTTGTCAAAATTCTCTCCTAAAGCTAAAAAAGCTAACAAAAAGGACTATTTACACAATTTACATTTAAAAGTAACGTTTATTTACACAATCTTTAAATATAAGCACAAATATGACTGTACATACTCCAACGATGTTGTACTTGTAATAACGAACGTGCTTTTATCCACGTTTTACTGCTGTTTAACGGCAATTAACCATATATCTGAAAGAACAGATGGACAGAGTTGCCCCTGTATTAGGGGGTGTAATGACGAGGCGTGACTGTATTAAAAATCATTTACATGACTTGGCTAAACAGAGAAAATAGTAACAGAAATATAACACATATTTACAACAGACAAATATTTCAAATAAAAGGAGTAAATCACTTAATTGTCATAATTATAATACGTGCAATTATTATATCCAACATGATGCTTTAAATAAAGCACTACCAGTACATATATGATTTCAATATAGTTTAAATTAAAATTCAAATGAATAATTTAACTTAACATATTACAACACCAACACATATATCATCTACTCGTGGCATAAAACAAAATAATACCAATGCATTTATTATGTACACGTGGCAACAACCAAAGTATCGGCATCATACATGTAATACCTGTAATTATAATACAGAATTTCAATCTTTAAATAAAACACTATAATACATATATCATGTACAAGTTGCTTCAAACAATACAATACCTATACATACTTCATGCATACCTTGCTTCAAACAACACAACTATCACATATAGGAAGCTTCAATGAGGCATAAACATATACTTATTACATGTACATGTATCTTCAAATAAAACAATACGAATTGATTTGTCTGGAAAAAAAATCACATGTCCAAAAGAAAGACATGTTTCTGATTTTTAATATAAACAATATAACTAATTTTATCCTAAAATAATAAAATCCGTCATCCTATCAGAACTATTAGAGGCACATATTGTATCATATTACTACTACCACCGTCTGTTAGTTTGTTTCTCTTACAATCTCTAAAATAGAATAGTGTGTTTTTTCGTTTTATGTTTTAAGCCTTCTGCTTTTATTAATGGCAGGTATAACTGTTTCGTGAATAACATACATTTTGTCAGATACGGTATCTTAAAAAATGTAAAAAAAATGATCGGTAAATATGATGTGTATGATAGCAAATGTATTTTTAAAAATAAACAACTCAAAACCGTATTCACTAATAAGATACACAATAACTAGCAGTTGTTATAACTGCAATAGATGTCAATAATAACAATTTCACGTGATCAATCATTAAGTATTTATACAATACATATCATGCCAATTACAATTACACAATAAACCAATACAAACATGTTTTTTAAATGTTTGTTAATTTTTATAAGCCTATTCAATATTCACTTCCCTCTGCAATTGTTACGTAAACAATTAAAAAAACCAGGCCGCCCTGAACATGCATGCAATACTTTAGTGTGAATAATTTTAAGCAAAGACATAGGCATTCCATATAGTGTAATTAATTTACAAAGTAGTCTCTTACACAGTAAATTTATAGCAAAGTAATTCTACTTACAGTTCATCTTTCAACAAGGTCTCCCATACATAAAATCTATTGACATTAGATGCACGACATATTTCAACAAATCATTTTCATAACAACCACGAGCGACGGTAATGTGATTAGTACTGTAGTCTATAGATAACTTTAAATACCATACTACTTTAATGAAACTCCTAGAACTAATAATTCAACACAATTACGTGACGGTGTACAATATATTAAACTATTACAATACAAATATCTGTTTTGGTCAAACACGAATCACATAATTTTACAAACTGCAGGTTCATGTACTAAAGAATAAAATCAACACAAGTAAGTAAATAAAATACAGGAACATAAAAACGCAGTTATTGAATTTAAGAGACAGTGTATGGTACTATGTTAGCATGATAAATACGAACTTAATTAAAATATGTACAGCTCAAATATACACTCTGTAACAATATAATATAAACCCAAAAAAAAGCTATACAAATGCAATAATATTACTTGTTTGGATATCATAACACTCAGCAAAACGTACAAACAATACATATATAAACAATATATAGTCTTGTTTTTCATGATACTAGTAGGAATCATATTGTGATTCAAAAAAGGGCGTGTAATTATATACAGCATATTTGATCTTGTAAATTAAAGAGTATCGTTAGTGAAGAACAAGCTTCATTACTGTTTCTACGTTTTCTAAGCCTAATTGTTCAGCTTGGTAAATTCACAAAAATATATGTGAAAGAAAGGTAATTGTGTAAATTGTTGTTTTATCAACTTAACGAGTTTTGCCCCTTTGTTTCTCAAACAATTTTTGACACGCCACCATCCAGGTGTGGACAGAGTGTTTCAGCAGGATCTCATCCGGCATGCCCTCCAATACAAATGTCTCCAATAGGGGTTCATCCAGAAGCTCAACATACGCCACCAGATGATCCACAAGCCTGCAACACAACATCTTCTTTGAAAGAGGTGGTAAGCAATAAATACGATACATGAAAACAGTAAACGCTAAACAGTAAACGGGTGTGTTTGCTGCCCGAAACTACTCTGGATACCAGAGTATTGGAAATTATAAAATGTCGATGGTCTTTTGCATATTGTTTACCTTTCGATTTAGTGGTTGCCTTTTGCATGTTATTAAACCATCGGATATAAATACTAAATGGTATAATTATGTTTCTTATGCATTGCTCTTTTACTTATCACTGGTACACGTATGCTAAGTAAATTTCTTCTCAAAACATATGTAAAACAACCTTTGCATTTTATTCAAGCAAGGCATGCTATGTATTTGTCTGAGCATAAGCAAACATATAAATATATACAATATACATTGTTCGATGTGGATTTGTAAATAATGCAAGAACGACTGCCTAACAATATTCCATTTTCTAACAACTGTTATATAAATCCGTTAGATTTTTTGGTATCATGTATATTAATAACTATTATTATTTTACGAGACATACATTTTGCAGATTCAGTATCATGTCATTATCAAATCCGGTAAAATAAAGAGGAAAAAATAATATTTAAGGAATGTAAAGAGTGATCCTGATACCCCGCATTTCTTAAACCTTTCGACATCTCTATTTCAGGAGGTGTGTTTCATTAGTCAATTTTAAAGTAATTATAACCTAAGATTAGATACACACACAAAAACAAACTAACAATATCAAAAAAATTAAAATGTGTTGCTGTTTACTTCACTAAATCTGTCTTAGACCTGACCACTTATTCCCCAAATCATTACCTCGTTAGTCACTTACAGCCAGCAATATACATGTCCTGTAACGTACTATCAAAACTCCACCAACGGTATTAAACCATTGAAAATGTAAATGCCGTAAAAGTTTGGACGGACCGACCAACAGAAGTGATTCCAGATATCGTACTTGGGGTATAAAATTTAAGGAATTTAACTAAAATTACACACTTCTCTTTTATTTTACCCGGGTCTATATATTTGTGAACAACCTCTGGCAACAAAAGATTCCTTGAGCACTGGTTTTCCTTTGCTCGTGGTTAGGTTGATATCCTATACCTATCAACCTCGTCACGTGCAAAACAAAATCTGTTCACAAGAAATATTTACCAGGATATTAGGTAACACAAAATACAACAACTAAAAATGTTAACATTTAATTGTAATATAAAGTGATTAAAAAACACAATGTTAACATATAATTGTAATATAAAGGGATTCACAAAATCACAATCTTACAAATACAAAATACAATTGTTCATACAGAACTCGTTTTTGTATTTCACATGAATATGAATTTCAGAATTTGACATGTTAAACATAGGATTCGACATAAGATTCGATAAAGTATTGATAGTGGGTAAACCAGTAGTCGCAACTTGATCATCGTTTGATTCAGTAAGGCTATATACTCTTTGAAGCGCACTTGACACCTTGCGTTTCTGATCGGCACTAGCTCGTTTGTACGAGTGTACTGCGGTGCTACAATGCCCCGTTTGTTCCATTATAAGTTGTTCTGGTACGTTTTCTCTAAAGATAATGGTTCGTAAAATACCCCTGATATCCCCAGGAAGACATTATTGTCTTTACAAGCCCTTTAAGTTTGTGGTGACCCACAGGATTCAGCGAGTATCAAATATTTCCAATCGGTTTTAAGAGCGGTTGAAAATAAAATGAAGACTCGGGAGAGTTTTAGTTTAATCCCGAAACATATTTCTCGTATACGTTAACCGGACAACGTTTGCTTTTTGGGATCTCATAAGCCCGTGCCTTATGAGGGTCAATCTTTCGGTGTTTGATCCCACCTTTGAATGTTTTTGAAATTGATTCAGTGTATTCTAAATATTGAGCACCATCTTCATCTTTTAGGATTTTAAAGTTGTCACGACTCAAATTTCTACGCTCATCGCCGCCGCCGCGCAAGCCAAAATTGACACCAACGGTCCAAAACACAGTTTTCAAAAGATTATCAGGGCTATCGATCCCCAGAACCACGCTTTCCCAGATAGAGTTTTCTTGCTCTTTTGAAATTATCTGCCTTTTAAAATAATCTGCGCTTGTCGTTTAACGAGCCCAACCCCCTGTTTGGTCACGTTTTGCATAGAGTTATCTAGGCAGTGTTTGAGCTCAGAAAACACAGGATCGTTAAGGAAAGAAAGGCGGCGCCCGTTAACTTCCAAATGTTTCAGTAATGCAGTTATTACCGAAAACAGCGACCCACAGGTATACTCACTACCATCCTGTTTGCGTAATGACAAAACAAAAGGACGCAATACTTTATTCAAATGCTCAACAGAGTCAAAAGGTCAGAGTTCATTGCTAAGATATAAACAATCTCCGGGTCATCATGACGAGATGATACATGCGCAACCCAATCGCTGTACAGTTTGACCGCCCACTGAACCTTCCTAAGTGTATTCGGAGGAACGCGGGGTCTTGACGACAGCTCAACCTTGTCTGTTGATTCAGCCTTGAATCACTGCATAGGATCTGAAACAAAATTATAATTTTTAAAACACGAATATATATGAATGTGTCCGTATAAGGGAAGGATTGTGGATTTAAAACTTTCTATAAAATTAAAATAATTAAACCTAATTAAGGGAATTTTTAATTATAGCTATTTTCTTTACTGTTCTAATTTTTCATAACGTATGTTAATGAAAAGGCATAACAACATTTAGGAGTATTTTTCCAAAGATTTGTTGAACTGAATTTAGCCGTTAGGGAGAATTTGAGGTTTCTTTTTTTACCGATCACAGTGGTCCTACATGTAAAATGCAATAGCGGTCAAGTTTTAGTAAGGCCAATCACTTATTGGTTCGGATAGCATTGCAGTGAGACGGGCCTACATGTTCTGTTCAGTGTCTTTCAAAGTTTCCTTTTTATCTATCTACATGTATTGTGAAAGTTTTAGCATCAATTTCTCATTATGAATTCTAGTTGTTAATTTTTTTCTGAAATATGATTAAGGTATTTATTTACATTGACGTTCGCTGTTAGTCTTTGTGAGATCTTCATCGTTTTGTTCTTACTTCCGCTTTTTAGATTTTTGGGAAGAGAAAATACGTATTGGACGCGTTGCCCCAATTTTAGATGCTCCGTCTTCTAGCAAACATCAACTGCACAGTTCAGAATATCGTGGATGTTTTCCTTGTTTTCGTCTGGAGCATCTCTGCAATGAATAAAATAAACATATGTCTGGAAACACTAGGACATCAGTTTAAAGGCAAAAAAAAATGTTGAATGTCATGCAAAAACAAAATAAAATAAAAATATGTAACAATTTTTGACATTGAAAACAGACTTTGTGTAGGAGTCTTACTTCCTATACTTCCACTGTTGGCTACAATTACAGCAACAGAAAGACAGTAAAAATGCCTTAGATGTATTCTAATTGATAAAACATTTATTTTATAACACTTTGTAGTCAATTATATCTTGGAATACCTTTAATAAATAAATGTTACAGATGTAGTCATATGCATAATAGGTACACAGGTTACAGTTTCTCCACAAATCATTCAGAAGTATTTTTCTACAATACATGAGAAAGACCGCGTACATTTTACTAATTTTATTTATTTATATCATTTTTGCCTTCATACATTTCAAATAAATTTCATTATGTGATTAAATAAATATAGCAACTTGCTAATCCAGCCTTCATTTTGAAAGGCAAATACATTCATAACATTGTAAGTTGTTTCCCATTTTGTACACCATATTTTACATTTTGCATTTTAAACTTACATAAGCTACACATGTTAAGGGTCTTACACAGCCGCCAAACCTTTGTGTTTGGTTTAATATGATTTTAGGGAATTTGTAAGGGTATAGTTTTTTTCTTTACTGTTACACATTTCTGAACGTATATAAAATAAAGATAATATAAATAATAATTATGTATGCAAAGTTTCATTGAACTGCAGTCTGCCTATGAGAGATTTTGTTAACTTTATTTTTTTTATTGATGGAAGTGAAGTGATTGCTGTGGACGGTCCTTAATGCAATTGATAAACATGGTAATTACTTGTTAGTATTGTAAATTCCCATATTTTATACGGTTTAATGTTACATTATTAATGTAATAGATATTTACAATATAAGTAAACATCGGTCTATTCATACTTTAGCTATATAAACTATAGCCTTCCACCGATGCAAGTTCGAATCCCTATTGGCCGAAAGAGTATACGAGTAAGAAAGGAAGCAGTTGACCACTGGGTTGTTGTTAGTACTAGTACTTTCCATATTAGGCAAACTGCCCGCCTGAATATAATTAAACTTCCCTTGAAAACGGACATTTACCCAATCCAACCATCTTCTTGCGTAACGCACATGAAATATTCTTGTTATTTTGGCATAGCCTAGGCTGCCATTGTTTTTATAAATTCACGATAGAGATTTGTGGAAATTTACTCTCTAACTTACCTGAAAGTATTCCGAGTTATAAAAAGTTTCTTGTCTTCATATTCCTCGTAAATGTCCAACGCTTGCGACAAAATATCGTCCATTTCGGAATCACTTGAAATACATGTATCACTATAATCTGCCATTCTCAAGTGATGTGAATGCAATGTTCAGACATCGTTGTTTAAGTCGGATATAGACCTCGTACTAGGGGTTTTCTGTGGTAGAAAAACCTGGCCACGGACTTCTCAAAAATTCTCGAGCGCTACGCGCTCTCGAATTTTAATGAGAAGTCCGTAGCCAAGTTTTTCTACCACACAAAACCGTAGTACTCGATCTATATCCTATACATGACGTATGTTGAACTGTGGGTCTTGTTCACTGATCCATATTCATTGCCTGGCACTTACATTCCAAGGTTAAAGAGAATCCATCTAGCAGTTCCGAGTTCTTTTCCGAACAAGACAAAACAAAGAAAGATGATAGCTAAAAAAGTTATGAAGGTTATGACATAATTTTTGCACTGCATTAGAATGCCTCCAATTTCGAACTAACATCTCAAACGTTTTTGAAGAGACTTTGCTTATACTAATGTGTTTCAAAGTGCATGTTTTCGAAACGTCACAACTGACATAAAAGCGGCGAGTACTTACGGGCTTTCTCTATTATCAGTGTAGTCTTCAGTGTCTCTGTTTACCTTTACTGCGACCTTCAGTAAGATAAACTCATGAAAGACCTCAACAAACTGTGACAGTCTCTCAACGGTCAGGTTGTTTAGGTACATTTTGAGGGCTTCGCAAGAAGATTCTGCGATACGTTCAGTGTGTTCATCTGGTACGGCCTCGATAAGGGTCTGAAATAATTTGTTTTGATTGGATGACGATTTAGTTATAACAATGTAAAGGTAACATGAACTAAAATATATAACACAAATTCTCCAGGATTGTATATTGCCATTTTGATCACAACAAAAATAGTTTGAAAATGGCTTTAAAAGGAAATCTCTTCTTGAAATATGCGAGAAATGTTTAAATTACATGCGTAAAGGTACGGTGATAACATTGTATGGTTATTATGATCAATATATGTGTGTGTAAGTCCGATGTTACCTTTCTGTTTCCCTTGGGAAGCATAATTTTAGACCGTTGAAGAGCAAACAGTAGCCAGAGAGACTTTGCATGCTGAAGCTGGCATGACTGCTGCGCCTGCAATTTAAAAGAACGAAAGAATATTAACCAACACAACATTCTTTATAAATATATGTTATTAGGTGGAATACACGTAGATATCTAACTCCTTAACTCTGACTGCTTGGTGAACTTAGGAGGAATATTCGTACGTCAAAAAATGTTATGTATGAATGATAGGTGAGCTGTGAAATACTCGTAGACTTAAAGTGGAGCACACGTAGATATACAACACATGCATAATGTCTACAGTATGGCATGAGCAGAACACAAGTTGATGTTTAGCACCTTATCTTTTACACTGCTTGTGGTCTGAGATGAAACCCACGTAGTTATCGAACACATTAACTCTGACCGCCAGGTAACCGAGATTGAACGCACGGAGATATCTCCCACCCAACCACTGACTGTCTGGTGTCTTGAAATGGAACACACGTAGATATCCAACACCCCATCTTATTGCTGCCATGTGGCCTGAGATGAAACACACGTAGATATCCAACACCTAACTTATGGCTACCATGTGACCTGAGAAGGAACACACGTAGACATCTAACACCAAACATCTGATTGCCAGATGACATGAGATGAAGCACACGTAGATATCCAACACCTAACTTATGGCTGCCATGTGGCCTTAGATTGAACACACGTCAATATCCACTACTTAACATCTGAGCGCCAAGTGAGTTAAGATAGAATACACGTAGATATCTAACACTTAACCTCTGACTTACATATGCCCTGAGGTGGAACACAAGTATATATCAACACCCGACCTCTGGCTACGAGTTGACCTAATGTTATTTCGGGCAGCAAGAACACACAGTCTCAACATCTGATTGAAAAGTGACCAAAGATGGAACACACGTACAAATACCTTCTGACTGTGAATTGGGGAGTCCATTTGGAGGGTGTCCTGCATGAACTGTGCAAGGGGCATCGAGGGTTCGCCGCCGATAGACTTCAGAAAGCTGATAGCAATGTCTAGATGGTCAAGGGATTTACAAAGCTCTGGTAGGGATGCCATTTCACTACAGATCTGTTGCTTCACAGCTTGGTTCAGTTCAATCTTTAGGAGAATTTGGCAACTAAGATTAATATTTGAAATATTTTGAAGCATTATTTCATCTCAAAACGTATGTTGTTTTTTTGTAAAATATAATTTAAGACACAAAATAAAATTTACCTAGCTTTACACAATATATTTCAAACTCTTACAAAATTGTAATATTGGGCCTTAAGGCCAAGGCATGTACCCATAATGTAATTCAACTTCACCTATCACCTTTTTCATATTATGGTTATATTTAACCAAAACAATTATGTCCGCTTTTGTCATCTTAAATATTTTCTACTCTGCACTCTTTACTACATCTTAGTACAGAAGCGCGTGTTTTTGTGATGGATACATTAATCAAAACTTAATGCCTAAATGTATACTTTTTATTAAAATTGATGTTAAGACAAATTTACGTTTTACCTGGCGGATTTTCTCGGATAAATCAGCAAAAACATGGGCATTGGTAAACTCTGCACGATAAATCATAAGATCAATCTGAAAAAACACAATTGAAACACTTCTATGTTGGTCAAACAATTCACAGATTGAATGTCCGTGTAATTTGTAACGCAAATATATTAGATCGAGCAACTATATTATGGTATGAAGTATGGCAAGATCTATTTACGACACACTTTATTTTACATTGTCAACATGATCCCGACACCATTTCCGCACCATGTGTAAAATTTGTAAACAAATCAAGTGGGAACAATGAAATTGCATTATGTTAGGTAATTAATGACACATAGATAGGGGATACATCAAGTATAATTGTTTTAATGTTCAAAACTGGTTAGATAAGAAAAGTCCAGATTTTAATAGATAGTGTTAAGTTTTATATCCATAAAAATGCTTATTCTATTTTCTAAGATGCCATAATAGTACATTCATATACAGTTGGACCATATCATAGTTATTAAGACGAAGCTGCAAAGATGAACGTGTCAAACATACCTCCAGATAACTCCCAATATTAATTCTAGACTTGGAAAAGCAAAAACGCTCCATAAGCTGACGTTCAATGCCTGTGAAATCGTATTCAGTCATGGTACCTTTCCCGAGAGCAAAAGTGTACTGACAGTTAGCGTAGATAAGTGGCATAAGGTCCAGCTGTCTGTCAAAGCTAACTAGATGGGAGGAAGTGACATCAGCGGGGTCAACACTGGATATATTGGAGAGGTCCCTGTTAACATACCCCACAACAATTAACCTCTCGCACATTACAAAGTGTGATGTAAAATGTACATTTTAAGTGAAATTATGTGTAAATTGCTTCTTAAATCACTTATCAGTCCATGGCAAATTAACTAAATGCAAAATATCACAGGGAAACAAGAATGATCAGTGAAGTCCAGATCAATGGTTGGAGAAAGAACTAAAAGAAGCAACAGCGTACCGCAGAACTGTAAGAATATCTCCAGACATTGAGTCATCCTGACCGGGAATCTAATCCATGTGGTGCAAGGCACGTGAGTTGACAAATTTAACCTCGGCCACGGATGCCCTTATCTATTAATTTTAATCAATGTATTAACACATGTTTTACTAATAAAGGTAGAAACCGAACACATTCAACTGGACACTCAAATTAAATGAAAAACAACAACCTGTTAGCTGTAGTCTTGTTGACCATGTCAATGAAGTTATTCTGTTGTCTCATCAGGAAGTCTATAAGTGCGTAGGAGCAGAGGCCTAAATCTCTAGTGGTGGGCAGAAGCATGGCAATAGGTGTCTCGTCGTCCACGCTGGAGCCACAGAGATCCTCTCTCACCTGGACATTGCCGAACTCAGATGGACATTCTAAACAATACAAAGTTGAGCGTTACACAGCTTAAGAGACCTTAACACAACATACAGTGTAACTTGCTCTAGAAATACAGCATAGAGTTCGACATGTTACAAATATATATTATACAGGGTGACAGGCTACAGCAAAACATTACAAAGTGTTACTGGCTACAACATAGCATCGGAAAATGTTGCAAGCTATACCGATAAGGCACACATGTTCACAGGCTACACAAAAATAAGTATAAAACGTTTCAACAATACAACAATGTGTGACAAACCACAATATTGTATTGCAAAATGTTTGTCATATATTTATGCACGTTGTTAATCTTGTTTATCGTGGTAACAACAGTATTTCAGTTATCTGGAGACGGTATCCACTTGAATCAGATATAGTGCTTCCTTTACTGGGGATACCAAACGTAAACACCTGTCATGACACCATACCCAGTCACATTATCCTGACACTGGGCCAACCAGTTTTGGAACTTCCCTAATACATGCGTGAGCATTAGCAAGTGAACTACACCACTACCATTTTTGCGACTTTGGTATCAAACCCAGGGCCCCCTATACATGAAGATGACGCTCTACCGATTACGCTACCAGGTCCGGTATATTTATACATTTGTATGTGTATGTACTATTTCTAAGTAAATACTGTTCAGTCTATAATATGTTGAAACAATCTAAAAAAACATCAATCTGACACAATCTAAAATTACAACAGTCCAGTTGAAAGTGCTAAAGCTTAAACATTCTTGCAAAAATGCAGCATAAAGTGCGACACGCTTACAATTCAAAATAAAGTGTCATTCTACAACAATACAACGTTACACAGACGCAATCAATGCCAGTTAGAACTGTTTTAGTAACATTAATATTGACTCTATGGTTTACAATATAAATCATAATCTGTCTCTTCTTATAAGGTAACTTTACACCAAACATTACCATCATATCCCAATTGTAACTTAAATCTTCTGACTTAAGTAAAAAAAACAACATAAAAACTATTTATGATGACCTTCTAAACTTATTCAAATTCGAACATAACTGATGTGGAAACTATGTTATATTTGGCGTTAGGTCAGGTACTTTTACAATATAGTTCCTATTTATCGAAATGAGTCTTACGAAAATTACGTTTTTTTTTAAGCTGATCTCTGACAATGTCCCAGGCTGTTCTGAAATCTTCTAAAAGTTCTGCTGTCTCGTTGCCCAACACGTTATCTGAAATATTTACAATCTAATTTATGTAAGAATAAAAGGTACATGTAATTAGATTTAACAAGATCAAGCAAAAAAACTTACATAGTTCCCATGCTTTACAATTAAATATATTTTGGTAAAGGGTTAGTTTGATGAAGATTGCTAGTGTTTTCATGTTGAATAAATTGATGATAAAAATGAAATTAACTGATCTTTGTTTCATATGATTTATGACTGCTGGGGCTTTGGACTGTATCTATGTATCAACAATATAATTTCCTACTGTACCTCGCTTAAGATGTTTGAAAGCGATTGTAGATGCTTCCACCCTGTCCAGCCGCCGTTGGTACTTGTGTAACAGTCCCTTTTGTAGTCGAAGGATGCTTGGAACACATTTAAGTGCTCGTAGAATTGGCTCCTGAAGTCAAATTACAATAATAAAAAGCCATCTTCAAACGACATCATTGTGCGATTGTTATAATGCATACATTCCTTGAGAGCATTAGTACAAGAGAAAAGAAAATAGTTGACAGAAATGCAATAACGTATTTGTTTATGATTACAGTCATTGTCTCGACAATATGATTAAACATTAGCCATAAAATGTTAGGAACCTATCAGGAACCATTGGCATTTTAAGTTAAACAATGACAGAAAATGCATTATTATGAACATATGCACATGCTGTACACATATTTGAAAATATATACACTAAGAAGCGATTTTAATGTACACTTAAAGAATATTCAGAATATTTATTACAATAAATATTTATTGCCATGATAAAGAACACGACTACGATATAAAGAAACAATACATTGTCATGTTCTCGTTTTAAAGACTCAAATGGTATAATTCTGAGAAATCGGCTCTTTTAGACATCTTTCAGAACATTCTGATACATTTTTAGTTAAACATTGCCTTTTTCCCCGCCTGGCCGAGTTGCGACGACATACATACCGTCGAATTGTGGCAAGCCATGTCCGTTGTTAGAATGGACCTGCGTTTGACAGGAGTTGTGTGAGGCCCAGTCCAGTCAATTAAAAGTGTTCTGTGAGTTATGCAAACTCAAATTATGCTTTATTATAAAGAGACATATTTCAAATATTGTTACAAGAAAACTTGTTTGCAAAGGTGTGATATCACATACATTTTCAAGGAAATAATGTAAGACTTGGTGCTGCCTTATGTCCTGTGTGTTGTCTTGTCCCTTGTTTTGCAGTTCGAGCCTCAGGTGGCTAAGTGAGATAGGTGTCCGAAAGCGCCACACCTGGTCAACCTCCTGCAGCCTGCCTGGATCAGGTTCTATCTGGGGAGTCTCTGTCTCATACAGTAGACACAACAATGGGTCCCCTCCTGCCAAAAAAAACACACACACATTAAAGAGTATAGTGTGAGACATTTGACTCACGAACACTAATTTCTAATAATGTCCACGTGAGAATTAAAACATATAAATATCAATGAAGAAATTATCTGACACCAGTTTTAACCATACGTTCAGGATATAATATCGTTACAGTTTGTTCAACATTGTCGAACGTAAAACCATGATTAGTACTTTATGAACTTAATTTTAGATATACATTTTATAAGTAAACACTATAACACACATTCTTTTATTCAGAGTTATGACCTAATAACCTATTTTGTCAACTAATATAGCTGTATAAACGGCTATTACGTTTGAATCCCCTGGTCTAGAATGTTAAGGATAATGTCAAAGAAAAGTACACGCCGGCCACCAATGCCGGAATCCCGTACCTCATATTCATAAATGTATCTTATTAAATGTACGACAGCATTCAATTTAATATTACAGTTTTCTTACCAAGTCTCTGATCAGTTGCAATGACATGGTTGCAACTCTTTAATGAAGCTTCTGCATTCTGAAATAGAGGGTAAACTTCAGTAGTAACAACTTGTAAAATGTTTTCTGATTAGTTTTGTTCATACATAAAAAACTTTTACAGATACATTTATTGGGAAGTGGTTAAAAACCATACTTGAAAACTATAAATTGTTATTTGGTAAAGTTAGTAACCGTAAATATGCTAGCAGGTGAAAATAAAAGGTAAGAGAAAAATGTAATGAAAGCAAATGAAAAAGGCTAGAATTGTTGAATTACAGTCCTTTTAAATATCAACTGCGCCACTTAGTCTATGTACATGCCGGTGTTATTTTATTATGCAATGTTACTGCCATACTGGTCAAAGAGAACCTATCTCATGTTTGATTTCAGACGGATTTTAACTGGTGCCGATCAGTTTTTCTTTTATTTATATCGCGCCGTGAAAAGGAAAGGATAACTGCTATTGTTTTTTGTCATTTTATTACAATATTGTTCTTAAGAATTTAAGGCAAAACAATACAGGCGTTCAGCTAATGCCCTGCAGAATACGGGACAATATCATTTTAATAGTGTCAAAATAGTTTATTTAAATAATACTAGCCTACTGAATGTATATGCAACACGAAAGAAAAGTATGCTCTTTGTTACCCTTTTTTAAGTAATAAACCATGTACCAAATTAAGAAAAAAACAACAAATACATTAACAGTATTCAAAATAATTTTAATATTCACATACTCATGTGTTAGATGCATTAAACTCATATTAATATGTGTACCTATCAGTATTCGATTTTAATAAGTTTTATTCTCAAATAAAACACTCTATTTCATTTTAATTCAGAATAAGTCCGTTTTTACAACACTAAGCTCATGTCCACTAACATGAATTCAAATATAAGCTAATGGGTGTATGTAAAGAGCGAAAATTTAATGTCTAAAAACTTCAACCATGACAAGTACCTGCATAATTGGCTGTATAATTGTATGTGCAAACATATGTTCCCAAATCTGACGGGCTTTCTTTGTGGATAGAAGACACATCTCTTGACTCAAAGCCTCCCCTGAAAATGAAGCAGTATAACATTATGATTTTTTAACAAAACTATATAGACATGTCTAGATAATATTGTTTCCGTTATTCCTTAAAAATGAAACATTGCAAGAAATCTGTTTTGGTTCCCTTTGTTGCATTTATATGATCTTTATTTGTCTATAAAATATAAAATGTACAACTCATCATTATCTAGGAAACACTTAGCGGGTAGCGCAGACGTGTGATTAGAAAGAAATCTTGAAAAAAATATAAGAAAGATATTTTTAGGTTAAATAAATTAGAGAAATTTTCTTTCAGAACTCAAAATTGAAACGCCAAACATGTCGCAAGCATGCTTAGTTTCGATGCATGCAAAAAAATACAACATCACAAATATACACTGCAACCCAAGTGTTGCAATTGACCATTCCTCAGGTAATGACTGGCAGTACCCTTTAACCAATCAGGTAACGGGATTTCCACTTGTATTTACGGTGGCTAGCGCAAAGTTAGACAGGTGTTGGGGAGGCAGTGGATATTTTGATTGAAATTACGAATGTTTCAAAATTACGAATGTTTAAAAAAGTTATTGTGAAGTTATTGTTTATAGAACATTGTATATACGTAGCTTTGTGCATTTGATGCACACTTATTGCTGACACTGACGATTTTACGTCATGACTATAATAGACAATTTTTTTGAAAATGTTGTTTATTTTTTACTACATTGTATAATTATACTATATTTGTAAGAAATCTCTTATGCATCAGTATATTTTGGATTCGTGATATTGTGTTTTCTGACAATTCCAATTTTAAAGTAATGAGCTAAAGAGATAAAACTCAGGGATAAGTGAAAATGTGCATTTCTTTCTTTGTTTCCTTCTGTACAATTTATGTCGCGAATGATTTAAAGTGTATGGTTGCTAATGTCTTGCATAGAAACACGGATAGGGACTTTGCACAAGAACATCTGATATGACAGTGGAAAGCATTGTTAGTGTCTTTATGACCGTGTCGTAAGCCAATCAACTCTTAAAAGGTGAAACATAGTTTAGAAACAACAACAGCACAAAACCCGGTTTCAAAACTTAACTCGCACTCACAAAAATGCTTACAAAAACAATACATTATATTCTTCTGTTTACAAAAACGTGTAACGCTAGACTCAAAATAACATTTACTGTTTTTACACATTTTTTCATTCTGCTGATAAGAAACCTACATAAAACACTTTTTAATTATTTAATTCAAGTTGTACATATACTTACTTAAAAACAATTTAAGTAGTATGCAGTTTACACCGAATACATACATATATGTTATTTTTGTAATACTTTTTGAACTTCTCACAAAACATTCTGATTATTTTTGTTTAAATATAAATAGCATAGGTTATCTTAACTGAGTTCAAGGCTGGTCCTTGAGCTCACTGTGGCAGTGGTAATCACCTTTACAAGTTATTTTGTATGATTCTAACCTGCATTATGCTGATTCATGATATTCTCCACCACACAGTGAGCAATAAGAAGAACATCATCTCGGCTTTTTCCTAATGCGTTCTGAAGACTTTTTAGGTCTGCAGCGATGTGCTGCCACAGGAAATTTGCAATGTCCTGACTTTGTAGCCTTGGATCAAACAGGTCTTCCATCACCTGTAAGGATATTGGTAAGAAACAAATCAAATATGGATAATTCGTTAGTTTTTCTTGCTGTTGCAACAAAACTCTTGACATTTACATCCGTCGAATGAAAAGCTTTACATACACAATCTAAGATGGGGCAGATAACTTACTTATTTAATTAACACTTTATTGATGTCAAAGCATTTCCGCTTTGTTTCTTTTTGTGCTTGTGCATGCCTGTCTCTAGCAGAAGTTCTATTTCAATTTGTAATACACGTGGCAATTACCATAGGACCTCTCACTATTTGTAAACACATATCTAGGCAGCTTATTGAGTTTTTACATTTTATTATGACATATGCGGAATGTAAGGGTAAACTATTTTACACAGATAAATTCAGAAAATAATGTTTCTACCTGTGCACTGTTCAATGAGGCCAGATACAGTGCCAGGTGAGTCAGAAGCCTCAAACATGAGCACTGGGCACCAGTAAGGGACCTTTCAACCGTCAGTTCTCCACTTGTTTTCGCAAAACCCAGAATGTGTCCTGTCTTTGTTTCATCTCCTCTGGAATCACATGCTCTATTTAAATATGTACTTAAATAGATACGTAAATAACCATCATTAAATAACAATGTGTTACCTTTATCAACAAAGAAGCAATTTGCTGTGAAGAAATTGACAATAAATTACTGAAAAAGTTTTTTTATCTGCAACCAAACGCACGTTCATTCTAGGTTTCCTCTCTACTTCAAACGTGGTGGGCAGTGGGCAGATGCTTCGTATCTTCACGGGAAATGAACGACCCCTTCATCCACGAGTTTCCTGCTGCCTTGCAGGTCGACCTAGACAGGTCAAAGGCTAGAGGAGTAAACCCAGATAGAAAATCCGTAAGAGATTCATAGGCAGTTGGCTGAACTATTCTGACGACGTATCACCTCGCCTTTCTATCGGACTCTGCCAGTAATGCCAAAGAGGGGTTCCTGGCACTGGACACTCTATGATCTCTATACCACCCGCCAAGGCCTGCACCTAGAGAGGTCACTCCAGTTTCGCTGTCTCAGCATAGACTGAACACGGGGAGAAGCAGACACCAGTGATAAGCCCAGGCTCGTTTGGCGTAGAGCCGGTTGCTCTCGACAGTGGGAGGAGTCCTCTGACTCTAATGGAAGTTGCAACCCGCCTCAACATGGGCGACCCTTGTGCAATAAGGTACTACGTTGCCACAATTTGCCTGCTTCATTGGGTGAATGAAGCTTAGACAAAATTGATGGGCTTGTTGTAAAAGAAAAAGGAAAAACATGCCAGCTCTATGGCTGGCAACTTGGATTATCAGAACAATGTGTCCTAGCCTCTCTGACGACTGTCACCCAGTAGCCGACGACAGGAAAACCGCCATCATCGACGCGAGCTGACCAAACAAAGTGGCGACATCGCCGCCCTCTAGGAGACATGAATCACTTTCAGTGGCAGTCTCAAGGAGAAGGACTACACTTTCTTCTAGTATAGTCTGAATTCAGATGAGCGCCGACTCTATGGGGTAGGCTTGGCAATTCGCAACTCCCTTCTGTTATCAGTCGGATCTCACAGGGAACGGAATGCATCCTCTCACTCCGCCTCACTACGTCCTCAGGATCTACATGCATCTTTAGTGTCTACACCCCCATCCTCTGTTCCACAAAGATGCATTCTAATGGACCTAGTGTCTCCAAACCGCACCGCTCAAGTTCACCTCCGCCGACATCATCAAGGACCGTGGCGAGCAGATGGAGAGATGGGCTGAGCACTACGGGGGAAGCTTACTCTAGAGAGAACATCCTTACTGACACAGCCATGGAGAACACCACCCCACTGCCCACCATGGAAAAACTGGACTCGCCACCAAACATCGAGGAACTCGGACAGGTCACTGACTCATTGTACTGCGGCAAAGCACCAGGCAGTGACGGAATCCTACCAGAGGTTGTTAATGCCGCAAGAGTACTCCCTCCTTGAGCTTTTGCTACAGTGCTAGGAAAAGGGAAAAATACCCCAAGACATGCGGGATGCGAAGATCGTCACGCTCTATAAGAACAAGAGTAACCGCAACGACTGCAACAACTATCATGGAATCTCTCTCTTTAGCATCGTGGGAAAAGCCTTCACCAGGGTAGTCCTCAGCCGCCTGCAGAAACTTGATGACCGCGTGTATCCCGAGTTACAGTGTGGGTTCCAGACCAAGTGATCAACCATCGACATAGTGTTATCCCTCAGGCAGCTGCAGGAAAAGTGCCACAAACAACGACGTCCCCTGTAACTTGCCTTCATCGACCTGACCAAGGCGTTTGACTTGGTCAGTCAGTTTGGCCTTTTTGCCGTCCTCCACAAGATTGGATGCCCACCCAAGCTATTGAAGATGGTCAAGTCATTCCATGACAACATGTCTGGCACTGTTCAGTACGACGGTGCATCATAGGACCCCTTCCAAATCAAGAGCGGAATTAAACAAGGGTGTGTTCTGGCCCGAAACTTTTCGGCATATTCTTCTCCCTACACCTGCGCCACGCATAAAGCGAGTATGAAAATGGCATCCTTCTTTAAACACGGAGCGACAGGAACCTATTCAACCTTGCCCGCCTCTGAGCGAAGACCAAGGTACGCAAGGTCCTCATCCGGGAGATTCTCTTTGCTGATGACGCCGCCCTCACTTCTCACAAGGAAGTCACCCTTTCAGCGACTGATCACTCTTTTCTTGGATGCTTGCACAAAATTTGGCTTCACCATCAGCCTCACGAAGACCAACATCATGGGTCGGGATGTCAGCACCACTCCCACAATTACCATTAGCGATCACACCTTGGAGGTGGTGAACAAGTTCACATACATCGGCTCCTCAATATCCAACAACCTATGTCTGGATGCCGAGCGAAACGTAAGGATAGGCAATGCAGCAACCATCATGACCCGCCTAGCGAGGCGTGTGTGGGACAACACCATGCTGACCCTCAACACAAAGATGAAGGTGTACCAAGCGTGCGTGTTGAGCACCCCTTTGTACGGCAGTGAGGCTTGGACCCTGTACACGTGCCAAGAATAAAAACTGAACGCCTTCCACATGCGCAACCTCAGACGACTTCACGGCATCACCTGGCAGGATCGCCTCTCCAACGCAGATGTTTTGGCCCGGGCAGCCATGTCAAGCATGTCAAGAGGTGCCTGCGCTGGTTAGGAAACGTGTGTAGAATGAACGATGGCCCAAAGTATGTCCTCTATGTGAAACTCACAACCAGAACATGACCGACCGGACAACCTGCCCTGCGCTACACTGATGTCTACAAGAGGGAGATCTCGAAACATCAAACTCCGACCGCGATTCAGTGCAACGAAAGAAAGAGCTGCAAATAGCAGAGAACTCATCCTACAACTGCTCCACCCATAGTACCTACAGCTCCCGCATTGGCTTATTCAGCCGCAGCCGCTGATGCACCACAATTAAGTTAATATTCAGGTGCAAACTCCATTGTCACAGACAGAAGGATGCCAACAAACATATTTTCAAAGGACGGATGTATTTCATCAATGGAACCTTGTATGGATCATTATATATTATTTTTAGTTTAGCATTGATTATTAATTAGCAGTAGAGCTAGATCTACTGTTTTGTTTTTATTAAATGACTTTGGCCTACTTTGCAATGACATATTATATACAAAAGTACTTTTCTAAATTTATTGTCAAGTAATATTGGCAGTAATCAAGCATTTGTGATTTACAAGTCAACAAGCATTACATCAAACCTTTCTGGATACCGCTTTGCAACATATAATGTTATAATATCAAGTAAGAATTTGATTTTCATTATGGTTCATTTAAATAAGATAAAATAGCAAAATATGCAGACAAAAAAAATAAATAAAGCACCAAGGATCATAACTAAAATTTAATAAGTGCCGATCATGGCATACCAAGGATATAAGCAATATCATAGCAATGCTAATTATATAATTGGTGAAGAAAGAGACCATTAGTGTGGCCCTTTGGCTGATTTACATTGTCTAGACGTTTTAATGAATCCATGTGATGCACTTCAACACATAGCTAAGATTTCATACTGGCAAACATTCTGGCTATGTTTGCTAAAGATTGGGTCATCAATGTAGCCTCTAAGCGTTTTCACCTACTTCAGATTAAAAGTGACCTACTTTTTGACCCCACGTGACCCAATAATGAACTCACCTATGATTCCATGCAAACATTGTGATCAAGTTTGGTGAGGATTGGACCCTAAATGTGGCCTCTAGTGTGTTCACAAGGTTTTTTCTAAGATTTGACCTAGTGACCTACTTTTTCACACCCCGAAACGAACTTGTTTAAGATTGTATGCAGACAAACATTCTGACCCCCATGACCCAATAACGAATTAATCCAATAGTTCATGCAGACAAACATTCTGACCAAGTTTGGTGAAGATATGACATAAATGGGGCCTCTAGTGTGTTCGCAAGCATTTTCACAAAGAATGAACTAGCGACCTACTTCTTTACCCCACGAGATCCAGTTATGAACTCATCCAAGATTTTATGTAGTCAAACAATCTGGTCAAGTTTGGGGAAGATTGGGTCAAAAATGGGGCCTCTAGTGTGTTCACAACCTTTAACTAACATTTGACCTAGTAATTTACTTTTCCAACGCATGAACTCACCCAGGATTTCATGTAGACAAACATTCTGACCAAGTTTAGTGAAGATTGGGCTATAAATGTGGTCTCTAGTTCACAATTTTTTCTTAAAATTTGACCTTCTGTTCTAGTTTTTGACCCCCGGTGTCCCAATAAGGAACTAGTCCAAGATTTCATCTGGTGAGCTAAAATCGCATGGCAACTGAGAAATATGACAGACATATTTATGTTTCAGAAATATGAAAGAAAAGAAAATAGAAAAAGGACCAATTAAGAGACAGACAGACCGACAGACTGACTGACAGATGTATTTGTGGGTATGCATGTACTAACTGGTCAATGGTCAAGCAATTATTTTGCTTGAGACGTAATAATAATCAAACATAAAAAACTGTTGTTTTTTTCTAGAAAATGAATATCATTCATTTTCAAATGTAAATAAATGTAAAACTGGTTAAGATCTGCACCTTCTTGCAAGAATATATCACTTCATTTGTTCAAATAATATCTGTTAAAACACTTCATTATCTTGATATTATTTTATTCTTTTTTATTGTTTTTTTTCGACTGCCCATTCTTAAGTGTTAAATGTTTAGTTTGCTCTATTTTATGGTATATATAATAATATGTAGTTTTCGTGCCCCTTTAACATCTGGCTGACATGTAAATACCTCTGTCTCGTGCATGGTTAAATTTACATATGTGTTTCAATCATTATAAAGCCTAGTCATATTAATTCAAAGGAGTGTCAACTTATGCACTGGATGCATCGTAACTCCACTGCCCAGCTAGTTATAATGTAGCTGTTATACTTTGCACAATCGGATACGTTACGAGAAAGTTCAATATTATTGTTGCCAGACCATGTCAATTCAAATTTTAGACTAGTCATCATTTCAATAAATTAAATTTCTTGTGACAAATGCATTTCAGTGGAATGAAGCAAGGCGAAAAGTATTGGCTAATACAAAGGTGATATTTACTTTGCGTTTCTTAAAAATAGGGTAAGTATTTACTATTATTTATACTTTGCATTGATAATTAAAATTAAAAAAAAAAAAACATGCATGCTTTACAACTATTATATAAACGTGACTGATGTGGGCAGTTTGTCAGATAAAATTTACAAACATGCAATTTAAGGATGTTAACCCTGCTGTGAATATTTATCGAATGATGCCGACCGCACATAAGAAAATAGGAATAAATGAACAAGTATAACAAGAATGATTTAGTTTTTAAAAAGATATGAGGCAAAGGTGCGGCTTGAATCATTCAGTGTGTGTCACTGTAACGTATATTGACATTTTTTTAATAAGCAAAAATTATTGGTCGGTTACCTTTAAAAAAAAAGAAAGGTGTATGTGAAGCAAGACATTATAGTTATACAAAACTGAACATTAATACAATTTAAATTGTTTACTTACTGCTTATTTACACGGGTAATAATGTATCCACTTCTAAACATCATAAAATGCATCATAAAATGCACATCGTATATAACCAAGAAAAAATATTGTCAATTCTTGCTAAGCTTATTGTATAAAAAGCAGATTATTGTCTCTGTAAAATACACGTGCTTTCTTGACTTATCAATGAAAACATCACATGTGCAGTTTACTACACACTTAACTTTTTATAGTCAAACGACGTCCAATACCCATGAAGCTAGCTGCTTTAAATCTACAAATGATTCTCTTTAACGGTGGTGGTCGAAAGTAGCGAGGCATGCATTGACTAAAAATCTCGAAAAGCTTCTATAAGCAATATACATGTGAATACCCATACATGTCGTTAGTTAAGTTGTGCAATTCTGGTGTAAATGCGTAACGTAGTGCAATAGCTATTTTCTACCAAAGCGCGCCGCTTTAATATCCATCCGGCTTGCCTTGCATCAGCCTCTCTACAGTAAGTCAAAGGTAGCAATAGTCTTATACGCTAGAAACAAATCAGCCAACCTCGTTAATATATTTTCCTTGCCTAGCTTCTTTAGACCCCAAACCTAAAATATACAAAAGTTGCAACAGACAGTACGGAACTCTACACGTACAACTAGGCAACTCTTCTACCGACAAGTGCGATGGGAAACCCATAGTCATGATAACACTTATGAAATATAAACGCCTTTATCAGTTATATTTTATTGTAAGCTACTTTTTTCTATAGCTTAATATGTTGTACTCACCCTTGGTCTTCTTTATTCCCTTTCAGAAGCTCGTGGTTCTCTCCACCAATATTAGCCCCGCAAATGTTGCATTTTCGAACCACGTATGGACGTCCACACTGAAAACATATTACACGATCAGTCTTTAACGATTGTTTCAATGTTCAATTTCTTTTTTGTTTATAGTTATATAAAATAGTGAAAATATATTTGTCCCAAAATGATACAAAAAGAGAGGAAAAGAAAAAAAATAACTCTCGACCTTAGACTTTTGGGCTTGACGTTCAAAAAGTCATCACATTTCATCTTCAGTTTGCTTCTGAACACATATAACCCAGTATCTACTTTGTTAGAGATTTGTGAGCCTTCTCTATTTTGCATTTAAATGTGGTAGTATTTAATTTTGGATTTTTCAACTCTAACTTTAAACATGATTTCATGTACCTTATATACTTTGTTGAAACCGGTGACTTTTTCGTTTTTCTGTTGATAGCAACACCTAGGATGATCTGGTACACATGTTTTACATAATATATTGTATAGTCAAATAAAAAGTATACTGTCTTGAGGTTGGGCGTGGCCCAAGCATTCTACTTGTGACCCAATCCTAGGTGGTTGCACCATGGCTGAAATGTTATATATTTGATACAGACACAATAAAATAACACAATATCTTAAATGATTTAATTTACAAGAATAATAAATATGTTTATTGAAAAAAACATAAACGACTTACATTTCCTATCACATACAGATGATCATTAGGACATCCTGAAATAAAAAATAAATAAACTAAAATATAAGAATAATGTTCCAGTGACTGTTTTTCAATGTATTATTATATGAAGCAATAATAATTTTGCCAGTCTAGAGCATAGGATCGTTAAAGCTTGTAATACTGTTAATGGATAAAGACTGTAATCGATCAATAGAAATTATTGTTCAAACACAATTCTGACTGAAAAACAAATGGTTAAGAAGAATGTTTCTCCAATGTTTATGCAATTAAGTATACAAGACCACTGACCATAATATGATATTATTAAGGATCCAATTTATTTTGGTAAATATGCCCTGCAATGGACGACATTGTTTTCCATTTATAATTATACGAGCATACAACGATCAACTGTTTTCACATATAAAAGCATACTATAAAAAACTGGATTTTCGCCAGCCGTTCTGCTAGCCAACACATATGCTTTGATCTCTTCTGTGTCATCTTGTGGCATTGTTGGCATAAAGCAGCGCTGTAAAAGAGTAAGAATAAAATTAAGTAGAAACAGATTAGGCAGGGAGAATCGCTGAAACATAACTGTTCAATACATAGCAGTAACATAGTTGATAAAAAACAACGCTAATACAAATGTAGCACCATACTAAAATATGGCATAAAACAACAAAGTAAAATAGTCTGACGAAACATCGAAGTACCATATTTGACAAGCAATTAATCCACAGTAAAACATTGCTCGCATGTAACAACGCAGAATCATAAGTGGCCTATAACTAAAATAAAACCTAGCTAGCGTTAAATATCGACGGTCTTTAGTTTAAAACAATGGGAAGTCATAGATAGTGATGAACCACACTAACAGATAGTAAGCATGAGGCAACGGTGAACAACATATGAACTTAAACAATCCAAAAAAATTGTTAGGATGAAACAACGCTTTAACCTTGAAACAGGTTGCTGATAGTGTATAGCTGATTTTCATAACTACAGCTTGGCCAAGTTAACTATGTGAGGAAAAGCTGTTGTAGGTATGGACAAAAACATTATCACTTAACAGATATCACATTGCACAAAGAAATATTTAATTAATTTATGAAATTTAGTAATATGTGGTGATCTACATTCAACTATGCTAGGTGATGCAAACTACTCAGTATTGTGGCATATCCCTCTTAGTTGGCATTGAACAACTCTTAAAAGCTGTAAGTCAGTCGCCCCAAACGAGACTTGGACCCAGGTGGTAAGCCTCTAAGCAGTCAGTGTTTTAAATCGCAAATCGGTGAATATATCAATAAGTCACGGGCGTAGCCACTAGTTGGGTTAAAAACGAAAAAAGAACGTAGATGGCATTAAAGAATATTGTCATAATCTTTAAAAAATATGTTATTGTGTAAGAATGTGAATCTGGTAAATAAAAAACAGTTGTTTATTTCATATTCAAAATGCACAAAGTACACAGTCATGACTTATATTCAGACAGAATGTTCAGAACTGAATAACCTTAAGGAAAAGCAATGTAGGTTTACATTTCCTACATCTGTTTAATACACACAAATATCTGCTCACTTACTGAGTAATCCTGCGGGGTTTTTATGATCCCGATCAGGGGTTGCATGAGGGTGCGATCTCCTTGGAGATCATGTAGGGTACATAGAAAGTGCACCAGCAAACACTGAACTCCTTGTGTGTACAAATCTTCATGCTCTGTGACGCACAGTCTACCAGGAAGTCTGTTGTGGATCAGATTATGGTAAAGATTCTGCAACAGAAGAAATTAAGTGTGTTTGCGTTCAATATGCCATTTTTTCTGACTCAAACTTTTGTCAAATAATTAACTTATGTCGAGAAACTCGAACACTTCGACTCACGCTTCATATCACTTTTCGTGATATGTACCGTTTAAAACGTAGGCTTGCTGTGCAACGCTTTTACCACGCCTCACCATCGTTTGCCAATCAGCGGCTAGTATTACCTGTCTATATCAAGAATAGGTATATTATCGATTCCATAAAAGATGTGAATTCACTTAATAAAGTGTACCTTATGCGTTGTTTATGTTGTATGTATACATAAGGGGTGATGTGCGTAGGTTATTCCGATAAATAAAATGCATGTAGCTTTGGTAATAACCTGTTTCCTATTGATAGTTTCATATTTTTTTTCGTCAATAAAGTGATAGTGTTACAAAACAGAATCATACTATGTTAATTTTAACACGAAGCCATAATGTCACATACTCATAAGGAATAAGGCAATCTTTTTTATGACGTATCACCTGATATCTTCCCTATTCCCATCATGTGGTCTATGACGCCAATTATGTCGATACTTTGAAAACATATATGTATTGAAGAAGCATATATTTACTAACGTTAGTAAGCGTGGGATTTTTTTGCGAACATTTTTTACCTCGCTTCTTTATCGTTCAGCAAGACCATCAACTGCTATTATTACTGTAACTTTACAATGAAAATGCTAATTTCAATTCTTTAAACAATGAGAATTCTGTGTAGATAGTGTAATTATGTGTTACTTGACTGTTTTGATAAATACTATGGCTCTTCTGGAGTATTATGAAACGTCAAATTCATATGTATTCAGTTTTAGTAATAAACCGTTCCATATTTCTTCCTTGTTTGATGAGAATAGAGGTTAAAACAAATATTATTAAACTTGACATGCAACAGAGAGTTTTGCATTCTTGTATATGTAGATCACCTGTACATAACTGACTTTATTGGACCTTGTTTAAATGTGAGTTTTACTTTGACAATTAACTTTCCTTAGACAATCAATAATTGTAATACGATAGGTATGCATTGGCGAACTTTTTTACTCAACGACGTGTTCTACGTTAATAAAAGTTCATCTTTTTGCAAGAGTAATAAAGTTCATAGTGCAAAGTGTATTCCAACGGTGTCAAATATTAATGAATTTATGAAGTATATGAAAGAGAAATACAATCTTACGGCACAGAAGCTCTTAAAATTTATTTTCTTATATAACTAAGAAGTACTGTGTGTTCACTAAAATCTCATCAAAGTCGCATTACCTTTTAAGAATATTTATTGGTTTTCCCAATAACGGCAGATTTTTTTTTTCAAGACTAACACGTGACTTACTTGATGTTTTACTCTACAAGCAGCAACAAAATCTTGTAGTTCTTTGATGGCCTGAAATAAAACATGAACTTTATCTAGGCAGCTAGCAATTGATCATAACATTAATACTAACCATATTTTATTTCATAATATTTCACACTGAAATAAATCATAATATGAGGGCTACCGATATTTGGATTAAATAGTTTCAAAGGGTTAATTAACAGAAACAAACAAAACACTTGTTATTACCCATACATAAAATCGGGGAAATGAAGCTAACAAGAACAAAAAATGCAGACTGACATACGTCAGATACAAACTCAAATGTCATTTGGTTATGGTAAAAGCTGCTTTTTACATTGTATATTTTAGCACCAAAAATAGTATTTTCATTCTTGTCTCTGCATACTCTAGCATAGTTAGCTATTTTTAAAACCGGACACCAGACGTTATGAACCTCTGGGCAATAACACATGGGTAAAGTAACACGATTATCCTGATCGTGTACATGCAAATGCAGACACAAAACAAAAGTTTGCTCACAAAATTCCGCCTTTGTCGAAGAAGGTTTTTTATTGGGTTTATCGTCCCACCAACATTTATTTCAGTTATCTGGAGACGGTGTTCACTTGAAGCAGATATAGTGCTACCTTCACTGTGTACAGAATGCCCTGAACACCTGGCATGATTCCACACCAAGTCACATTATCCTGACACCGGGCCAACCAGTCATGAAACCACCCTTATATTTGCATAAGCGTTAGCAAGGGAGCTATACCACTATCATTTTAACGACTTATGGTATGTCGCGGCTCGGGATCGAATCTGGGGCTTCCCATACCTGGAGCCGAAATAATATTTTGACGTCAACAAATCCCTATAGTGTCTTCAAAAGATAATAACAAAAAAAGTCAGATTTAATATTTTATGACATACACTTTTTGCCATTTATTTTGTGATGAATCTTTCTTAAATACATAAAGACAATGAATTGATATCGTTAAATGTTAGAAATATATGTTTAATATAACTGACAAATACCATTTTTTAATAATTCACTGAATGACCTGTTCAATAACCAGACCAAAAAGATAATATTTTTACCATTGCTGATACATACACAAATCACACATGATATCTCTTATACAAATTGATTTCGATTTTTTGTTCTTATATTTTTCTATATTTATGATATTCAGTTCAGAACTGGAAAGGGTTATCAAACGATACCATTTACGTTACACGAATTGATATACAATATGTTTTGATACCATACACAATGTATGTGACAAAAGAGAATCTTTACTTCAATCTACAGTGTGTTACAATAATTACACGGTTAACATTATATATTCCTTACGAAAGACGATACACAATATTGATATGTTGCTATGGTTAAGTATCACACCTGCTTTGCCATGAAGGGCGAGTAAGATCATTTAGTCAGGACCGTAACATATTATAATTGTATAAGTACATAGTAAGCAATGGAACTTAATATAATTCCCCGATTCAATGGGTAAAATATTTTAAGTAATGAGAAGAACGGTAAATTAAGTAAGTTAGGATGTGTCTGCTTCAAGAATAATAAATCGTATGCTTAATGTATTGTTGAATAAAGTGTAACATGTTAAAAACAAAAGATTTACACACACAAATGTATACGTCTAAATTGCCTTGGCAAATGCATAGAATGGGCAAAATTGCCCATCCTTTTTGCTCGAGATGCGTTTAATGTTATCGAAGAGGTAGGGAAGGTTTTCAGCTTCTCGGTTCGTCAAAATGCCTTTTCTGAAATGCCTTTACTGGTTGAAATTGGTTTATAAGGCCCATACATCTTCCATGCATCTTCTCACTGGTGGGGAAGTTTTGTCTCCGGACCCTTGAAGTGTGTGTGTGTGTGTGTGTGTATAGGTATATTGTCCCTAGAAAATGTTTCGCGCTTACATGTATTGGACAGTCAAACAGATATCTTTCAGATACCTAGTTTAATAGAAAAATGTTTAAGCAGTGACTTAGATTTTGTAGAATCGTCTAACACAGCACACATGTTCTTCTGTGCATCTTCTCATTGGTGAGCTAATTAATTGTGTTAGATGGTGTGTCAGTTAGCATCCGGGGAGGTTGCAGGTTTAGGCCCTTGTTATATACTTTTTAGTCGCAAAAGTACAGTGGGAATGACTTACAATGGGTAAAATATCCTTGTGAGGCCCATGCGTCTTCTAAATGGTAGGGAACGTTTTGTCTGGATTCATAAGTGCGAGCAAAGTGGTAGAAGCTTTCCCCTTTGAAGCTTTAGGGCTTGAGTCAATGAGCGAGTTAATGTCTGCATAGACTACATGCTCTTTGACTTCATGCAAATTGTTGTCCTTGCATAAAACTAGACAAATGACACTTATAATTAATTAAACATATACATACAATACCCTTATTACGTTACATGGTATACTACATTACATTAGAATATAATAACGATAGATATACTTTCGGTACACCATGTACACCCCTAAGGTTTCTAGCACTGTATTACCCTACTTTTGGTTGAATAAAATTATTCATATTAGACCCACGAAGTTATGTTTATCAGGATGGTAAAATTATACCTGGTCGTTTATTCTGTTTTGGTTGGCAGGATAAAGTCTAGCACATGTCACCTCTCTGTATATAGCCAGTTGCAGCATCAGGTCCACACGGCTTGCACCAGCCTTGAGACCCTTTGTAAAGAAATATGTAAGGGCTTTTAAAATGAAGGCAACAGAGGACAGTAACAGTACATCAATTCCGAAAGGTTGAAAACACTGGGAACATGTCGTAATGTTAAGCTCCATGAAAGCAAAAGACCGAGATAATTTTCGATGTTTGAAATGTTCCGACTGTAGAGTAACAACATGTATTGCATGTGAAAAATTATGTGATATGAGTGCTCTGCACCATGCACAAAATACACCATACTTTTTTTTTTAGAAGCCGTAGGTCTTTTATTAAATAGTAAATATCTAGAAACGTGGAAGAATAAAACCCATTATACAACAGAGCCTTACAGTTCAATATGGAAGGAAATGATAAGAAGTTCTGCAATGTTAATTGTTTACAATTTTGGTCGTAGTGTATGGGAAACGGAATCCACAATTACTGATCTTTGAACTAAATGCGTAACTAAAGACACCTAAACCTTCTTAGTAACTGTTATTGTAGGTGAACCACAACAAGATACACACACACACACACATACACACACACCGATACACACACACACACACACAGACACACAGACACACACACACACAGACACAACACGCACAAACTCTTTGAAAACTTTAGAAGATGTTTGGTACAGGCGTACCTGATATGTTTCTGTCAGTTGATTGATATCCTCGCCCAGGATCACATGGGTCAGAGACTCTCGAAGTGTCTTGTAAGTGTCGCCGAGGATAATGAAGCGGTCTGGCATCTCAACACAAACTTTAAGTGTCTAGTGTTTGTAATAAGATAATAAAATTATTTAAACGTGTACTATTATGGTAGTGTAGCACATTATTTTTGCATGAAAATAATGGTTAACATTTTTCTGGAACATATATTTTTAAAGGATTTTAACCCTTATGCACTTAGTTATTTTTAACTACTTTTTGAAACAATAAGTAATGCTTTGTACGTTAAAAAAATTGATATCCTAAACATACAGTTAAACCGCTTACCTGTCTGTCCATGCATTCTAATCGGAGCCACCGATATGACACCTCAAAGCACAATTTGTGGTATGTGTCAATACCATAAGTACGACAAATATACTTCACCAGGTACGTTCTGAAATTGAAGGTGTGACCAGTTAACCTAACCAGATATTAACATATCAGTCAGCGAAGCGACAACGATACCTTACCAGGTCTTCGCTAAAATATGAGAAAAACTTTACCAGGTAGGTGACATCAACAGCACCAAGGTCACACCGGAATGATCAATATAATCTTTAAGGTTCATGCTTAAATATGAATGTAATAGAAACTGCAAATAAAAATATCCTGATGTGATGAATATCTAGAGTCTCCATTTCTTTTACATACTGTATTTCTTTTTTCCCTTGCTCTCTAACTCACAGTAATTAAAACAAAAAACATGGAAACACCAGTTGTTATAAAACAGAGCAAGCACCTCCCCACCAGAGACCTCAACACACACCCAAACGCATACACGCCGTGTAAATTTGTTCTTGACAATACATGTGAAATATTGTAAAAGCTAGTTGTTACGACAGGGCAATGTACATTGAAAACAAGTGTGTTATTAAGCTTGTGATGAGTCGCCACACACATGTCTCCATTCTTACTTTAACAATTGTTTATTTTGTCGACTACTCTGAATGATCTTTATAATCTACTATAATATTATATATATATATATATATATATATATATATATATATATATATATATATATATATATATATATATATATATGTTTAATGATATTAAATATTTAATAGGCAATAGTTTTGAATGGTAGGATAAATGCATTTCATTCTAGATTTAAACTATTTCGCCACAAACACATAATGTATAAATATCTATCTAGCTATTGCTACTCTATTTTGTAAATGTTGTCAAAACAAGCACCTTCAATACAAACAATAAGTCAATAGAATCTTCTAACATTTTCATTACCCGAGAAACAAAGCCTTGCTACGTAAAAAGATCTATTTTAAAAAACAGCGGTTGATGGGCAACTCATTCTGGTGTATACAGGCAGAGCAGATCATTTTATTTTATCCATTTGAACCTAATGTACTTTTACCTGATAAAATTACCATACTTGTGACATGATGTCACAGACAGAATTGCTGGGGAAAATGTCAACAGTTATGTGGTCACCTTGTACTCTTTGCGACCTGGCTATTCTACTGACCTTAATCAAATATATCTTTATATTGAAAACAATTAAGGTACTGATTCTTTAAGCCTTCATAATAATAACAAATCGCAACATCTTCGTTACTTTTTGAAAACGAGCCATTTGAGAAAATACGACATGTATTCTGCCTACGACCCACATGTTCCTCAACTTAATCACATTTTTTCTTAAATTATAAGAAATATAAACCTCATTTTTAAATGTTTGCTTAACAGATAAAAATATTTTTAAAAGTTTAAACACCTGTAAGTGACACTGTTGAATGTTTATTTTTTTATTTTTTTGAATAACGAAACAGTGGTTTGATGGAGATCTTTCGAAAGAAGTCTGTTATTTGACATAAGACATAAATATGCCATGAGCAAATAGGGATGTCTGAAACCTGTTCATCTCTAAAGACAAAATATGAAGAAACTATAATAAAAACCTCCTTTAATGGATTTTCAGTCTGTTGAGATGCTCCACAAACCAGGTTTAAGCAACACAGTCGGTCCTTTTGCCAACTGACCGTTCCATGGCGGTAACTGCTGTTTCTTTTATTTAGTTTGTTATGTCTCGTCTCTTCGTTTTTGCAACCTTTACCCTGTTTGCCTTTGTCTAGAGGTAGTTAAGATTTAATATATGTTGTCATTCTTATATGATTTTTACTTACTTTTCTATTGTTATTTGTGGTATATGTTTGACTTTTAAATTGGTATTCCAAATGTCCGAGAATTCTATGAAGGACGAAGCTACATCAGATGAAAATGTAAAATTGGAATTAAAACATTCCCAGCGATGACGTATGCTTAGAACTTTTGGCTCGACCCTCGTTAACAATGAGGTCATACAACACCGACGTCATTTAAAACAGTAATGTTATAAGTAAGAGGAATAGTTAGGGGAATAGTGTCACTGTTATTAAAGCTGTTGAGCGAAGTATCCGATTGATTTAATTAGTACAATGGGCTTTAGTAGTTGATACTGAAAAACAATTTCCTACTTACAAGAAATGAAATGAAAAATTAAACAAAAGGTCCATGATGACCCTCAATCGTTCACCTGAGGACACAGGCTTTTAGCTTGCTCATATTCTAGCGTCTAGTAATTAACTACCTAAAACGGATTTTTCTATAAAAATCCAGTTTTAGTAGCTAAATACCTTATTTGCTATATAATCTGCAGACTTTGAAGCAAAGGAGGAAAGGTAGTTAACTTACCTAGCAAAAGGGTCATCGCGTATGCCCGCAAAGATGCCTTTCTCAAGCGTAACTTACCCTAATTATTTTGCTGCTACTACTAGACGTCCCATACAGTGCAGCTTTTCCAAGACATATGCGAAAGAACGTAAGAAGAAAGTGAAAAAATCTAAGCATTGTTCCAAGAAGCAGCATTAAGAATACCATGTAGTGAGGAATTATTAAAAAAAAAGGCCAAAGAAGATGAAACAGCTCTGAGCTCGTGCGGTCTGATTTGCAGAAAAGAAAGATCTTTGTCAGACAGATCAGAATATGCAAGCAGAATCTATAAGAAATTGATTTACATATGGAGGAAGCGGATATGTCTTTAGATCCTATCACTGGAATAAACAGACGAAAATCTAAGAGAAATCTATCGGGAGCAGAAGTCCTTAGACAGACTAAGTATGGTGCATGGACGAGAAGCCACAGAACGAAAATAAATTTTCCCTACAAAAAGGAAATCAAGAGAAGGGGAGAGGTCCGATTTCTGAGATTTGAGAACAGAGTTTGATGATATGGTCTGAAAAGGTGCTGCAGAGAAACGGAATGACAAAGCTTTGAACCGACAAAAGCAAAGACGGCTCAAAGACATGTGGATAAGAAATTAGAAGTAAGCTTCCGCAAAATCTATAGACCCTCTCAAATGGCCAGTTTGACAAGACAGCCTTATTGAGGTTTCTGTCTCCAGCTTAAATGAATCTATGACTAGGGAGCTATTTTAATTTAGAGTGAAAAGATGGGTGATCGGCCCCAACAAACCATCCTTCTTGAGAAGAAGACAGAAACGACTGTGGAATCTTGGAGTCTGAGGAAGGATAAGCACTGTTCCTACTGCTCCTTTCTCTATGGATGTTGGAGAACGAGGAAGAGATATCCTCGGCTTATAATCGATAGAACCCAAGGGACCTAAGTAATGCAGGACCAGTATGGAAGAAAGTGGGAAAGTCTGGCTTCGACAGGAAAATCCTTTGGGAGATTGAGAGGGATAGAAAGGTCAACTTCACCTAGGGCTGAAACCTAAGAGGCCCCTAGCCGTGAAAGGTTTGGAGGTTTGGGCTTGCCCCCTCCCCCGCCACCCAGGACCTGGGCTCAAGAACGAACCTCTCTCTTCAGAGCTGCAGGTGGAGTAGGAAGTAGAACCTGGCTATCTTGGGAGAAGATGGAGAACCTATTTCTATATCTGACTGCCAAAGAGAAGAATTGATGTTAAAGAATCAGGTCTCAGGGTGTGCCTTTAGAAGAAACCAGCAGCAACGGCTATGTTGCCAAGGTGGCATTCCCCCTGAGCGTAGGAATTTGAAATAGTTAGCCCAAGAAAGAGAGTCTGCCAGCCATGTAGATTTGCTGATCTGCCATTTTTCATAAAGAAACATGGGAACTTCCACAGAAGAGGGATATGACAACCTGATGCTTGCACTGTCAGAATCGAATTTAGGAATATGTTCTGTTTGAAGACTTTCCGAAAGTTGAGGTTAAACAGAGAGGGGATAAAGGTCGCCCTATTGAGTCTGGAATGTACAGACCACTGCACAACCGGTTTACGCAGATTGGCTGTCTGATAAAGAGCTAAGTGATTCGTGGCCATAGTAGACAAGAGCAGAGATACTTTTGGAGATTTGATTGCCAGATGACCATCCACAGAGCACATCTTCTATTCCTAAGAACAAGAAATTAGTTCGGTAGAAGATGTAGGTCTGGGCCAGACAGAAGGAGAAAGACGTCAAATGCACAAGCTGCTGGAAAAAAAAGTTTTGTCTATGTTCCTCATCCAAATTAGAACCTTTAGTCATATCAGTTTCTAAAGGAACAGGAGACCGGTTTTGCACTGATAACCAGAGCATCTGCATCTCATGCTTCCGAAGCAGAAAAAGAAAGAGAAGGAGTGCAATGAGACATGTGCACTAAACGTGGTTTACTATGTCCTGACTGGTAAGGACTGTTAACCAGTGCCCGGTATCAGGTGACTGGTGACTTGTGCCTGGTGACTGGAGGGAGCAATGAAAGATAGATGTCTGGCTGGGGCTACTATCATGGTAGTAAGAAATTGCCATTGTAAGGTGGCAAAGAATGCCGACATATTGGCCATAAGTAGAAATTCTAGAACTACGTACAGAAAGAGATTGTTTCCTTCTGTTTTTGTAAGGTTGCTACTATGTCTAATTGACTTGAGAGTGGAAGAACGATTTATTTCATTTTCCCAGAGATTGTTTCATTTTCCATTTACTTTCTGTTCTATACATTCTCCCGTAAATGGAGAATTCATTTTCAGATTGATTTTTGAACAGACCTGAAATCTGGCGAGGTTGTGCCTGTAGATGTAAAGTATTGGAAAGGTTATCCTTCTCTGCTACTCGAGCATAGACAAACATCCTGAAACTAAACTCTTGGACCAACAAGCTGGTGATTGACCTCTGCAGGCACTTACACTGCTCTGTGAAATGTCACTGATTTGTTAATTAGAAGTGGAAAGGACATCATAACGATCAGGGAATTGTTCTGGTTTCCAGTAATTGGCCTTTGAGCAGTTACTGGTGCACTGTGTAAGAAGGATTCTGACCAATGACTGGTGACCGGTGACTGATTACTGGTAATTGCCAGTTGTCCCATTAAAAGCACTAAGACTAGTGACTGGTTCCTTTGTGACCGTTGACCGGTGACTGGTGCTATTGATCGATGACCTTTAGCAGAAAGAGTCTGGCCAGTGACTGTTGAATGGTTGACATATTGCATGCCTGGTGACCTTTTTAATGACGGTGGCCTTTGCAGAGATGCCTTAGAAGTTTAAGGCAAATTCAAACTTTCAGCCTGATCTGGCCGCTTAGAGGATCGGGAATAGTCAGGTTCATAGGCCAAGTCTGGGGAAGCAATTGCTGCATTCAGACTTAGATAAAGTACTATGAACACGGCATCAGATTTATCTGACAATGTGCCACGTGACTTGTCACACTTCTGTGAACCATATACTCTGCGGCGAGCGACAATTCCCCATTCCTAAGCCCATCCAAATAAAATTTGACATGTATGTCTTCTGAATAACCACATCAAGAAAAACAAGTCGGATGGTTACCTAAATTCCTTTTTCTGTGACCGCACAAGCCATTGCACTAATGTGTAGTGGGTGGAGAACTCATGATAGAATTGGGACACAAGAACGCTAAAAACAAAGAATGAGAGAACCAAACAAAGAAAGTTAGCAAATAAAATATAGAGTATATAGTAATAATGTATTGTAATATACCAGTAAGCACTATAAAGAATCGAAATCTAACAGCAAAATATTGTGAAACACAACACTGCTGCGGAAGGAATTATAACAATTACTAAAGATGCCGATCATGCACGGTAGGTACTGTGTACTGCCGAAAGATTATGCCACAGGGCAAACATCAAATAATGCGATACATTAAATATATATTTATGAAAGTCTCACTGAGAATCATTACATCAAGATTGATATGAGCTTAACCATACAAGATTGAAAATAAGTATAGTTTTTAGTAAACATTACATGTTAATTATAATGAATTTTTAAATGATCATTTTTTTAAAATTGATCAGGAGTTAAGCATAGGTCTTGTACATAACTAGTTCTGCAAGGGTAATTTTTCAAAAGCCATTTTTTTGTATTAATATTTAACAAAAGCAAGCTTAAAAAGAACGTGTACATGTAGTTTGTAGTTTATATTAAATAAGCAGGATATAAATGGTATCTAATATTGTTAGTTTTAGCAATATTTAAATGGTATCAAATATTGTTAGTTTTAGCGGTGTTTAATTGGTATCAGATATTGTTAGTTTTAGAAACTCCTTTTGTATCTTGTTATGAAAATTATATCGTCATTTTATTATAATCAATGCCGTAAATCATTATTCTGCGGACACCGACGAGAAAATACATTCGTTATTTGTTAATGCGGTAACATTAACTTTTCAAGAACCAATCACCAGACATATTGGTACCGTTGGCCTGTGTAACATGTAAACATGTTTTTTCAATTGAGCAAATCGACAAATACTACCTTAAAATTCATCTTCAACTTACAGCGACCACTTGTTGGTTGAGCAGAGAATATCGGCTAACTCTGAAAGTTTCCTTTCTTGATGATTAGGTTGTCTCTCTAAGGATTTACAGATGTAATCTGCCGCCACCCCAAGACCCATTCTAGCCCCTGCAAGGCTACAAAGTTTGGTTTCAGTAAGCCCTTCATCATTCAGATGTTCCAAGCTCTTGTGAAGGATTGTTGTTGCAAAAGTGACTTCATCTGCAATTGCCTGACTTTTGTATAGATCCTGCAAAATTGAATTAACAAACTTAAACATTTAAAGGAATAAAAGTATAAATATAAAAGTGCCAACAAAACAAAATGTTTTTGTCTAAACCAAAATGTTGCAAACGAAAATACGGTTATAGAATGTATGTGTGGATCCTTAATGCGCATGTGTGTATGCGAGACCAGTATTTTTTAACATGTCTGTGTGTAATTGCAAGTGAGCTTAAATGAGTGCATGCATTTGCACGTTTATTTCAGCGAGTGTATATTACAATAGCTGATGCAGCATATACCTCTAGACATTGTATTACTAGAAGAGACAGCTGGATGTAGTATTGATGGCATTCTTTATCGTCTATCTGTTGATCTTTGAGGACACGTTCAGCATGCTCCAGATACTGTCTTAGTAACATGTTTTCGTCACTGAAATGTAAATAAGGGTTGTGTCAGTTGTCATAATCCTTATTGCATTATTTCTTCATAAAGTGAGGTTCATAGGTTACCTATCAGATAGTATTTTATGTATAGTTAGCCAAGCCTACCACTGATAAGCCCCGCCTATTCTCTTAATACCTTCCAAAGATCACTTCTAATTGCAATTAGTTTTATTCATCTCTGAAATACCACTGGCGTCCTAAATGAAAGTCGTTAAAATTTGGCAAAGGGCTGTGCAGTTATCCTGCCAATCTTAATTCATCGGAGGTTTCCGACACATCTACTTTGTTGTGGCGAGTGGTTATTAGGTGTTACAGATTTGGACCACTTTAACTTCATTCTACGTATAAAACGTACTGATCTTGGCACCATAGAATCGTGTGGGTAAAGCAGGTGTTACTCTCCTCTGTAATCAGTGCTGTAAGACGTTTGTAAGGTTTTTATTTGTTCAATATTTCTTTTTTTTCTTTAGATATATGTTCATTATTATATTAATTTATATGTTCAGATATGCAATACAAATGGTGCAGTATTTATAATGTCCATGCGAAGGCAAATGTTCAATCATATTCAGCTTACTTTAGTCAAAGTGCTCGGACATCCAGCATTGTTGTGCGTCAGGCTACTATTGTCATTTTAAAGATATAATAATCGACACCTTTTGATGCATGGTATCAATGCTTTTCTTGACCAATTTTTGTAATGTAATTATTAACTGAATTTAAAACTATTTATGTGAATACACATTATGATGGGACACGTAAGAAGTATAAATGCTTACGACAGTGCCGAGGAAACGTGGACCTCGCTTCTTATCAGGGGCGTTTGAAAGAATATTAACAGTAGATAACTTACTAGATCAGAGGAAGGTGAAGGGTTTTGTGAACTATTCTAGGCAGAACAAAACACATATTACCATATTCCAGTAAATACAAGAACTTTACAGTATTCACTGACAGCAAATATCAAAATGGAACTACAAAGCATCATTTAATAGGAAGGATTTGGCAACTCATACTGTTCTAGTTGTCACGGCAAATGCGGATTTTTACATCCGAGGAGACTTCAAAGCACCTTGAACCGTGTGTGAATGTTTACAAAATCCCCTACCCCACAAAAAAGATACCTGCAAAGATCATTACACAAATCCAGTGCGGAGAAAAAGTAAGGAAATGTTAGCCATTAAGATGCACCGAGGCTCATTCTAGAACAACATACATATTATTGTTTATCATCAGTACCGGCGACATGACAACACACGATGGACTAAGTTCTTCAATCGCTGAAGTAAGAAAATACATGCATCGGTTGTGACAGGCAACAGTGATACTTCTCATTGAGAAAATCCACTTTTACTTTATCTCCCGACCATCACAAATAAACTGCTCGTGAAACGAGGCCAAAAGTTCATATGGTCAATATCATGCTGAAACGAATTCGAAAACTTCTCATATCTGCTTTAATCCATTACAACATTGGTAAACAGGGTAGACTTGCATCCAAAATATCCATTAATAAGAATATATGACAAAGTCCTATGAGCATTGCAACATATACCAAACTCCGAAAACGCACAGAACAAAGGTATTTCACATGCAAGCCAAATGAAAAGTAAGAACAAATTTGTGATGAGTCATTTAACGAAAAGAGCAAACGCGACAGTTACCGCCTTGGAACGGTCAGTCGGCAATATGGACCGACTGGGGTGGTTAAACCGGTTTTACAGAGCTCTAACCTCGCACTTCCTGACGGGTTTCTCAAATGCAAGCAATGAAAAGAAAAATGATCTATTTGAATACAAAATGTCCAAGCGCTGATATTTTCTACACGTTATGACCAAAGTAGTGACGTCATTAAAATAATGTCCACATAGTGTTGAAAAAAGAATATAGTATTATTTCGATTTGAAAAACTACACAAAAATGGTCGACTATAAATAATATTAACTTGCTGAATCATGAACAAACATGACCAGAGACGAATAAATGGTTGTAGCATCCTGTTTATGTGAAGATGGAATTTAAGAACCAAAGTCCAATGTCCATCAAAGGAAATACACGTAACAATCCTTAAAGGATGAATTAAATGACAACATAGATTACATTATTTGCATGTTTAACATGACGATAAGCTCATTGCGAATGCGTTAGATGACAAATACTAAACGATAGTGACTCAGACAAAAACGCTTTGAGAATTAACTTGATCTTAAAGACATTATTTTAAAATGCAAATGGTTAGCCAAAAAGTTCTATAAAACCATAAAACTAACCATCGTAACGGACTGAAAATACATCATTTAAATATTCGATCCGTTTTTATTTTGACATCAAAAGTACAAAGCAAAACCTAAAAGAAAAAAGGAATATGTCACAATAAAGTACGTTGATTACCAGGCTGGATCTTTCAATGCAGTGAAGATAGCAGTGAATCAGGATACGTGATTACAGATGGGTAACAGAAGCCAGACTTATGTTATATAATATGTATATGGATGAATATGGGAACTGCAACACCAAGAAACATTTTTTTGTTCAATTTCATGAGACCAAAGTGATGCAATGTTCAAGCAACCATATTTCTGCAAATGCGTGAATACCACTATTGTGATCATGTGGAAGACAACACTACTCATCTTCGGCCCTTTGACAGTAATTTAAAATCAAAAAGGCTATTAGAATCCACTGGTTTATCCAGCAAAAGGCGTTATACGTCTAGATTAGAAAAGAAGAAGGACATACTAATTTATTTAAACGATGACTATCGAACACTATCTCTAATATCAAACAGGCTCTCTAATATCAAAAAGGCTAGTTTGAACAAAGTTTACTGAAACTTAAATTTATAATTCAAACATGCTTTCTTTAATTTTGTCGAATTTCATTATTTAGCTTTTAGGTTTGTAAACAATTCTTATATATATGTCTTATATTTATTGTTTGCATGCATTGTTTAAGAAATGAGAACCGTTGTGTATTTAGGCTAGTCTTCTACTGTTAAGCCCCAGATACTGGCCGTCTACTGAACCCTTCCTACATGTTAGTAATATATGATTCACGTCGATAAATATCCGAGCAACATCGACAAACATTTTTGTTTGATTTTTTCTCTCAGAAAATACCTTGTACGTAGTAGGTGTTGTAGAAGGAAAGATCGGAACACCGGTGATGGGTCCAGGCCAGTCTCAAACACTGACATGGGCTTTGTGCCCTGCTTTTGCCCTCCCGCTTGACGAGGCGAGCTGGTGATGTAACTCAGAAGTTTTGATACGACTTCTTGCGATGGTGGGAAGTTGTCTGTAAAGCAGAGCTGTGACACGGCATCCATGAAGAAGGAATTACATCGTCTCTGATAGTCTTTCATCAGCGTTTCTTGTCTCCTAATAAAGTCAAAATATACATTTACATACATATCAGTGGAGCTTATGACTTAATTAGGTACATAATAAGGCTCCCTGTAAGATACAATTAGCTCTCAGCCACTTAAGCAGTATTACATTTTTCCACCTTAGCTCAGTTCTTCTGAAAATTAATCCTATGTAATTCATAACTAAAGAAGCTATTTTTATTGACAAAAACAATATCATAAAGTTTCTTTTTAATTATATAAAAACATCTACAATTATAAAATTCTAAATACTTCAAGAACACTTCTATCTAAGCAGAAGCATGAATAAGATGCAAGACACTACATATAATCGTTAACTTTAATAATAAATGCTATTATTTCAAAGGAATCAAAGAAACGTATTGCTTACAAACTATTTCATAAAGTAATGTACTCTTACTTATGGATATACTCAATCTAAACATAACTATGAATAAATGCCAGTATTACAGTTTCTGTATGTAACAAGAGATAACTAAGCAAAGAGTATATACAACAAATAAATAATAACAACAATAAATATAGCTGCTGTTTTACCTTTGAGTGGTTGATATCTCTGGCTCGAAGTCTTCTGGCAGTGGTGTTGAACATTTGGGACACCGTCCAACACACCTCCCCTCCATCATACAAACTTCACACACCTTTTCCTTACACGGTAGTATCCGGAGGGCTCCTTCCATTTTCTTCTCACAAACGCTGCATTTTTCAACTTTTCTGAAAAACGTATTCATGTTATAGCTTATAATTAAGCTTTCAGTCACTGTAAGACTTTGCAACAAAATGTAACAAGAGAGCCATGATGGCCCTTAATTGCTCACCTGATGATACAGGCTTTAAGTAGGCTCAAATCTAGCATCAGGTAATTAAGCGTTATTTACTTTAGAAATCTTTGGTGATGATTGGACCATTAGTGTGGCCACTGGGTTCATAACATCTTTTAGAATTTTACCAAGTAACCTACTGAATCCACATGAACCACTTCAAAACATATGTAAGAGTTCATACTGGCAAACATGCTGGCCCCACGTGACCCAGTTATGAACTCATCCAAGATTTCATGAAGGCAAACAGTCCGATCAAGTTTGATGACGACAGGGCCATAAATGGGGCATCTAGTGTGTTCACAAGCTTTTACTAAGATTTGGCCTAGTGACATACTTTTCGACCCCAGGTGACCCAATAACAAACTCATCCAAGATTTCTTGCAGACAAACATTCTGACCAAGTTTGTTGAAGATTGATATAAATGTGGTCTCTAGTGTTCACAAGATTTTTCCATGATTTTAACCTTGTGACCTACTTTTTGACTCCACGTGACCCAGTTGAAAATTCATCAAAGATTTCATTCAGACAAACATTCTGACAAAGTTTAATGAAGATTGGCCTTTAAATGTGGTCCATAGTGTGTTCAAAAATGTTTCTTAAAATTTGAACTAGTGACCAATTTTTTTACCCCAGGTGACCCAATAATCAACTCACCCAAGATTTCATGCAGTCAAATATTCTGATCAAGTTTGATGAAGATTGGATAAAAACTGTGGCTTCTAGTGTGTTCACAAGCTAAAATGTTAATGACAGACGACGCGGTATCACATAAGCTCCCCTTGAGCACGTTGTGCTCCGTTGAGCTAAAAATTAATGGTATAAACAAGCTTTAACATTTTTACAAACTCATCTCATTCAGTCTTTCGCATACTATAATGACAATATAGATGAAAAGGGAATGTGGTCATCTACATGTAAGATCAAATGTTGTTCAAGTAAAATTTTTAAAACAAGAATACGTATATGCCCATTTGAATCAAACATAAATTAAATTCCGCTATTGACCAAACAAGAAGTCTGCTTACGTTACGTTTCTTCCGAAAACTGAAAATCAACATTTCGAATACATCGGATACATGATTATATCTAGTTTAAAATAAGTTTTCAACAAAAAAGAACACTACAATACAACAGACTTCCATGTGAACACGTTTTGTATCATTCCTTCCACAACAAAGCTGCACAACTTCTAACTTGGTGCAGTTAAATATTGTCATAATTGATCAAACGATTAATCTTAAAAGGATCAAGAACATGAAACTATATTTTATATGATTATTTACATTATACCTAACATATAATAACACAAAGCAAGAAAATGTATTACCCATTTTCAAAAAAGCATATTTGAAATAAGCTCAAGGAAGTCTCTTGAACAATGAAGCGCATCTAAATAATTCTGTTACAAACCACCTGGTCTTTCTTAACAGTGTTTTTAAGTAATTACAAAATGTGTTAAAAAGTTACATTCTACATTTTCTTAAGACATTGTTACTATTTGTTAAAAATCCAAACATATACCTGAGCTATGGCACTAGTCCATTGTGCAATTTGTTTGAGAATGGTTTGCCCAAGGTATTTCGAAACAAAAGTGCACATGCAACGATTAAAAAACACAGATTATAAAAGTGTTCCAGGGGACATGTTTCGTTAAAAAACATGCGTTAATTTGGTTAAAAACTACCACGTTTTTGTAAAAGGGAATCGTTGCTGTGAATATATCGACTTTTACTCATACACTGTGCTAATTACCAAATGTCAAAATATCGGATGTTGATTACTAGATCTTACATATGCTTCAATTGACCTAACGCTTACTTCAGTGGGCCATAATTACTTAAAAACATAAAAGTGTCAAATTCCATGAGAAAAAATGGTACTGTGTTTAATCCAAATTGATTTAAACTCACAATTTGGAAGGGAGAATTATATCTACTTGTTGTACTTTCTTTAGTCATGTTCTGTATTTATTTGATACGTTACACGATTTGTCAACATGTTAGATATATGTCATAGCCATTTAAAACGCTTACCCAAAATATTCTGTAAGAGCTTGTAAATTGCATGCTTTCAAGAACCTTTCAACAGCATTTAATGTGCGAATCTCTTTCATGTCTGCGTTTTCCTTTAGTGTCTGAAGAACAAAACAACATTCAATACAACATAAAAATAAACATAGAGTATAAAACCAATGTAGATATATATATAAGCATTACCATAACATAAGTTAAAAATGACTCTTTCTGCACGAAAATGCATTTATATTACATGTCAAATTATCGAACCCAGAAGTAAACCAACAAACTGGTGAAACGGGCCAGATACCACAGTAACAGAATTAATTTACATCTCCTTTGATGACTATAATTTACTGCAATAGTTTTGCTGGGATTGATAAAAGTCAAAACCCTTAATTGGTGTATGTTGGGGCATTTAAGCGAGAGGAAAAAGAAATCAGATGAAACCGCATGATTAGTAGCCATCTAGTGTTATAATTATAGACACCATGGCATGCACTGATCTTCCTTATCATTGTAAAATAAACAATGTTACAAAACTTTATAGTGGAATCGGTATTACACATTATCCAATTTATCCACTATACGACGGAGTAAATATAAGTCAAAGTTGGTGTGAAAAACATTTATATATTCTTTGGTGTGTGTACGTGAGAGCATGCAATCATTTGTTTTTGTGTGTGTGCATGTGCACGAGAGCATGTGTGTATTCATCTGGCAACCTACTGCAATAATATAAAATGCATTATAAAAAATACCATATAAAGTATGGTAGCATTTTAACAAAGGTATTGAAAATAATGTCATGTAAAAAGACATGATCGTCAATTTAGTACCCTTAAGCTGAATTCCATATTTAGAAATTATATTGTGTATTTTATCTACTAAAATATGTAAGCAATTGTTGGATGTACCGTATTGTCTTGTAAAGTAAAACAAAGTTGTAAAGCTTTACATCCTTAGACTCTACCTTATACAAAAAAGAACAAACAAATGTTCTTACCATCCAAAGAGACTTGACTGTAATCTTCTCTGATCTGCTTGCAACACAAACATGTTCCAGAAACAACTTGACAATCACAACTCGGTTCCATAGTAACCTAACAGAAAAAGATATGTAATAAAATAAAATGTCTAAAACAAGTTGTAGCATTTACACATGATGTACTGACAGTTACAGATGCATTTTTAAACAGATGACCATTCATGTCGCTAGCGTCTTACGTTTTTGTTTTGTTGTTCAGATACATCATCACGAACAATTATCACCATTAGTGAGACATCCAGATGTTTGGTGGAGGAAGTTTCCAGAACTCGTCTGGGTAGAACCACCATCGCACCTCGGGTCAGCTTGAAGACCTTCCGACATTGGAAGTCCTTCGCCAGAAAGGTACTTGAAAGCACGCGTCAAGAGGCTTAGCAGTCAGAGGAGTTAAAATTGGCGACTCTACCAATACGCCACAGGCGTGCCACGTCGTAGATCAAATTGTAATGTCTATGTCTTTGACTGCAAATACAAATATAGCCGTGTGATCTACCAATTTGTGAAATCGGCAGTACATGTTATTAACAATGACTGTCCTGATCTGCTCTGCTGCTAATTTACATAAATGTTTATTGACCAGAAAGATTGGTAAATTGGTCTACCTTTGCTTTGGATCATGACTTTTACTACCACTTAGATGATTAAATAGTATGTCTTTTTTTCTGAAATGATCTGCTTATATTTTTTTATTTTTGCATGCTCTGTTATATCATGATGATTACCAAATGATTCAATTGTCACTTAAGAAGGAAGTATCTTAATCCCCATGAAACCCGCACTCACGCACACTCTCAAATGGAAAGATAAGCTTACACTTGAAAAGAATGGAAAAATAAGAGAACTACCATTAATTATAAATTACAACTGCCAAGGGCAATCATAAGATGATGTAAAAGTGATAAAGATACTAAGACTAGCATTACTCATCAATGGAAAAAAACATCTGTTTTCGCCTTAAAACGGTCAATCAGTGAAAGGACCTACTGTGTTGCTTAAAATTGTTTTGTGGCATGATCCAACACGCACTTTCTGAATTTTCTTTCCCTCAAAAACATTGTAAATAGCTCAATAAAACCCACTGAAAGTGAGACAACTAACAGTACGCACCTAGGACCAGTATTATTAACGTTCGTATGAACAACGTAACGTCATGTAAACAACTTTTCTCTACTTAAAGATATTGCACAATACTGCCGCAAATATTTGTATATACGTCATTATGCAATTAGTGAAGGACATTCTGTTACCGACTGTATTGTCCTAAAGTTGTTAATGAAGCTGGCCCTTACTTTGGTTCTTACAAACTGATCAAAGGATAATTGTTAACAACAATATAACATAAATTGTAATTGAGGATAAAAAAAGTACAATATGTGCTGGAGATGAAAGCCTTGGGAACATTTCCTTTACAGAGAACAATGTCAAATCACACTGTCATAGCGGTGACGTATAATAACTAGCTTATGACGTAATAGGACAACATTGCAGTGAATTCATCGGGCAACATACAATTTCTAAATCTAAAAGGATATTTACTTAAAAAACAAAATCTAATAAGTACTTGTAGCGATTATAGGATATAAGATCAAAAGTAATATAATAATAATTCGATTATTTATTTGCAGTCGGCAAGTCAAAAAATAAAGACAAACAAAATCCAGCGATTAGGTTATACCTTATCATGTTGAGGACATGGAGAATGCTCAAAATGTCTCACCTGCACAGTGCATAACTGAAGAGACACACGGACTGATTTCCAGCAGTGGCAATCTAAGTTATGGCTCTAAGTTGCAGTATTCATGTAGTCTCAACGACCGCATGGGTCATTGTGTAATTTAAAAGCAATGCAAGTCTTCACTGATCAAAAGGGTCAGTTGAAAGTAATGCATTACACCGATTTCAAGATTGACCCCATCACAACAGATGAAACATTTTAAGAGGTTAGAGAAGAAATTCAGTCTCTTGATTTTGTTAATCTTATATTGCACATTTCCAGAAATGCAGGATGCTTTTCAATCTCATTAAAATCACATCCTAACTTTCGCTTCATTACTTTTCTGCTGATTAGGATCTGATAACATCCCGATAAAGATCGCCTCGAAGTGATCGTTAAGTTATACGAGGGCTGTTCCATAAATCCGCGGAATTCGTTAATATATTTAATAAAAGAGATATGAATAAAAAACACATTGTACTGTGACATACCTTTCCTTTTTGCCGACATGTGTGCCAGATTTCTTTGCAATACATCAAACATAAAATATTACAGATAACTATAAAGAATGGTACCAAGTAGTACTTGAAGCACGTCGACGTCAACATTCAGAACTTTAAACGTGAAACTGTAGAGCGCGGTTAACTTTCTCAACGTACTCGCCTTTTGTAGCCACGCATTTCCTATAAAATTTAGTTTATCTTGTATTATAATATCTCTTGAAATTATTTTATTTTTTATAGCTTAAAGTCATTTTAACAAATTACAATAAATTTTACATTTGAGTAATACTGGGCGTTGACGGTACAGCCATCTCGCATCTTGTGTTGAAGCAGTAGCCCATGTCTGTCCATGAAGAAGATATACATTTCCTTCTTACAACTTCTTTGTGCCCTAGCCTTCTTCGGCGGTGGAGTGTCTACCGACTTCCAAATAGCCGACTGGTGCTTAGATTCTGGATCGAAGAAGTGCAGCCATGTCTCGTCTGTCGTTACTATCTATCCAGGAATTCATCGCCGCGCGTTTCGTACCGACGGAGAAATTCCCGGGAACACTCGACACGTTGCCGTTTGTCGTCGTCCTGAAGAAGGCGTGGAACCCAACGTGCAGACACTTTGGACATTTTTAACTCATCCGTTAAAATTCTGTAGACAGTGGTAGGCGCTAGATTTAACTCATCTGCTATGTTCCGAACTGTCAACCTCCTACCCGTGTCGATTAGCCCCTTGACCATCTTCGCTGCTCCGATAGTCACTGCACTTGTCGGACGTCCCGGTCTATTGTCATCAAACACAGATGTTCTACCTTCATTAAACCTGTGACAAATGTTTTCCCGCACATAGGAAGAGTTTCCGACTCCTTGATGCGTTTAAGTGTTTCTGCCGGAGATAGTTTTAGTCCGACACAAAATTTCACGACGGAACGTAATTCAATTTCGTCATTTGACGTCAAACGTTTTTCTGAAGTCATAGCGACAAAACGTTGCTGAGAGGTAACCGTTCAACACAACCTCTTTAAACGGATAGGAAATGACGTTCCTACCTTGACGTAAGGTCAGATTGGCGCCAAAATTGTGACCGTTTTGACTATTTTACAGTGTTTTATTATGTTCTAAAGTTTAAAAACCCGTCGTGTTTCAAGTGTAAATATATTGGTTGCTATAGATACCGCTAAATTCGCGATAAAGTATAACAAACATTCATACTATATACATTCATCTAAATACATGTCAGAGAATATGTGCTCGTAAATATTAATGAGCCGATGACGTCAAACTTGACCAAACTTGACCAATCAGAAACCTCGTTACACCGCGGTATCGTTGTCAGACAGCGACAAACACTTCACTACCTTTTTCATATTCAGAAGGCGTTCTTCAGTGATTCTAAGTTTTTGTTTGAACTGTTTTTGAGTGTGTTTGCTCCCACTACCCGTTATCAGAACATGGAGAAATGACATCCCGCAAAAACAGCACCGATAAACTAACGAATGTAATTTCTTTGGCGTTTGTTTTACTGGATCGCAAATGTCAATGGGGGCTGCCGTCTTGAAAATGTGACGCACCTTTAATCGGAATACCTTAGACATTGCCGCTCAATATGAATTTCCGTAAATAGCCGTAATCTGGCGAATATTCATGAAGTTATAACCCAACATTTTGCAGCTGACGATTTCATTGGCTAATCAAAGGTCAAATTGAGGTGACACCTAATGCGATGTCATCAGATCCTAACCAGCGGAAAGTAATGAAGCGAAAGTTAGAATGTGATTTTAATGAGTTTGGATGTTTTTATACTGCTATTATATGTTGAAGCAATAAAATCGTAATTGTGAAAAAAATCGAAAAACTTTCCTAAGTTTCTGGAGCTACAGCCTTATTGTAACAATTATTAGTTAGAAAAAGCTGGCATTAATTCTTCAATCTAAGTACACACCTTTGCAAATTTCGTCAGTTGTGATACATAAATACCATAAGAGGTAGCAAAATGATAATACAATACCATAGTCTTCTTTGTCAGATTTTAATACACGTGTTGCTTTTCGAAATAGTAATTGTTGCATTTAAAAGACAAATATACTTTGTTAAGGGCTAGATTTTGATAAATCAGAAGGCTCATTTGAACAAAGAAAGCGGTATCTATTGTTAAAATATCATGTGACCTTGAATTTACTGCCTCTATAATGTGGGAGTGGCTAAATGGGGATAATATAAACAGAAAGTAGCACTCAAAGGAGTATACAATTTGCAGTTAATGGTGCCTAGTAATTATTCCCATAGGAATACCAATCGACTGGCTAAATAATGTCTGACCACACTGTATGAAGAAACACAGAGCTTTACAAACATTCATGCACTCCACATCGTAAATACTTTTAAAGAAATCCGAGCAGTCATTGATACTAATGTACCTATGCTCTCACTTAATTTTAATGTACTGGCGGACACGCTCGTCAATTGAAAGTGCATACAACGTGCTCTTTGAAGGAAAGACAATAGCTTGATACATGTATTAACAATTTTTACTGTGAAAAAAGCCAAAATAAGGCATATATTCTTGGAAAAAGATGCAATAATAAGAAACACAACAACATTTAAGACACTGAAAGTCAAAAATATGACAACACGATGTAGAACATTATTTTGGATGCATAACATGTTATGGATGTACTAAGTAATATGATGCATTTGTACTATTAGTATAAAAAAACACTATTTGTTTAGCAAATATGTGAAATACCATATGGAGTCTCTTTTTCGCACTAATGTGCCAATTGTAAAACATGATTATGTTCTATAATCCTAAATCCTCTACAATATTGAGTTCGGCTTAGCGGGTTCTTAAAGCGTATGAAATGTATCAAAGTGGCACGAGTTTCTTTTTTACTGTTAATGTTGTTGTTAATATTTAAAAACATTAATATTTACAGTATGTGAAGTTACAATGGTAAAGCACTCTTTTTACGGTATACACATAAACACGCATTTCTAAGGGAATTATTTTTGAAGCTTTGTTTAAACCACTGAAATGTTTTTCACCATGTTGAAAGCGTACATCAATTTGAACAATAAAATAATTTGATATTTAAACATGGGTTGGTAGAAAATATATTATAGTGACTGAAACGTGTCATACTTAATTACTTTTTGGTGGATAAGTGTCAGAACAGATATTTATACAACGAGGTACCAAACTTATAATTAACCTTGCTGTAGGAGAGTGGGGTTGTGTTTTCTGCAACGCCTGTATTACCGGAACAAGCTGTACGACAACGCCATGTAAAATAATTGTGCGACCCTTTAATCATGGATAAGAAAATATATCCCGATATGAGTTGTCACTAATCGACGTTGAAGGTCATAGTTACCTGACGTGGCCTAATGAATGACCCTTTTAAATATTGTTTTAGAACGAATAGTGGCATTTAATCAAAATAACTATGATAATGCAAATCCAGTAAGAAAATTCAAACCTTGCTTTCTCTAGGCAGATGGTGTTGTGATGATCAGGGTCTCGGTCATATATCTTAAACACTGATTCAACGATGGGCCTGTACTTGTGTACTTTTTTCAACCAACCATCTCGACCTTTTGGTGAATCAAGTTCACCCTTTTCAGGCGTTAGACTCTCAATCAGCAGGTAGAGTGCTGATAAGACCTAACGGCACGAAAAGAAAATGTAATGATATGTAAAATGTTAATAAAGAAATCTTATCATCACTTAATAAACAGCATAATATTTCAACGCTACAAATTTCCGTTTACTTTAGAAGGTGCATTTATAAGAACCTGAACGCAAACCTGTAACAAGGCACACAAGTTACAGTTTGTTAGAACGAGCATTAAAATCATGGATAGATATAGAATTCATTACAAATACTTGCATGTTTGTTAGCACAAAATCAACACAATAATCTAAAAGGAGTGTTTTATGTGACATATGAAGTAATATACATTTACGGTTATTTACCAAATTTGTATTGTTGACAAGAAAATGATTGGCATTCTCCATTTTCAGGCTGGTGTAGGCCTTACTGCAGTCCGGCCAGATGTTACATATCGCCCGGAAATAAGTCATATCCTTGGCAATCATTCCGATGGCTATGTGGCTACATACAATGTCGGTCACTATGTCTCTGTTTTCCATTTGTGACAAGTTCTGTTGGACTGATTGCACCATTTCACAGACCAGCTAAAAAAGAACAAAAAATAAAATGTGATCTAAAGTTTTTGTTTTATACAAAGCTTAAACATCATTTTTAATCTAATAAGTTTGTTTCCTTTGTTTAAACTAAAACTAAAAAGAATACAAAGTAACATCTAAGGTTTATCAAGCAACCAGTAAATTAAAATCAAAGGACACATTTCTTTTACATATGTCGCACACCTATCTAAATCATAACATCTCTAAATTTCAGTTCTGCACTTTAAAGGTGCTGATAGATTTATATATAATTCTTATTTTGACGTTAATATAATTGCATTCAAATCATTTTTACGCATATTATAGCCACTTTCTTAGAGTAAGATTTTACCTTGTGTTCCGACAGACAAGCCGTATTGTACTTAATGTGCACAAGGTCTGACATATAACTAGTGGAAACTTCATCAAACATTTCAGGCGAAATATTTTCCAAGAGCACGCGACCAATCATTTTTGTCAACACATGGCTAAACCAAGGTATCTTATCTTCGGTCGTATCTGTAAACAACAAAATAACATGGTTGATTTAAAAAAAAACAAAGCAACCCCTTGTTCCGCCATATACATTACATACTGAGTAATGTTAAATGGAAATCTGTCAAGAATGTTACGATAAACTTAATGCTTTGCTATATAGTACCACATGGCCAGACTTAAGATTAAGTAGAATTAACTTCTTGGTACTCGTTTGCATAAGTCTTAGGTTGTGTTTTGTCAAACATTATTTGTAAGCTTGCGACATAACTAATGTTTTGCTTTAGACACAAAATGGTTTACTTTTTCAAACTGAACAATATTTTAAACAAGAGGGCCATAATGGCCCTTAATCGGTCACCTGAGGACACGGGCTTTTAGTAGGTTCATATCTGGCATCAAGTATCAAATAGTTATTTACTGGACTGATATTATTTTACCTGTGACCTACTGAATCCACTTGACCCACTTCAAAAAGAGATTGGGCTATACATGTGGCCTCTACCGTGTTCACAAGCCTTTTTTAAATTTAACCTAATTACCTACTTTTTGACCCGAAGGGTTATGAGATATGCTCACCTTGAGCACATTGGGTTCAGGTGAGCTGACAAAAGGATAATAAAGTGTCCCATAAATCTGACAAATTTTAACATTGGATATATAATAGAAAAGGATTAATGAAAATTATCACGGATATTAAAATGTGAGAAATCACTAGACGTAGGCAAAGAAATGAAATAAAGAAGTTACAAAAACACAGATACGAGATATTGGTCACAAAATGAAAAAGCAACCGTAACCACATTGGGTCGGCAAAAAGGATCAACTTGGGTGCTTAAACCTGGATTGTGGAGCACTCTAACCTAGCACATCTCCTTAAGGTTTTTCTCATAAACAAACGGTGTAAATGGAACTATCCACAAACCAGAGAGAACTTACTACACGCTTATTCATCGGGAGCTAACACTGATAAGATAGTATAAAACAAAATAACTTTTAATTATAATGAAGTATAACATATGTAATATATGAAAAGGATATCAAATCCGCTACAAGCTAACAGTTCCAAATGAGAGAGTCATTTGAAATAAAAAAACAAAGCTATAAAGTATAATAAGAACAAATAAATGACAGCATATGATAAAAAATGCAGTGACTTCATACTGTCAAAAAATAAATGTACACCAACATGTATGAATACAATTTCACCGATGAGAATAGACTCAGATCAGACTTCAGAGTTCACCCGATTGTGCAAATTAGTAATATTTATGTTCTAAGACTACACTCTCCGACACAGACTACAGAGACCAAGTTAAACCTGAACTGACCTTGGATCTCTTGGGGTACATGTTGGCTGACAGTCTTCTCGACAATGTCGAATATTTCCCATGAGAATGGAACTCTGGCCTCAAAACTGTGACCCCCACAGCCAGTCCTGCTAACTGTGAACTCTGGTAGGTCACTTCCTTTTATAGGGGACACTATGTCGGCATACTGTCAGTTCAAATAGAAAGGATCAAAGGAAAACTGTTTATTGCAAGAACAAAAACTTACTTATTCTGGAAGGATGAACACTTCTGGCATATTTGAGTACGGCTTGCCAACCATTACATAGATATATTTTTAATTTACTCAAACACAGAATGCTTTAATATTTATTTATGTTTATCTTATGTTGTTTAAGGAGCCCCAATCGCCAATATGTATATTTTTTTACGTCAAGATTTACATGTAAGAATCTTTAAGGTGAACACATTGATTGTTAATTAAAGTGTATAATAACTTGATGGGATGAATCCAAACAATTAGGAGAATAGTAAGCCTTTGTTAACTTTAAAATCCTGCATTTTTTACAAATTCATTCGCAGTTTCGTTGATATAAATTCAAGAAAAATAAAACAGGGTTCACCATACGTATTTTGATATTCTTTTAGGAATAATGAATAGCAATTTATTTTTTTCATATTCATATAAGGAAACACTTTATTAGTATTTTTTGATGAAGAAGACATTTTGCATGGTTAAAGTCAAGCCAGTTTCAATAATTTATAAGAACTTAATTCATTAAAAAAATAAATTAATGTACATTTAAATAAATATACAATTTTATCAGAAGTGGAGTTCTAATATATTTCATAACATTTACAATTTACACCATAAATCAATATCCATACGGAAAGCGGTTATAATACATGTATGTATAAAAAAAATGTACCTTTTTGAACAAGGGGGTATGTTTTATCTCAATATACTCATTGATTTGTACTGATCAAACATGTGTGTGTTTATGTTGCCTACTGATTACGTTGTCATCACTAACTGTATCAAGAATTATATATGGTGGCATTGTATTCAATACCCATAAAAACAAACCTTTATGGAAAGCGTTTCATAATAGCAAATGAAGGTTAGCCAGAGTTGTTGTTGCCAAGGTGAAGCTGCGGCACTGACTAGATCAAGGTTCTGGTTAGTATCAAGGTATGCTATTATCCCTGCCAATACTGGTGCTATCTTGGATTCAACCGTTTGTAGGCAGGCTTGTCTGGATTAGAATGACACCACATACGGAGTCAGCTAATTGAAAATATCAACTGGCAATTGGTACCTTTATTTTGCCAGTTGTCACTTTAGCGCTTAGTATTGTGGTTCTTGGATAAGACGCAGTCATAGTAAATGAATAATGAAATTAGAAGTACGATAATTACACTAAAGGAAATCATATCGTCTCATGTTTTAATGCAAAGGATGCAGAAATATTTAAATCAATGAAAGCTTTAACTTAAACTTAAAAAAATCAAATCAAAATTTGAGCAATCACAATAAAGTGAGATTTAACCCAACTAAAATAATACCTAAATGTTCCCGTTTTCTGTAATGTTTCATGGGAGGCTGCTTCATTGACCAACCACTGTTCAGCGAGATGAATGCCATGCTTCTCTTCTTTTTCTTTCAACAGTTTTACAACCAATGTAGTAAGACCTTGCAGAAAGGAAGGACAACCTGGAAAAAGTAAAACATGTTTTATTAATAGCCATGTTTTATTAATAGCAAGTTATTTTAACACTTCTGCAAAAATAACTTACATATCTATTGCCATTATAAGTGACTCTGCTATTCACTTATTTACTATAATACTTACTATTGACATTGTTTTAACCTACTAAATGAACAGTTACAAGGACAAAATTTTACGACCGCTCCAGAGAAACCGGGATTTAAAACAAAATAACAAATCCATTTCCATAATCAATAACACAAGATTTTCCCGATGTGTCATTAGGTTTCTTTACTTTCGGTAATTTAAAAATGATGATCAATGACAATGAAATGTTAAAATGAAGATAAGTTGTTTTGTCAAGTTGTGAGATTGCTGAAATGAACCACATTTTAACTAGTAATTATTACATTTTACTTGTAATTAATACATTTATATAGTTCTTTTTCAACATCAAAATAATTCATTTCATTTGCTATTATATGTATTTACATTTAAATTTAATTAAGTTGCTACTCCTGTGTGTGCATTTCAAAGCCGCTTGGTTATATGGAGGTTTGAATTTTACAAAATAGAGAACAAGCCACTAACAGAAGAATAATTAAAAGAAAACAAAAGAAAAATCCAATGACTGTAAACTTGTTGCAAATATTATGGTAATTTTGGAATAAGTTTAGAAGCACATTTTTTTTAAAAAAAAGGATTTCCTTCGACCTTTATGTAACAACACTTCCGATTTACTGAGTTTGTTGTTTCTTTAGTCACATCGCGAATGTATGATGCACGTACATGTTTACGGGCATTAACAAGTACAAAAGTGTATTTACTTTAAAAAATCAATGTCGGGATTTTAAATGACCTCTGATCTAATGCCGGACATTTATACTGTTTAAAAATTATATTTCGATAACAAAGCTAATATCTAATGATACTATAATACTGCTTATATCTCCATATCAGTCAGTTACCTGGCGCTGGAACTCCATTTCGGCAATTTCTACAACCTTATAACTTCTTGTCCTGTAACTTTATGTCAGATGCTTTGACGGCCCAAAGAGCATAAGTCAGTATTTTATATGATATTATAACTCCATGTTGACAATGCATATGGCCTTAAATCCATTTAAAAAAATAATATAACTTTAAAAACTCCATGTTTGTAATTAAAACAGTAAAATGTCATGTCCACAAAGCAAATGGCATAAAAGCTGCATGTCAGCAATATTACACGGCATATCTAATTACCATAGAACACATATACATCATAAAAACTCAATGCCAGGCATATATGTGGGACTTATAACTTAATTTTCATAATTTGTACGACTGAACTTTGTATCTCGAAATGTATATGACAATATAGGCTGAAAAAACTCCATGTCGGTAATGTATACGACATAATAAATCAAGATCAGTAAGTAAACCAGTCGAATAGTTATACGGCCAAATAACTCCATGACGGTAACTGATATGGCAAAAATACTGCAATTCTTGTTTGTTTCACAGGAAACAGTGTCTTTATTGATAAATCAAGTAAACAATGATGTCAAAATAATCAAACCTATGTTTCCAGTAATAAAACAATAGTTTTCGTCATATGCTCTACTTCGCCACGGCGTGTTATACATGAATGAGACCAAGCAACTAGATCATTTTATAATTAGTTGTTAAAATTTCACTCGCTTGAGATCAATTCTAACTTAAGCTTAGACAGTACTGTACTTGACTTGTAGGTCAACATATAGACAAAGATCCAGTACCGAAAAGTATATAAGAAAAATACTTTGAATTTAGATCTTATTTGTTTCAGTGTTAACTAAAAATAAGCTTCCAAATATCATTGTTTATGTTTAAAAGCTTATAAAATTAATATTAAGTAAAATCAGAAAACAATCAAGTATTTGACCGATCCTATTTACGTGATAATTATGAGAAAGTTCAGCACAGACGATATAAACGAAAATAAGTATCATAAAGACACACCTCTAGTTTACATTTTAATTCCTGTCTGTTCATACAATCGACTCTAAAAAGCTTTACTCCCAAGTAAATACAGTGAATACTGAAATCGTGTAAGAAACATAGAGAATTGAGTGAAACTGCTGAACATATAGCTGGAACAGTTCTCATTTACAGTGGTATTAAATCGACATTATTTAACCGGTTTTCATGAGTGGTGTGCATTCTTTTATCATGTAGCATTTACTAAAAACGGCTGGTAAAATCAACTATTTAAACTGAATGAAACTAACATCATCAAACTAATATTACTTTAAATGCTTCCTGTTTGTTTTTAGCATACAACTTAAACTCTTTTTCGGTGCCAAAATATATAGTACATTTACATGTGGTATCATATGAAAAGTATTACCTGTATTTTGAGAGTTTGGCAGAAGATTCAAAAGAAGGCTTATCCTTTCTGTTGTTCTCGAACATCTATCTTTCCGATCCTTTACCATTGATAGTGCTAGGTGTATACATCGAAGGATCCATTTCTGACAGTTTGGCATTGTATTTGGTGAGTAATTGTCCAAGGTATGAACCGTCTTTATTTCACGGTCCCCTAAATGATCTAACTCTATCATCACCTCGTCAACTTCAATTGGCTCATCAGCTCTGTTGTCTGTTCTGTGGGCTGGCAGAGAGCCATGTACGCTGACTCTAGGCAAGCAACTAGCAATCAAAACAATAGTATATTTATATATCTGTAAGGCTTTCATCTCGTAGTATTTTATTCTTCTTTTTATTGTATCATTTCAAGTTCATTCTTAAACAGAACTGCACTTTAAGAAACATATATATGTAAGAAAGATGTTCGAAATAAATATTACAAAAGGTTTCTATGCGTTTGTTATACCCAGTGTCATCGGATGACATTTCCTCAGCCAAAACATGTTCATGGTCCAAAGATTCGCGCATCAAAGAGGCGATAGATTTATTCTGCATTGATGCCACAAAAGGAAGGTCAAGGTCTTCTGTGTAAATATCATCAATGTGGACCGTGTGCCAAATACCGGACTGAAACATAATTGTATTGATAGTTACTGTTCGGCTGATAAAATATATTGTTTTAAAGAAATAGCAGAAACGTACACATGCTTTTATACATTGTATCATGGTAAATTTTCTCCAGAACATATTTTCTTCAGGCAAATTCACACAGGATGATTGAAAAGCTGCCGCCCCAGTCGCCCAATCAAACATTTGGCAAACTATACGATTACATGCCAATCCTTTGTACCATTATAAGCAAACAATATTCCCCCTCTCCCAATGTATGATTGTCTGCTTCCCAAAGGCTATACTAAAGGATTTTTTTTTTGACATTTTTAGACAAAGTTTTAAAATTAAGCGTTACTAACAACTATATCTCAACTTGAGTTCTAATTATTTTGCTGACAGTGACAACGTCAAAGTCTATTCACAAGCCAAAACGTGCCACTAGTGCGATACAGTGATATTATTGATACCATTTACAACTTGTCCTGTTAAATGAGTATAGAGAACACTACACTCTGGTAATTAAAAAAACTTGCTTAGTTTATTTCTATTAAATTTTGTTAATTTAATGTTTGAAATTTAAACAAAAGTGTTTTTTATTCAGCATATCGCGCGTAAAACAGAACTTGTTTTCTAAATATCATTTCACATACATCATTTATATTGAACGATTTAGCAAATATACATGGAAATGAAAAAGAGCCAGGTTTAATAAATATGACAATAAGAAATGAATAAACTATATACATTTAGTCTGTTGTATCGCTTCAGTGCGTGATTCTTTATGGATAGGGAATTTCTGCTATTGTCACTCACAAATTAAACTAATATATTTTATTAAGTAAATACTTGAAAAAGTAAAGAATTATAATAAAATATTACATGAGTACTACTTGTAATTTTGGAATTACTGCAAGTGTTATAAAATACACGTGGCGTTACAAACTGAAGTACAGTTTATAAGATAAACCTGTTTAAAAATTAATAAAATTATGAGTATCTACGTGAATAAATTCCAAAAATAAGCACATAAGTGTTTGTATTGTTATTATTTAAAGGTATGAATGAAGTGTTGTTTTTTCGAACTGGTTTTCAAATTTCTCTAAAAACATGAAATAATGATTGTTTACAAAAAAGATAAAATAAAAAAAATCAACAGGGAATTGAGATTGGTATAATTCCAGACATAAGTTACAAAATGAGTTTAATTGCAAATAACTATGTGTTATTTACATGTGGCATAAATATGTTATTCATTACATACGCAAAATTTGTATTAGTCTAAACTTGTTATTATATCATTTCATCTATCTTTATGTAATCCTGGACACAAAAAAGCCCATGACAAATTACTAGATAACTTATTTCGAAGGGCATCAATACCTTGATATTGGATGTATGAAATATGCCATGTTGACAAGTGTTTAGGTCACAATTAGAGGCAGATCATCGTGTCCTTAAAAACGCGGCAATTGTGGTACTTTTTTCCTTAATTATGCAATTCCGGTCATTAAAATAAATGCATATAATGTATCAACATAGAAAAGAGAGATTTTTCACTTTTAGAACGCTGTTAAGTTATAACAATCTATCAGTTTGTAAATAGTATTATGGATAGATCTACGTAAGCCTATGCTAACTAGAGTTTATTCTCATATTTTAAAGCGAAGGCAAATAGTTTGTGGGAGATTTTAAATAATTAACTGAAATTTGTGTTAATTTTGTATTATTAAAGCACAGTTTTCTTACATTTGTAATAAAGATTTATTTAATCTTTGTTAAAAAGATATATGCTGTTTGTGTATGAACTGAAGAATTATTTTTTGGCATTGCATAATTCGATATTGTATGACGCAATGTTTTTATGTATTTGTTATAAACATCTTTGCGAAAAAGAGATGTTTGTTGCAAGTGTTTGTAGATAGAATAGTTTTGCATCTTATTCTAGTTAGAATAGTCTATTGGATGACCTATCAATATTTCATAGCTAAATAATATCTTTGTCTCAGTATATGGACATACAGACAGACAGATTAATTCCAGTATAATAATACATATGCCGGATAAAAAATATAAAAATACTATTACAGCTAGTAAATAACAACATCAACCAAGTTTCAAATTATTGAATCTTAAAATGTCATTGTATATGTACTTAAATTAACACTGAATCGCTTGAGAACATAAGGAAATTGAAATGCATAACCTGTAAATATATTTTGAAATGCTATCAACGGGGTAAACTAGTATTGCTTACAAAATGTAGGGACTTCTTCAAGATTACGCAATTCTATTTGCGTAAGAAATACAAACCTGGGCTATGTTGCATTTGCCTACCGAAAAAATTGGACAATATAAACTTTTACATTCAATGACCGCAGATGAACTTTGTGTAAACATGTAATTAAAGGTATACAAGTCGAGAAACGTACAATTGGTTGATTATGCATCATGTTACAGATTAACACTCAAACTATCATTTGGACTAAAATACAAACCTGGAACCCAGAGAAGCTCCCTTCCGCTGAATGAGACAGCTGAATTATGAAGACAATGTGTGTGGGGGCTGTTAGACTTTCCCGGACCTTTTCAAATTCATCCATGACACAGTAGCGGGCACATGCTATCAGATTTGCGTTCTTTTCACCAGAGTCACATTGTACAATCAGCAGACTTGGTTTCTTTAGCTTTCTATCAAAATGACGGCTACAATAAAGTATTTTGTGTTATAATAATTTCATCACAACTTAAGAGTCCTGAATATGCAATATGTCATTACCCTAACTTAACGGGGGCATAATCAAAACTCCAAACCAGCTGATTTTATGTAAGATACCTCACTTTATAATGCAAGTACACCAAGCTTTGGACAATGGTTTTACCGTGACAATAATGTGTTTACACTAAACCTAAGTAGCACTTACTATATAAAACCGTCGCTTTCATTGTCGTCTAATCCAAGTGAGTGATATTTAAAACACAAAAGGAACAGTCCATATTTAAACAATGCAAGCATACAAAACTATTTTAATTATTAATGGTTGCACATTAAGTAAGTTTATATTAAGAAATACAATGAATGCCCTTTTTACCAAAATAATGTATACTGCTTAAGAACTTACAACAATTTGATGCTAAACTGCTGCTCTGTGTCAAATGAATCTAAGGTATCCAAAAGTAGAATGTTCTCAGGTGGAATTTCAGTCTTCTTCGATATTTGCAGTTTGTGAAAATGTGCAAGAAGTTTTGAATGTGTGGTCACCTTAAAAAGAAATAATTTTGTTTCGCTCAAAACTCGGATAACAAAGAATATTTAAGCTGTTTAACAAGCATAACTGCACTATTCTTGTGCTGATGTGACGTTAGAAACATACATCACAAAATCAGAGAAAGTTTTGTTAATTTACTGACAATTAACTATTAGTACATAATATTGACCAGATGATTTGATAAATTACTTTGACTTTTTTATGTTTGATTTACTGAATTTGTGGAAAAACAAGAAGTACTTTCTTCCTCAGTCATAAGATTTGTGAATGCAGTTGTCTCTTAAAAGTAAAAAAGTCAAAATTGTTTATTAAAATGTGCAATAATATATTAAAGTTGTATTAACCTTGAAAACTTAACTTATTGCCTGACCTGCAACAATATAATATCGGCCAATCATAATGTGGTCACACATCACATCTTCTTTACCACATATAGTCTGACAAAGCAAAGCCAATAATTGGCAGTTATTAAATATATTATTTATATATACAGATATTAAATTTTTGAACCTGAGCAAGCAGTGATGGTTTTTTGTCCTGAACAATTTGCTGATGAAGATAGTCGATAAGGCTACTATGATACTGTTCCTCGTGATATATTTTCGCAAGCTGAATTTGTTCATCCGAAGCGAGGCCCGAGTTCTTCAGTCGCACAACACTGTCAGGAGTGGCACACCAAAGAAGCGTCTTTTTGGCTTCTAACTTGATCTGTGGAATGAATGTAATGCATTCATAACCTTACAATGCCTGTTGTAGATTTTGAATTGTAAACAGAAGAAGCACTGGTTGTATGTTAGTCTGTCTACTTCAAAAGTATTAATACAAGCTGTATAACTTAATGTAGATTAATTTTAATAAAACCACTATTTCACAGTGGTAAGCAACGAAAAAACCGTAAGAGTATGATTACGTATGATAGGCAGAGTATCATTTTAAAACCAAGCAACATTGTCCTTGCCAAAGACAACTCGTCTTAACAGTCTTTATAGGGCAAACGTAAGTGCCAAGATATTTAAAAATTCGCTTCACAATAGCCTAGACACTTTTAAACAAAATATCTGGGACAATGCTGGTATAAAACAGAACACAAATGGCTATCTGAGGGTATTTTTGTACTTACCTGTGTATCATCCAAGTCTGGGTGGTCCACGTGTAGAATAACAGCTGAGCATGTGTCATTATGATAACCCATGAAAAAATCACCAGGTTTCAACGGTCTCCTGCAGTGAACAGGGTGTCACGAAATAAAGGTCACCATAAACCGTTTTTGCTGAGCATACATACATTAAATAATGCACAAACATCACATATTTTTCTGAAGGACACAGAATATAGTCCTGTTTGATGTTCAGCAAATATGGTAAAATAATACCATCATGTAAATCTACCCTAACTGCATTTTTTTCAAGCAGGTGCTGTCAAAAAATAGGTTCAGAAATGATAAACTGGCACAAGAAAATTGAACACTCAACTTGAGGATCAAATTGGGCTGCGACTTCAGAAAAGAGTTTGAAGACTTTATTGGTCAGAAACAGCAGCTTTACATTTTAAGCAACAGTTAGTTAAAAGTATAAGAAAGCTTTAAGACAAGTGAAAGCAATGCAATGCAAAACGTTTAACGCGAATGCTCAGTGTGCACAAGACACGCTGCACGCAGGTAACACGCATTCTTGAAGGGTAAGAATGAACGCTTGCAGACCCCTGCCTTTGACATACCTTGTTGAATGGCTTTGCTCTTTCGAGGAAAACTTGACCACCCATTCTTCTAGAGTTTTGACAAGTGCTTGTTGTCTGTCTGTCAGCATGGTGTTGATGGTAAGAAAATGCTTCTCTAGGCGATTGATCAGGGGAATAGGAAATTCCTTGTACACCGTCTGCTTCTCCGCGACAACGATTAACCTGCAATTATATATATATGAACATTAGTAGGCTTTATGTGTCAGCATTTTCACAGTACATTTCAAAATGACAAACCATGCATTTCAATATCACATTTGAAATGCCCTAAATTACCTGAACATAGGATGCACTGGACACTTGACCCGATGCGTGCCCAGACCTAGGTCGACGTATCTCTCTCCCCCGAAGTACACATAGTACTGATTGAGGGCATCGTACAGGCTTTCGTACAGGTTCTCCAGGTTAAGGAGGATCACTGTGTTTCCAGTCTCCATACACACTTTGATCTTGTTGATATTGCGACATACCTTTAGAGAAAACTCATCAGGTTTATTTTTTAAAAAGACAATTTAACATAAGACAATTGAACTAAAATGAATGGCTAAGCCTGTCATCGCAGAAATATAAATTACCAAAAGTTTAACATTATTGCAATATTTGAAGATACAAGAAGAAAATACTCAACTTATGACAACTTCCAAAAAAGCCTTAGTTAAATGGAATCGATAAAGTACTGCCTGCCTAATAAGCAACTTAACATACATAAAACATTAAGATAATACCTACGGAAAACATATTGTCATCTTGTACACAGTCTTCGTGTATATGTGCAATGTTTTAGGTTACTGTTACGTAATGCAAGAGCTCTCCTACTCTGACAATCTTTTGACAGTCCAATTTGTTACATTGCCCACATGCTCATAATTTGAAACAATCTTCGTGATCACTTTGTTTATAATTGTTTTTTACTAATTGTCAGAATTCGTAACTTTTTGGGAGAATTCAAACAGAAATGTAACTGTACGTTCTGGAAAATTACTGACCAGCATATTTAATAATATTGACTTTCTAATTCAATAGATAATGAGGAAATCATCAGGTAGATATAGGTAAATTTCATAAAGCTCATACATGCAGTATATAACAATTACAGATTTAAATTAAACATGCTGATATTGTTATCGTTGGATATTATATTGTTGTCTTTTATTTGTTTTAATGTATGTTTTGAACTTTTACTATTTTGGATTTATCCTTTTTTTTGTATTTTAAACTTATGTATAATGTCTATGTAAATTTCTGAGGGTCTTGTATAATTGCAATGTTAAAAGCATGCGAAAATATTGAATTGCCTTAAACATTTAAGTAATCAATCAATATGCTTAAAATATTATTTAAGAGCATTAAAATGTGTTTTATAGAATAGTCGGTTAAATTAAGAAATGCATACGTGCTATGAAATATGCATTTGGTTTTTGATAAAAAAAAATTACGAGTGAGTGACAAAACAAAGAACAGAAGTTCCCTTATGGGCTGCATAATAAATTTGCTATTCATGTGAGTGTGCAGGACACGTTTTCATTGGTTATAGCCAAGATAGGAGAAAAAAACTAGTGGGCGGGAGGACACTATCTATTTAATGGTAGGTAGTCTCAACAGAAACTTTTTAGTAGCGAAAATACCCGAAAATATGCACACTTTGTCCTCAATGAAATATGGAAGAGGGTACACACACCAAACAGTAATGTTTGCAAATCTTAACATGCACGTTAAGTAACACGGTCATTTTAAAGCTATTCTTATGTGCATATCAGCATAGACAGATGCACAGCAAAGGGTATAAGTCGTGAAAGTAGACACTTTTGTCCAAATAGTTGTGGAAAGAGTCTTATCGAGTGTTTTAATGATACCACAAGAGGAGTCATAAAATGGGTCTGCAGTAATAAAAATCATGATGTGACCGATTCAAAAAGGGGGGTAATTCATCTAGAAATGGAAGCCAATGAATGACTCTAGATCCTTATAAAGGAATGAAGAGATAATCTTTATTTAAATTTAAATTTAGGCCCTCATCAAGGCAAACAATTATGTATCCGGATCAGAACTATCCAGGTGTCAATGACTTTGAATGGGGAACTACATAAACGCACTACGGATGCTAGGTCATTGCGAGATAAACTAGATTGATAATTAAGGTTAGTAAACCATTTGAATTTCAGAGCAGAAAATTATCTTTCATAGGGAAGATTATAACTTTAAACAGCGGCTGCCAGCGAATAGAAAACCTGTCTTCCACATACACAACAGAACGCACACCAAATCCGAGTCAGATTAAGCGAGTGAGAACAAGTCAAAGAACAATGAACTTCAAAAAGGGGTCTATTCCAATAGGCTTTAACCATGAAAACTAAATACAACATTGCTGCTAGGTTCAGACTAGGAGCACCACGAGAGCGCTAAAAGATGATGAGACAGACAACAAAAAAGATCCGTCAAGTGCAAGTCCATGCCTGACTATTTCAAATTTCAGAGACAAATCTGCTAGCAGAAAGAATATGATACAGGCTGGTCAGTCCAATGTAGCACTAAGTATGCCTGTTAAATACTTACTCCTAACAATAGATGTTTAGCACATGTGAGAACATCAGGAGAGTTTTCGTCTCCTGCAAGGAAGAAAAAGTAAGACCCCGACACATCTGTTACCACCCCTCCTCGCTGGTATATTTCTACGACCAAGAAGGCGAGATAAAGCATGGGTTGAATACGTGTCCAAAACTCTCCGAGAAAAGTGAAACCTAAAGTGAGTTTATATATGTGCGAAAAAACTTCTCACAAAAACGAATCTTCTGATGAAATCTCAGATAAAGAGATTCAATTTTGAATGATCCTATATAGTGATAGCCAATTAGAGTGGGAAGATCGATGGCCAGACCATACAAGCCACCTCATCAAAGCTATGCAGGTGATCCCTTTTACAATAAACGTGCTCGTCTGGTACATGTCAGATGTTCCCGTCATGAAAAGAAGTGATAAAAGTAGCGCTTGTAAGGTTAAGACCCAGAGCCACTGTCATCATAATCACACTTGGCAAACATTCAATGTTTGAAGTCTGAACTAATTCCAAAGGCGGCATGATAACTAGAAATGAGGACGGATTGGTAAACTTGTAAGGAGGACCTATCAAAAACTAGCACAGCAATCCTGTTGGTCAGGAACTGATGATGAGAGTATACAGACTACGATGACTAGAACGCCTAGGCAGTGCTTTGAACAGGTGGGGTGGTTATCCAATTTGCCTTTTCTGTGCCAAAATTCACCCACCAGTAAGCTGTGAAACAAGCGTGAGTGGGGAATGCATGGTGAAGTAAAAAGTAAAGTTTTCTGAAAACAGTTGTTTATGAACCAGCATCAACAAGCTTGGAAGCAAAAACATTATTATACAAATATAAAATGTACATGTACTTAACTCGGGTAATGGGTTTACAGGTAATAAAATGTAAGTAATTCGGGAGTAAGAAAAATGAAGGCTTAATAACATTTAATAACCATATAATCTATGATAGCTGTGGCTGCGCATTTGCATGTGTAGCAAGTGTGTTATGCGGTCTGGAGAGAAGGCCCTTTTAACCAGCCACAAATAAGTTATTAATAACCAGACAGCAGGTAAAATATTTTGCTACTAAAATACCGAAATGTAGGTAATAAATCGTATCTTAAATTTAAGCAAAATGACAATGTTTATGTGCTTTATATTCACAAAATGGCTTAATGCCACAATAAACTTTAAGTTTTGAAGATTCCCATATATATATATAAATATTCAGATTTCCCCCAGGTGACAAAAATGAGTCTGGAAATTATTTTAATACAACGCTTACGTCACTGCAACGTCAATAATTAATAGAATTTTCCCCGTCACATGATATTGACATTCTGGAGTGTTTTAATTTATACCATCCGTGAATACAACAAGTGCATTAAAAACAGCATTGTGGGAATATTTGTTTGGATTACAGCTAGTGTGTTTCCAGTTATACTGATAATATCTCCATCTTCGGACATTATTGAGGTTTATTTTGGATTTCAAAAGAATTTTGCCTTTCATCAAGTAAGCGGACAATGAGGAATTCGATCAGCTTTATATTACAAATTGTCTAACTTGTAGTGTTGCAAAACTTGTTGCTGGTTTTTACTTTCTGTTGCGTCATTGATCATAACATGAAGAAACACCGACAGGAAATATCTCCCTATGAAAAAGGTATCATAATGCTACACACGCTGTCATAATGCTACACATCAACACTGATTAAAAAGTGGAATTGAACTTTATCAGGTGCCTTCATTGTAAGTAGTTGTAAAGCTTTAGAAAACTACATACTTCAGAAATAAATTCTAGCCTAAATTTTAATTGCGGTGCTACCCAGTACAGCAGAACACATTGACACCCCTGACTGGTAGCACTTGTATACCACATAACTGGCACAGTTTGGGGTTTCACATACGAAGCATTTATACCTGGGTGTATTCCTGATCGCATCTAAAGCTGCTGCCAAATATGGTGATTGGCCTGATGTCAGTTTGTCGGGACAACACCTGTTGCTGCAGGATGGTGAGGGCTCCATAGTTCTCCGTTAGGAGTAACAGATAACGGCTCTCACTAATAACCAACAACACAAGACAAAGATAATAGCTTTGATGTATTTCCTTAAATTGAAATTTTAAATTAAACGCTAAACATTGTTTTATAAAAAAATGATGCAAATGTGCACACGGTTAACTTCACCCCTAAAGTCCTTATTTTTTGTCCACATTAAATCTAATTTATTTTTACCTTAAACCTTTCATTCCAATTATCTGAAAATGTCGCATCTATGTTGCTATTTGTAAGGAACAACAAAATCCGAAATAGCAAATTAACAAATGAACACAATTAAAAGCCACAAAAGGTGATCTGAGTACATTTTTCTTTTACCTCTGCATGTCTATTTTGTTAAAAAGGCAAGCTTGAATGAGTCCATTAGTGGAGCAGTCTGGGTCTCCTTCTTGAGGCTGTAATACAAGTATATCGATATCGATTCAATTTCATTGCATGTCAACACAGACGTCACTATTTTCACGTATACATTTAATGAACCTAATACAGAATATTTGTGCAAACCGAGAAAAAAATGCTGACGTTATATTTAAGATCTGTCGGTCGAAAGGGTACACATAGTAAATGAACACCTAAACGGTAAGAAATTTAGCAAATACCATGTGAAACATGTGTCATAACAACAGTTGTTGTGCAGCTACTTCAAAGTTTTAAAACTAAGTACACTATTTGAAAGGGAAAAGGTAACAACATAATTTTCTTCGTACTGACATATTAATGTGTGTATATGTCTGACATTTGGTAATGCTTACTTAAGGTAATCTACAGAGAGCTTGGTTATGGCAGCAAACACATCTTTATTTTGTGTAATCATTTATAGAGATTGCCATTATGTATGGTATTGATTAATACACTTGCAAATAGTATGCGTGAAATGCCATCAAATAAATGTCTGTAAGAGGGTTATGTTTGACCGTTTTATATTTAAAAAGCAACTATTATGGCCATGACACTAATAACCCTAAAAGACAATTGATATAATACTGTCCTAAATAGCTGCCCTTTTAAATGTTATTAGGCACACGTGTATGTTTTTGTTGTTGTTGTGGATTAAATACATCACATTGACACAATTATGTTCAATTATATTGGTGGTGACAGGCCCTAGACAAATGTCTAGCAAGATCCACTGTTGCACACCTTGACAGCTGAAAGATCTTCTTTCGAGGATTAGGACAGGCATGACCTGTCTTAATGGTGAAGACTAACATGTGTACAGACGCACAGAAAGCAGTTACGCAACAAATAAAGGATGTCCTTCATGAACATGCGCGTTGTTTGATAATACCTACGAGACATCCTTTTATATCCCTATGTCCTCCAGAGGAAATATATTTAACATTTCTTAGCTTAGTTCCATCTGGCCGTGGAAAAACATGGATAGAAGTATATAATCTGTTCTGTTCTTATATGAAGTAATTCTGCATATAATTTACCAAGATTATTAACACAGTTTATTTTCTATTCTTAGTTTCTGGACACAGTAATCTAGTATTTAACATAATGACATACCTGATCCTTCAACGGGATTACTGTACAGACATTGTTTTTAAAGCATTCTAATGGATCCACCTGGTCCATACCACCAAAGTTCCTTTTAACTGCATGAACCATTTCGTGCCATGTGGGCTGGCGTTTGGATCGTTCCACAAACATATTGACCATTTTTACAAGACTGAAAAAAAAAAAGTTTAAATTAACTTAGTATGGAAGGTAAATGTAACATTCATTGACATTAAAGTACAAATACATAATTATGTTTAAGTATGCCACAATTATTAATTTGGCATATATATGTTATGTATCTATATTCAACTTATCATGTTATGTGTGTTTTTAAATAGTAATATTATGAAATTTACCTGTAAAAATCGCGTAGACCGTAGAATTCTCTCATGTGCTGTGTTGCCCTGTCAAATATCTCAAGATAGGATTTCGCCAATGGTTTAATAAGTGGCACGAGTAATCCCGTCATCTGACCTGACTCACATATACCCCTGAAAAGACAACGAATATGAATAAAATATGAAGTTTACATTCCTTGTAACCATAAACAAACCATAGTTTTCATAATCTAGCAATGACACAATGAAATATAAAGAGTACTTCTTTTCATTGCTATGAATTGCCTTATCAGGGATTGGTATATGTTGCAATACTACCAAGACTTTTGTCATATATATTTATAATGTGATGTGAAATAATACTCATCTCTTTTTTTAGAATGTACCGATCTGGGTAAATTACTACTGAAACAATCTTAACGAACTTTAAACGATTTTCGAAAATGAGCTAAGGAATTGTCACAAGTAAGCAATTACTATAAAGGGAAAAGAAGTCTTATTAAGCTGAAATGAAAATTGATGTTGTTTACTAAAAATGACTGCTAATGACTAGAGGGTCACTACAACGCACCTACCTGAGAAGCTGTTAAAATAAGGCATGAATTTAAGGCCATTTTTGCTTTATTACACTATACATTCTGTCCAAATGAAAAAAGCCGTAGCGGACTAGGGATGCAAGATGAAATGTAAAAAATGTGGTGTATTGACTAAGGTTCTCGTTACACCGTGTTAAAAAAAAAACACTACCACATCATCGAAGAGTATTTCCATTCATGTTCTGCTTTATTGTCAGATTATTAAGAACTTTATATAGAAAAATAAACAAGTCTAATAAGAACCACTACATATTACACATGGAACTTCCTCTAACAAGGCACACGCACGTTTAATGTAAAAGGGAAAATACACTGAAACGAGACAAGTACAGAAACAATAACAACATTATTGGAACTGTCATTTGACTAAATTTTAAACATAGGAGTTTACATTAATCCTAAAATAGTGCAACAGTGTCATATAAATCATGATGTCAAGGCATTTCCCTATGTTATAATTAAGCACTGAGTGGCAGAAAGCATGATATCAAGGCATTTCCCTATATTATAAGCCGTTTCTTTCCAATCTCGAAACACATAATGTGTATGTGTTTTTAAGAAAAGCAAAACACAGGGTAGGTAAATACCTTTGACATTTGTCCATTGTAAATAAACGAGGTCGATCTTATCGTTGCCATAAAGTACCACCCTTACTACCATCACGTAACTGCGACGTTTTGACGAGTAATTTTTTTATGGAACACTATATTAACCAGAAAGTTTTACTTGAAATGATTACCTGGCGCTGTTGCATAACTCTTCTATGTCAGGTACCTCTCTCTGTACAAGTATGCCACGATTCATTTTAGCAGGATCCAAAGCCCAGTTGGATATTCCAATAAAAGCCACCTATGCAATAAAATATTTAAATAATTCCAAGCAAAATGCCACCAGTATTTTACGTATCTACAAATTATTACCTAAGTGTATTTATTCTGTTTTAATTTCCAGTAGTTAATTATTAAACAAACCTTTTGCATAAAAGGTCGACTATGCATACAAAATACATATTATATTTTTATTTATTTAGTGTTCAAACTGTTTTTGTTAATTGTGTGCCGTAAACTCCTCATATTTCAAGTTGTTAGTAAGGTATGTATGTCTTTTAGTTTAATACACAAACAGCATGCAATAATTTTCACATGTATAGTGTACTAGCAATCACGTTAACTGTCAAAATAGTGAATACCCCTGAAACTCACATGCATGACTAATGTGTAAACAATGAATATAAGGATTTAACCAGTTCCATGAAACAAAAAAGGTAATTAACTTTAAAATATGTTGAACATTGTAAATGAAGTTTTCTGTATTATATCGGTCATTGGTATGTTCAAGTAGCACTGATTTTGTATCTCTGTAAAATAAAATAATGTTGCTGCAGGAAGTGAAAGATAACATTTCAGTTAAAATTATGAATAACAAAAAATTGAATACAATTAACCTGCATTTAATGTCCATTATATGACAATCGGCAGTACCTTGCTATTTTAATAGCAAACCCATGTAAAATAACAGCAAACCAAGCATATATATTAAGTCAGCACAGTAGTTATAATGTGAAAAATGGCATCCGTTTGTTTTAATGTGTTATCATCTTAACCAAGATAAGTACTGCGGAATATTTAAAATATAAAAAATGTGGCACTTTATTTGTAGTCCAAGCTGACTATCACTGACATCAGTCGGAAATTTCGGTAGACTATTTGTTAACCAATGGACGAGTAACATATGTGTACACAAAGTATACTTTATAATATAATTCCATATAAATATATAACTCCATACGAATAGGCGACATAGCATCTAAAGCAAAGATATATAACACAAGCACCTTTTCCCTGATTAGGTATGCATACAAGGGATGAGAAAGTAATATGCTTGGGATTTGCGATATTGTTTAATATTTGAACAAACATTATATAACAATTTGTTAATGAAACTTATCAGCTTAATAAATATGCTGACTTTCTAGAACACTCCTCATCATTATCCATACAACTATAAAACACTCAGATTACACTTCATGGTGTCTCCAAGGATAGACTATTTAATAGAATATCTAAGATATTGTTTGCTAACAATTTTAAGGAAGTCTCTGACCACGAGTGCCATAAATAAGCAATCACATGAAACGTCCTAGTGGAATTAGTATCAATAATGCCAAATATGGATTGTACAATTTCCCTTACGACGCACTTTAGCCGAGGAAGCCGGGTGAGAGGTAGAAAAAAAAAGGAACGAGATCACCAGAGAGTAATACAGAGAGAATGTAAGGGCGCAATTTAGGTAAAATATATCACATTTTATTGAACTGTGTGCCATATGGATATCGCGATAGTAAATAAGAAACAACATTTAATAGCAGAAAACGCTGAGCATTTTGTTTTCTTGCAATGTATCTAACCTTTTTGTGGGGTTCTGGTTTTTCATCACCCTGACAACCATCTTCTAATAAAGGATGTAGTGTCTGCAAAAGAAAAATATACAGGACAGAGAGAAATATATGTAATAATATATGCAGCAGTTGCATGGCTTGAGGGGATGTTGTTATTTACACTGTTTGTTTGCTAGAAAAACCTTCAGGAAGTGCGAGGTTGGAGCGCTCCACAAACCAGGTTTAAGCACCCCATTTGGCCCCTTTTGCCGATTGACCGTTCCAAGGCGGTAACTGATGGTTTTTCTTTATGTGTGTTATGTCTCGTCTCTGTGTTTTTGTCACATTTGCATTTACCTTGTTTGCCTTTGTCTACTGGTAGATAAAATTTAAATGTCTGTGAGAGTTTTGATAGTACCTTTTCTTATTTACCTATTTTATATACGTACAATTAAACTATTTTTTTAGAAAAGATGCAAGATAACATTGTTCATCATAACTAAATACTAACTATATACTAGTTTCCCCTTATTAAAAGTTTCTGTGTGATGGGTTTTTCATTTTTTGTTTTGTTAATAATGACAATTTAGTTTTGTGAACAATATAGCTCTTACAAAACAAAAGAGTAAATAAAGTCATCATCAACATCAGTACAATGAAATGTAAGGACACTACTTTTCATGGACCATCCAATTATATAAAGGCAAATATTTTAACATTGATGTATTCCAGCCAGAATAAAACGTACTTTCAACGGCATTCTTGGGCTATCTTCTGCTAGGCCAACCTCGTCAAGAACTACAATTGAGACAAATGCATCCAGGTCTTTGTCCTTCTGGAATTGAGCGCATTGCCTGAACGTTCCCACAATGCCATCAGGGGTTGATAGGGGACTGCATTGGAATGATACCATCTGGGCCTAAATGGGGATTTATAGTTATTATGGCAACCTCTGATAAAGGCTATATATAGCATTAAATGATTCGTTGACAATCATGATATATATCATGTATAGAAACACCGAGTGCTACTTATCTATACATAAGCCATTTCAAAAAATGTCAAATGGAAATGTTGAAACAAACAATACAGGTGCCTGTGCTGTAGAGAAATAGTTCTCTATCTTGCTTTATACTGCAAAGTCTGAAATGCAGAAAACAATTGCAATTATTTACTTAACTTGGATTACATGTGTGAATATATAAGATATTTAATGTTTATCTGAAATTGTGTAACTATAAGTTACATATATCGTTAGCATGCCTGCGTTTTAAGATGCTTGTAAATAAAGGAATCTACACATATATTGTGTAATATCGTATTTTTGTTCATGGTCCAAATGTAACTGTAATTTAGAGTTAATTGTCATGTGTTCAGAACCTTACCTGTTTCAATTCTCTAAACAATTGTTTCCTTGATGCATTTCCTTGCATAGCATCGGCCACTACGGTTTTAGCCAGAGACTTAGAGCTGCCTGGCTTGCCCACTAAGAACAGTGGGATACGTAGCTCTATACACACAACCATCATGAACACGTTCTCCTTTAGGGCCATGTTACGGGCAATGTTCTTCTCTAGCTGTATGTTGTCTAGGAATACTTCTTGGCAGCTGTCGTTATCAAAATAAAGTTTCTGTTATTGACAACTCAAACCAAATGTTAGTTCTTCCTGATAAATTGGACTGTTTTGAGTAAGTGACGGGTTAACATAGCCCTTCCTGTGATAGCATAAGCTAACATTTATATCCTTCAACAAAAATGGCGACTTTCCCTTAGTTTGAAAATATATTGGTTCTGTTAGTTACTGTGCAATGCTTGGTATACTTACGCGTTTATTTCTAGATCCATTTGTTGACTACCTCCGGGTAGTATACAAGGCTCACGGAAATACCCTGCAATGAAGAGTTTGTATTCATCCCGTGTACGTAGACAGGCGTGGTAACATACTCCGAGAGACAGGACTAGACATCGGGTGACGTCTGAGATCGAATCTTCCTATAATGAGAAAATGAAGGTATGTACAGTTAGATATCGACAAATTGTAAATATTAATTGAATTAAATTAAAGTTGAAAATTAAACTTAAAAAAGGTTGTGAAAAAGTGGATAAATTATATTTAATATTAAAACAAGCCAGTGATTTATGTGCATACAATTAATTATTATGTGTTAATTTGAATGTTTTTAACATAAATATAATATAAATATTAAACTATAAGTGACAGAATATACTGTGCATATTAAGTATAAAATAATGCCATTACTTACCGGCAAACCTTTATAAATTATATTACAAATACGGACTCTTCTTATCAACCGAGTTTGTTGAATACCAGATAAATATACATATGTAGTAACTTCAGATGATAATTGTTTCATACAAGGTTGTTAATTTTGTCATAAACTCAGAAGTAATTGATTCTAATAAAGCTGATCTTCTTTCTCCACTGGGCTGGGGAACAGGGTTAAAAATGAAGAACAAATGCAAAATGTATCGTTGGGTTGAAGAGCAGTATTATAGGTTCGTAAATAAAAAGTGTTACATTACGCATTGAAAATAATCTTACTGTGCAAGTATAAAAAATCGTCAGCTAAACACCAACTACAGTACAAACATTAAATAAATAGAACAATTAATATTTTACCTGAAAAAATAACGTTATATATACTAGTTAAAGAGAGAGAGAGAACTGAGAGAGATGGATGGGTTTTTATGAAGAATTATTTCGATATTACAGTTATATCATTCTTAATTTTGGAAAAAAAATAATAGAATAACAAATTTCAAATATAGGTTTTACATATGCAATCAGCTAATTAAGGCAGTAAGTGTGATTTTACAACTTTGAAAATCAGACCTGTTCATCATAAACAGCATGATATTCATCGTCGTCCTCATCTTTTGATGATGATTGTTCGAAGTCGTGGTTTTGTCTGTTATACCCTAGCTTCTGATCCATTTGCTCAAACAGAGTCTTTGTATTCTGGTTATGGTTATAGAACCAACTCATCACGCAGAGCACCCTGTCCACATCTCGCAGGGACACAAAACTACACTCGTCCTGAAATAAGAGACAACATTTTAGCAAGCTAAACACTCTAAACACACAAAAACTATTAAATAATACATATCTTAAGCCTTATTTCAACATATTACTTTTGAAACTGTTTTATTAAATTGTATTTATTTTTATGTACAGCACCATTCAAGTATATTTGTATATTGTTGATTTCATGAGAAAGGGGTAATTTGTTTTAAGAGAGTATTAACATAATAATAATATTTAAAATAATACATTACTATGACACACTTACAACAATACTAACAATAGATATGCCATGACATAAATTGTGGTACCTTCTGCTGCCTCATATATTCTTGAGATGCTGTCAGAACAGAACTGACAACTTCTGGCAATCCACTAACTTCAGGTAACATTTCATCTCTAATCTGAAATGATCAGTATATCAGTGCTTTATATAGTATAAAGTATACAGTAAATTTGACACATTCAGTGCTCTAGTAGATCTAACAAAAGAAACATGCCTTTTGACAAAAAAAATAAAAAGGAAAAGCGAAAATAATATCTGAGCAAGAAATTTACTCACTTCGAAAGGCGCATATATAAACGCAATAATTATTGATCTTCCAATATTCGAAGTTTGAACGTTTTCAACAAGCTTAATAAAAGAAAAGAATAGCCGAAACGTTAGAAGTGCAAGAGTTTTGCTACTGCACCCTATACTTCGTCTACTCACGTGCTACTTTTATTTCACTAATCATCTGAGTTTGTTGATGTTGTTTTTTCGAAAAGTATATGCAACTAAAAAGCAAAAGTAAACTTCTTTACGATGACTGTCAGTATATGTCAGCATATCATCTCAATAAAAAATAGGTAAGGTCAGTGACGTTTTGACAAAAATAAAGTCATTGACCACAGTGAGTAAATAACATCAACACCATTGCATTGCGAAGGATTATACGCCTAGATGTCATAAAGGATGTGTTATCTGCATAAGAGTTTTACAAATAAATACAAATAATAAAAGGCATTTACTCCCAAACAACAAAGGAATGTATGAAGTTTTATGCACAGCAACATATCAATATTAACCATCGAATCCAGTACAAATAAATAACAAAGAAGGAGTAGTCAAGACATAATTTTGCTTAGAAAACAACGAAGGGCAGTAACTCCGAAACGAACACCAACAGATCAATACCAATTATCCGTCTAAGTAAAAAACAAAATAATTGGTGGTCTGCAAAAGAGCTTGCTGAGAAAATTAACAAAGTGCATTAGTTCTGGAACAAATAATAGTCTTCATTGTCATACCTTTCTGCACAACTTTGCATCGAAATCAATCATCCTTGTAAATATGAAGTGTTCCCATGAGTATTAAATTCTTACGATAAAGTGCTTATGATCAGACGGGAAGAGGGTGTACTGGTTGCAAAGGCGATACAAAAACAAAAGTAATTTAGAATAATGTAATATAAAATAAATAAAAACTTGGAGACATAAATGAAAATGGATACGCTTGCTTGTTTTGAATAGCCACAATAGAGCTTTCTAATTTTACACATTCCAGCACATGGCTCTAGTCATGGCTTTCTTAGATTGCAAAAGATGACTGAATGTTTCAAAGTGCATTTTCAGACTTGGCCTGAGAGTAATGTCTTATGCCGAGATACTTACATATCTTCGGACCATTTGGCGGATGTAAAGTTCCTCCACTTGCGTATTTAGCTGACCGAAGTCCCAGACCAGTGGTAGAAGGCTTTGTGGAAGAGGCTGCACCCGATAGACAAGTTGACGCATGGGTACACGCCCCATGGTGTCTGCAGTTTCTTCTGCCTTAATGTGATAACCTAGGCCTGCTTTTTCTGACTTCTGAATAAGATTCTCGGAATGTCTGAAACATTGAAAAATTCAATTTTAATTTAGAAAAAAAGCAAATTAATATAATAACATTTAATGAGAAAGGGTTGGTTTCAATATCCTAATTTTGAGGCCGACCTATTTATAACATTGTCTTTACACTTTCGTCATCTATAACTTGATATTATTACACGTCTTTGAGCCAATACAAGGAGTGTAGAATTTATAATTCGGCAAAAATCCGATTGGTTCGCTTTAGATTACATCGTTGACTTTAGTTGGACAACATGGAAAGACAAAATAATTCCAGACTGGGAGTTAAGTTGGAATATGGGATGATATGGGATTAGCTGGCATTTTTGCCAATACTGCGCAGCGACATTTCTATCATTATAGCACAAGGGCACTTATGAGGTGCCCAGGGACTGAACCCGACCGGTCCATTATACTGTCCCCTTTGCCCCGAGCGTTAGGCGGGAAGCCACTACTTCCAACTTTAAAGTCTTAGGTTTGACCTCCCGATCCGCAAGCCAACACTCTACCACCTGAGCTATTGCGGCCGGTAGGTGGAATGTGCTAGTGCCGTTTCATATGTCGACTAAGGCTAGCAAGACGAAGAAGGAAAGCAGCTAGGTGGAACTCCAAACTCATTTGCTGACATAAATGAGGCATTAACCAGGAAGATGTGGACATTCTTTTCATGACTAAACATGTATATTTAAATACAGAGTCACGTAATGGAAAGGCAGTGATGTGATGCAGTCAGTTTGCTGGAATAATCAATTGTTAAACGCAATATTCAAACAAGCAATCAAGGTTTCCCGCAATGGGCAAGGTAAAATGCCATATTGATTATCTAACCAAACGTATTTTGCAAAGTCAGTAGAAATAACACTTACTTTCTGTATGGATTGCATGCAGCTACCATCTTAAAGTTTTCACAAAGAAACAGTTTTTCTCCTTCTAAGCTTCGGTCACACATAATCTCCTTAATGAGACCAACAGCTTCAGTTGTGTTTGCCTCATCAAAGAAGAGAACTGTGAAAAAATGTGACCCGAACTTCGTCATATTTTCGTGAGCAATCCTCTCTGCTTCTTCTACTTTCCGTTTGATGTCTTCTTTAGTTGTGCCTCCATGAACCTGTAATCACATTTAAGCGAGAATATCAAGGAAATAGCTAATATTTATGGTCATCTTACTATGAACCTCTCCCAAAACTCAATTATTTGTTTGATATAATAATAAACAGTTGGGCAATGCATTTGAGGTTTATTAAAATAAAATAATTGTATATATCGAGCCATTTTATCAAAAATTAAACATATATATATATATATATATATATATACAAACCAATCGTAATAAAATGCCAACATGAAGACAAAACGCCAAAACTTATTATTTCCAATTAATGGGTTTGCAATATTTAAGGGTTCCTATTCAAACCCATATGTTATAATCCGTATTCTGACAGATTATTTATACTGTAGCTTTATGTGTTTTAACTTAATCATTTTTCTTATTGATTATTTAGTATTTTTGATAAATACAGGCGTGTGTAATGCTTAGGTGTTGCTCGACTGCAGTTAAGACTTCAAAAATTACTAAAACTAAACATTACGCCATAATTTGTAAGTTTACCTTCATAAGAATCATGTTGTTGACAGTGACCCCTTGAGGACACTGTAGAGAGCACATAAACTTCACCAGTCTTGTCTTCCCACAGCCTGTTTCGCCCATTATTATCACAGGGATGTTGCATCTAGATAGGTTAGCGTATTGTTTTGATTTGTTTTCAAGACTTTGTTCAATTTAATTGTTTATTTAGAATAAAAGATCAAATAGTAAAAAGTTGACATTCACAAATTCGCACATTTCCTACTCTTTATGTATAATTATTAAAAAAATATCAAAATCGACACTGATTTATTAACACAAAGAAAACAAATACTGAATTTGTCGAATTAAGATATAATAATAAAATTTATTTTTTACAATCTACAAGTACATGACCCTTAAGTATACCTAAACCGCATGAAGATGGCCATGATTTTCTTGGCGTTATCAGTCGTCAGCTCGTAAGTGTCATCTGGATCAGAGGGCATATCGTTTCCCATTACACTGCATAGCTTGGTGATCTTATCAGCCCTAAACAATAAAACACATACCAGTTTATGTATACTGAATACTATAAAGGCTTTAATCAAAAACTTAGATTTAATATAAACATAAGACTCTTTTATGATGTATGTTTTAGAATTTGAACTGGATACACTGAGAAGTTCTCAGACACTGGATTAAAAGAATTATAATAATGCCTCAAATACCAAAATTAGCTTGAGCCACACCTCCATTCTTTATTGGCTGGTGACCTAGAAGTAATTTAGACCTACGCAATCATGGTAAGGAAATGGTATTATGGTTTTAAACATTTCTTTTTATGAGAAAACGCGTTAATGGTGCATTTTAAATTATACCGCATCAATACAATTATCGCCATTTTAACATCGTCCATAAAGTTAAAAGTCCTCCTCTGGCGCCCCAAATTTTTTATATCGTCTGCTGTAAGTAGAAATTAGCCATTACATCTTTTCATATACATATTTCCTTTTAAAAGGCATCAGAAAGTATGAGGTTGGATCTCTGTAAACTGGTCTAAGCAACAAAGGCTCTACTTACTTTTACTCTGTTTTTGTTATGTCTTGTCTCAGTTTTTCTACTTTACTGGTACTTTTAAGTGGCAAGTTAATACCTTTGTCTTGTGCTTTTGCAATTTTTCAAATATGTTCTCATAGCACCTCGTGAAATGTTTCTAGTCGTTTGTCTTTTGAGGCGTTTCTAAGTTTTTTCAATAACTTTTTCATCAATTACGAAAAGAAAATAATCTACCTTGATAAGTTGTTAAAGTCTTCTTGAACTGGTATTCTATTGCTGACAAGTGCATCAAAGAGATTCTGTCTGATGATGCCCTGTTGTAGAACAGTTCCAGTCTGTTGTTCCACAAGGTTACCAGTGTTTCGGTCTAAGTAGAACCCAAGGAAAGTAAATCCTATGCGATCAGCATTAAAGAACAGGTAAGGATGGGGACTGGAATGAACAAATATTGAACACATTTCTCTAGCATTCTGGCTTAAAATGAACAAGTACAGAGAGTTTCCAGTGCAACAACAGCAAACAACCCCGTAATTCATATACTATCTCAGTAATGACTAGATATCTGTTCTCTCTCTTTCTTTATGACAAGATATCTGTTCTCTCTCTTTCTTTACGCAATATCTGTGATTCTGTTTTGTCATATTTATTTAATTTGAAGATACGTTCTCATATATGAAAAAAGGCATAGTGAGATTGTAAATGTTGTGAAGATAATTTTCCAAAATGGTTGATTGATTCTTATTCATGGCAAATATATGGACTAAAGTCTATCTTCGTCGTGTCAAATTAGGAGTGACATAGGTCTTTTTTACATTAGAAACGGTACTGATAATAGATGCGCTTGTTAATGATTTTTTGACATAATACACTTAGGAAAACGTGTTAATGGGTTTTTAAATAGTGTATCAGGAAACAACCAAGGCACACTCCTCAATAAAACAAATATCTAAACTTCTACCAAACGTAATATTTTTTTTATTTCCTAATTATATAAAAAAACAAAATCACCCATCTGATTTATCCAGCAGATCTGATTTATCCAACAGAACTTGGTTTCAACAAGACAACTTTATAATCTTAAGGAAACCATTTTTAAATAGTGCAACACTGAGCTTAATGTTTCTTATGGTATCATTTGTAATAACGTCTAAGACAAGAAACTGTTCAATATTAATACTTTGGATGGTGACTTGTCTCAAGCTACCATATTTTAAACTTATTGGCTTACAAAGTTTGCACATATTTGCACAACTGTTTAAATTTAAATATTGGCCTTTAGCTAGTAAGTGTTCAATGGTACAACTGGTCAGGGCGGCTATTCGAAAAGTACGCGAGATTATTCAGTAGATAGAACTGGTAAGAATGGCTTTCCGAAAAGTATGCGAGTTTTTTAGTAGATACTACTGTTGAATATTGAGTGTCAGTATTGTATTAAATGCTATGAAGCATTGGTTTATTCAATTAATGTTTGGTTCACGTTTTATACAAACCCTTCACAATAGTAGAAGTTCGTTAAGTTTGCTTTGATGTTTGTCATTTATTTTGTAATTTTATACTTCTTCTTGACTTCCTTATTTTATGTGCTTTTGTTTTAAGTGTTTTTTTTTTTAATTTTCTGCACTGCTAGGTTAAAGCGCTCCGTAAACCGAAACACCCCAGTTGGTAAAATTGCCTAATGACTGTTCCACTTGAACATTAAGCTTGTATGTTTGTGCATTTGTCTAGCAGTAGTATAATTTTAATAAATGTGATCAAGAAAAAAGATTTTTCTTACACAGTCTTTAGCCTCACAATCTAGTTTTTAAGACATCACCAGTTTTTGCACAAGGTTTACAATTTTCTAATAACCTATCTACAGTTAGAATCACAAACAAAAATCATACTCCAGTAAATAAAACGTATCGAGAGGTTTAAAGAGATACTTTAACTTTGTAATGTTAACTATAAGCACATTTAGGATTGCAATTAAAGATTCAGCCACATAACTTTGTACTGAATTCTCAAACTTTAATGTGGAGAATGGTGGATCAGAAGAAAGTAAAATCTCGGATTGTAAGTATTAATGTTACTATAAACATACTGCAGAGTGAACGGAGGTAAGTACATACACAACAGGACCTTCTATTATGGGATCTGGTAGATACACACTTTCAATTAGGATACGTATTAGGGTTGTAGCGTATATACCGGTATATTGCGATACTGGGTAAGTCAGTACAGTACCGCGATACACAATGAGCATACCGGTTTTTACGATAGTTTGTAAAATTTCTTTGCTGCCACCAGGTACTGCATCTGAAGTCAAAGTTGCTTGATCCCCGATAACCGACTGAAAATTTAGTTTGATGTCCAATACATGGTATTAAGTTTAAGCTTACATGGCAGTTGCAAATTGTAAACAATCAATTTGGTCATTATAATTTGGTGAAAAGCTTCTTATAATAGTTTGATCAAATATGGCAATATATTGTTGTATATAATGCAATACGCTCCATATGTATCACAATATATCGTGGTATGCTTCAGGCATATCGTGACAGCCCTTATATGTATATATTCCAGAAAACCATTCGCAGCCTACATTAATTTATGAAACAACGAAGGCAGAGCTAACATTAGAGGAGCGAGAAGCATACACAGACAACAATGTAAATAGGCTTCTAATCTTTACATGAACTAGAAGTATCATGTAGAAGGACTTAATTACCGATTACTAAACCTATCAGGATTTAGCATGTTATTTTAAGTCGTGTGTGCTATAGCCCTGTGTCATGTTCATATTAACAAAAGGTTTGGGTATTTATCGTTGATATTTGCACAAACCTTGTTTCCCATGTTCGTCGCAGTTGATATCTCTGTAGTATCTCCTCTTCATCATCCTCACTGTTATATTCTCCATCATCCCCGTCCTTATTCTCTTGCGCTGCGAGTTCTTGAGGGTGTGACGATGCCGACTCTTCACTCATATTTAGAGATCGAGTTGAAAAATCCTGCAACAACAAAGTTTCTTACATATTCACAGTTACAAGATATGTACTCTTATCATTTTTTTACTTCTTAAAATTAGTGTTAACTTTTGTTATAATCGTTTCCGAGGCGGTTCTACTTTAAATGTTTCAATTTGGACATTTTAGATAAGACTTTTTCTGGAAGGTAAAGGAAATTCTCTGTGAATATGTTCTGTTTCATACTTCTGAAATTTACGCCTAAAGGTTTTATTCTTACTTTAGACATCTGGATCAGGAACTGGAGCACAAACTGAGAAAATCCAGGCAGGTCTTCTTCTGCTGCTGGTCCAACAAATTCATTCCGTTCAAAGTCCCAAAGCTGTGTGTTCAGAAAGCTAACAAAGTGGTGAAGTTCTGCCCAGGATGGATCATGCAATCCACAGTACCTTGAAAAAAAAGCATTGTATAATAGTGGATACTTACTACGATACAAAACATAAAAGTAAACCTGACGTTCGACAAAATCGAAAGGTGTTTAATATAGGTTTGTATCATTTTACATATGTATGAAAACTAAACGAAAACAAGTTATTATGTGTGTATGCTGATGACAATTTAAATATTAGTCAAGTCATTAATCTTAAAATATGTTTATGAGATTGTAATGAGTCTGTTCTACAGTCAGTTTGACTAACAACATTATCCACCAAATTACCCACAAACGAATGTGCAATACAGTATTGTACAAGGGTATGGGGCATAAAAAAGAGTTTTTTAACATTATTGATATAATATTCTGTATGGAACCCATATTAATGGTGCTATTCATTATTTTGTATTAATTTATTATTTCTTTTTCACGCAACACGTTAGCAATATACGTTAGAAATATTTAACTGGAGCTTCTGTCCTTATACTTTTGGACTTTTGTTTTGTTACCACTGCATTAAGAGTCGTGAGCTAACAGTGAATACAACCGTAAGTCTGGCAATGAAGTCAATGGTTAAAATATGGTTTCTATGTAATAGACCAAGCTTATGTCCGAAACTGTGGTGGGAAAGTAAGTTTTATGTTTAAGAATGAAGGGCCATATGAAATGAAAATGTCAATTACGATGTACTAACACCTATTTTCTTGTCATTAAAGTAGTAAAAACATCCTCGCTAATGCTTACTTATGTAACCAAATGTTTTGCGATTTTTCCGAAAAATTCAGCGACAGGTCAAGTCAATCGGTACATTTTTATCTCCCTTTGCTATGATGACATCAAAGTTTACCATCGGTCAGCGTGACCTGTGAGCGACACTTATAATTTATACGAAGAAGCTATAATTCTGTCACAGCACAGTTAAAAACGCGCTGAAGTGCTAAATGTGGTTCTGCCCAGCTTCGTGTTTTACTCACGATCCTGCCGCCTAGCATCTACATGTACTAATAAGTTTGATGTTATTAATCAATTTCCAGAAGACAATGATCTGTCAAAGATCGGTCGTTGCAATCCAGAACCCAATTAAAAGATTTCGATCCGACCCAGCAAAGTAGGTTTTGTTAATTACATGTTAATAGGTCTGATATTTGTTATAATAAATTTTTCAGTTTAGCATTGAATTTAAACACAAATATCAAGAATATTAAAAACAATTGCCACGCCCATACTGTGTAACTTTCTAAGCAAACCAGACCTCATGCGTAAAACAAATCAATCAACAAAATGAAGAACCTTAAATTATATCATTTTGTCCTTTTGTCCAATACATATTAATTAAGCACAAAAGATGTGGACAAAACTTAGGGCCAGCTATACTTTTGTATCTTTTTATGTAAATAGATCAATTAATTTCTATAGTCATGTGTGAAAGAATGTTTGAGTAATGACATCACTTCCTTTTGTCCGGACCGTTATAAATCGCCAGTGAATTAGGTCTTTGTATTGAATTAAACGTTAACACTGAATTCAATCATATTAAAATCATATCCTGAAAACCGCTCTGCTAACAGGATCTGATAATGAGTCAATAAAACCTTCCCAACTAATCAGATTGTTGCCTTTAACATCGCAAAAGAAAAGGATGATCTGAAGCGTTTGAAACATATCATTTTAATGGCTGCACCCATTTACAAAGAAATGTAAACATGAACACTCCGCGCAAGATTGATGTCACTGAAGACAGGTGTGTTGTATGGGATACCCACAATGCAATCAAAAATTTGCTTCTGAGGTGGTTAAGTGATAGCAAAAGTTCATGTTAATTCTTCCGTCGTATTGAATGTTTTCATGTTAGTTTATATAATATGTGTTTTAGAACATAACAGTACTTAAGCAATGTCTGAAGACATGTGAGAGGGGATCCTTCCACGTTGTGGGGCCTGACATTGTCCAGTCGACGCCTTTGATCTAGCCTGATCAGGTACTGAAATGGACGCTGAAACTCGGCACTTTCAAACTTCTGCTTGTCAAAAAGTTGATCATGACCTAAAATAAACATTGATGCAACAACAGTTAATAGCAAAATTATTGTTTCTTACTGTGTCTATTTTATTTCTTTACATTGTGAGAAAAACGGCCGCATAGAAAAACCTCGGGACAATAACCTTTCCTGGTTTATTTAAAATATATGTAACTCTTATAACGAGTAAAATAAATTAATGTGACAGAATTCTTACCAATGTCTCGTGGATTATTGTATATGTCCACACTTTCCTTGGGAGATTTGCATTCTACTTCAGGCAGTAAGGCCAAAATCTTATGACGATACACCTCAATGTTTGGTGCCTGTATTACAAAAAGTACAGTAGATAAATCAACGAAAAGGATAAATAACTATTTATCTTAAAGCCATAATATCTCAGAAATGTAACGGTATTGGTATAATATAATGTATTACAAAATGTACAGTAGAAAAATCAATGAAAAGAATAATAATTATCTTTAAGCCAATTTATCTCAGGAAAAGTAATGGTATTGGTATAAAATAATTCAAAACAGTAAGTATATAGCACAGATGACTGGCAAATCACTATTCGCCCCTAACTGGGTCCATCTTTAACCCAGAGCAGGTTAAAATCCTTCCAAAATCATAACATAGATTATGTTGATATTTTACTTTAAACATTATTCTGTTCGCAATATACACTGAATCTACATTTAATAATCATCTTATTACAGCACTGGACTGCCATCCAAGGTGTCTCGGGTTAAAAGCCTACAAAACCAAGCATTTTTATAACACGTATGTCTTTTTACTCCTTTTCTTTACATCTCCTACACTTTATCGATAAACTAAAATGTCAGTGTAAACTTTAACCTCGGCTCACTGAAAAATAAGTTCTGATTAAGGTACAAACAGTGTCTGCCTCTGGTATTGTTTAACAAAAGTTATGTCAAACTTTATAAGATAAAATAAACCATAGTCTCAGTGGATTTTTCTAGACACTGCTGTAACCATTGCCCTTAATATCGTGTCTTTTCTCATTGAAAACAAAAGAGACGATGATGTCAACTTTGATATTGTGAACTGGCCAAACACTGATATTGATTCACTTCATAAATAATTTTTATTAACCATTTAACTATGTTTGCATAAATATGAATTCTTCTTTGAAAAAAGAATCACTGTAATGCTTTTTATTGCTACAAATATAATAAAAGAATAAAACGCAACAAGAAATCATGGGTCTCAATAACTGATCTGACATATCTACAAATTGACGACGGTAACGTTACAATCAAGGATTTCTGTGTACTGCACTGCTTGCAATTTAATCTTAGATACTTAAAACTTGCATATTTATTGAATTACACAGTGATTGGACATGTTTTTGGGACTACGAAAACGTTCTGTTAAAGCCAATTTCATGGTCATTCAATAAAATTGTGTTATTTTTAACAAGTCAGCGTATCACTGAACCCTGAAAAGAACCGTCAAACCCCGGACGCTATATACATATACATGTGTGTGCATGCGTGCGTGCGTGCGTGCTTGCGTGCGTGCGTGCGTGCGTGCGTGTGTGTGTGTGTGTGTGTGTGTGTTCCTGTTGGCATCACAAGCTTATATATAGTAAGAAAGGACCGACTTTGGTTTGAGCTTTTTATGAATCAAATAGCAATGCGTATGACACATCGCATAATTTAATAAAACAAAAGAAGCACAAATAATTATCAGAAAAGTACCGAGTAACTGCTAAGTTCCAAAGAGACAAACAAGCTGATGAAGTAGAAAAAGACCGGAATTTTAATTCCCCTTTAATTGTTCATTTGAACAATTTACATTCTCTTTATCATAAATAATGTATCACAATTCCTTAATTCATTTGTCTTATAGGTTTTGTCCACGTGTTGCCATGAGTATATTCCTTAATATTTTATAAATATTATATATATATTTTATATATATTAATATTTTAAAAGAAAGTTATTATGCACAATATACTTATATCTCTCAAAGAATTCAGGGCTCCTGCAGCCATGCGCCAAATGCTCCATTGGCGCAAAAACAAAAAAGTGGCTCATTTTTTTCAAAATTGGCGCATCCTTATGGCGTACGATTTTTTCGGCATTAATTTTGTGAATCGCTTAGCGGCCAAGACTGGTAATCATTTCTACGCGTACTGTGATTCGCTAGCAAGGAGAAGCTCAATAGCCAGTCAAGCTTGCGCGGCGGCCTTCACCTTGAGGGCATTGTTGTGTTGACATGTTGTGTACATAACTGCTGAATAAACATCGCCTCAGGGTTAGGATAAGTGTAATTTGCGAGACGATAATAAAGCAGCCAGCCAAATGTTTGTTGCGATCATTAATTGGACAGTACCGGATTGTCGATTAATAACAATTAATGATTCAATAAGAAACATAATCACGAGGTGAGCAGACAGCAGCCGAAAGTGTGTTTGTAAAATATACAAATGTGTATGCAAATAAAACGTAAAAAAGAACGTTCACGTTGTTGTTGTTTTTTCTCAATTCAATAACACTACAAAAAGTATATAAAATAAAAAGAATTGCGTGTAAACAAACAAACATATAAATACTACAAAAATAACATTTAAATTGATGCGTAAATTTGGCTCATAAAAATAGCTCATGAACTAAAAAGTGGCTCATAATTTTCAAATTTGGCCCATTGGTTGGCTCGGACCAAAAAAAAAAAGGGGGGGGGGGCTGGAATTGTATCTTCATATCGACATTTAGTATGATTTTCTTCTGTTTACTTTCTTAAGAAAGTACATATAGCACATAGAAACGATCCAGTACCTTGTTGTGATGGACCATGAGAGGCATCGTCTCGACCAGGTAGAGGTCCTGGGAGGATTTTCTCCAGACGAACCCGGACGAGTCGACTAAGCAGCCCAAAACCAGCAGGTTAAATAGCAAAAGGTCGGCCCCATTGCATACCTGTCATAAAAGAGAAGGTCGGTACCATTGTGTAAAGAAGGCATCACATTGTACTGATAATACATGTTCATAGAAGGTCAGCCCCATTGTTTACCTGTCATGATTATAGATGATCGGCCCCAATGTTAAGCTTTCATGATTACAGAAGGTCAATCCCATTGTTCACCTGTCATGATTGTAAAAGGTCGGTCCTATTGTTCGCCAATCATGGTTTAAAAAAGTCGGTCCTACTGTTCCCTTACCATAATTATAAAAGGCCAGTTCCATTGTTTACCTGTCATGGTTATAGAACATCAGTCCCTTTGTTCACCTTTACAGAACAGAACAGAACAGAACATATCTTTATTTCTTCCAAGTATACAAAGTATACAGCATGGAGAATTATACAATACAAACAAAGATGGGTTATCAGAGGTGAGTACAACATTTAGAATATGAATCTTTTTTAAGGATAGAATGCTTAGTAATATTTGAAGTAAGGGGCGGGGTGGAAAACGTAATTAGGTAAATTGGAAATGAGCAACAGTTTTTTTAGGATAATAATTTAAAAAAAAAAAAATAATAATAATAAAAAAAAAAATAATAAAATAAAAAAATAAAGTAATAATAATAATAATAATAATAATAATAATGATAGTGATAACAATAATATTTTTTTAAAATTATTGGGTATGTCGTTGCTGTGGGAGATACGATATCAATATTAATAATAATAATTTTGTTCAATTATTGGGTATGTCGTTGCTGTGGGAGAAACAAATTCTTGCTCTATACACAATATATGTGCATGCAGCAAGAAAAAGGTCATTTGAATCGCTAGCTGTACTTTCGTGATCAGAAGTTGAGTAGACTCACCAAAACCACGGAGGCTATCCGAAGCTACAGCTTGATTTGGTGACCCATTGGTACCGTGACATTCTGTGTGATTCTACCACAGCAATACCCTCGGATGACACTGGCTGTGTACACTGTATGGCCTCACCGGGTATCTTGAGCGAAAGCGAGAGTCAAGAAACCCGAGACTGGCCATAACAGCAAAGATTGATACTTGTATCGAAGAAAAAAAGTCGCTTTTGGATTAAATGTTACATTATATTTAAGGTAAGTGTGACAGATTTATTTTTAATTTTCTGTCTTTTTTCTCTGTCCTCAACTAACACTAGGAATGTTACAGCCAGTGTTATTATAATGCAGTTGTATGTTAAAGTAGTATATCTATTCAGTTCTAATTAGCGCGATTTACATTCAACTTACAACTCTTTATCAATCGTACACAACAATTTGGACATCGATATGTGTGCATAGTACAATACCCCTTCAATACATTTAATAAATACTATTCAATACATTGTGCCATGTACAATAAAGAACGATAATGTTAATTCGATACAGCAATAATTTACATAAATCCATGTTTAACAAATATGAAAGTGCTATGTATCGATGAGATATACATATATAAATAGTTAACAGCTAGCAGCTATTTAGCAATAACGGCATGGTCAATTTTAGAACCTTACGGGCGCTGTAAGTCTCAATGGTTCAAGAAGTTAACTGGGTTACAATATCAATATAAGGTAAGTAAGGCGTAAATCGTGTAAATCCCGTTGTTCCAAGACATTGGTACAACGCGTGTGTTCTATTTGTTACTCTTTGTTGGCAAAAGATGAGTATGTGACTTAGGATTAGTTTATCGGGTTCTGATAAAATCTGTAGTCATTATACAGTTAAGGAATTTACTAACTTGTTGTAAAATGCTGGGAGTTCTAGTATTGAGAAGTGATGATAACGAAGTATTATTTGATAAAATTGGGCCTAAGAATTTTTCGCGTTGTTCATTAAAATAATGGCAATACAGTAAGTAGTGATTTTCATCACCAATAGAAGCTGTGTTACAGAGAGTACACTTTCTGTCCTGTAATGGTGTTCCTTCATATCTGCCTGTTTCGACCGGGAGTCTATGATTCGCTGTGCGGAATTTGAACATCTTTAATGACTGGTGTTTGCTTAAAACAAAAAAATAGTGTTCTAGTTCAAGCGATGTTTTGAAACTACCGTATATAGTTCCTTTATTTGAATGCTGAAGGCTATCATGCCAGTTTTGTTTATATTGATCTATTTAGATTTGTTTAATTTCCTGCAGTATGTTACTGTTGTTAATATGTTCTTGATTGTACCATAAATCAGAGGTAAGTATGGTTTTAATCTTTTCAATCCACTTAAAATGTGTGTTTTGCATAGATAATATATAACTGTAAATTTTGTAACTTATTTTGTTTCTGTTTCCAGTGAGAAGACGTAACCAAAAGGATATCATTCGAGTCTGAATAGTGATTGAGATAGGATACCGCCCTAGCTCCCCATACAAAAACGATAGAGGAGTGGACTTTCGTGCGTTTGTGATCTTTCTGAGGAAATTATTGTGAACCCTTTCAAGGATGTCGATATTTTCGAATCCGAAAACTTCTGATCCGTAGGTGAGTATCGGTAAGACAGTGTGATCAAACAGCTTGATTGCAAGATCGATGGGCAAATCTGCATTTGTTATTCTAGTGTAGAGTAAGTGCAGAGCTTTATTTGCTTGTTGAGACACATGTTTACGCATGGTTAGGAAAGAACCGTTACCAGTAAATGTAACCCCCAAATAGTGATATTGATCTGTAAAATCTATTGACTGGGTGCCAAGTTTGAATTTCATGCTGCTTGTGTGGCGTGCACCAAATACAATTACTTTAGTTTTATTCATGTTAATACGGAGGTGCCACATATCACAATAATCATTAAATGCATCTAAGGTGTTTTGAAAATCATCGGGAGTGCTGGATATTATAATAGTATCATCGGCGTATAACATAACTGAAAGTTTAAGCCATTGTAATAATTCGTCATTCAGCTCTACGCCAGTGACACCTCGTTCTTGTAAATACACGTGCAGATCATTTAGATAAAGGGAGAACAGTACTGGTGATAGATTTTCCCCTTGTCTGACACCAATTTCAGAGATGAATGTATTGGAGAGTTTACCATTGAGTGAAATGCTCGACTTTATGTTTTGGTACATATTGTAGATTACATTATAGAACTTGCCGTTAACAGAGTTTTGGAGTAGTTTATGCCATAGACCAGCACGCCAGACCTTATCAAAAGCCTGGGTAAAGTCTATAAAAGCACAGTACAATTTTTGTTTCTTGTGCTTCAATATTTGGGTAAGTGAATACAGAGTGAAAATATGATCGACACAGGAGAAACCTTTTCTGAAGCCAGCTTGGTTTTTGGAAAGAATATCACTATTTTCTAAAAAGGTGCATAATCTACAATTAAGAATCGACGTAAAAACTTTACCAAGACAGCTAAGTATTGTAATTGGGCGATAATTTTTAACATCAGTGGACTCTCCTTTGTTTTTGAAAATAGGTATAATAAAGCCTTCTAACCAAGATTTTGGTAAACACCCAGTGTTAAATACGGAGTTAAAAAGTTGTTTATACAAAGGTAGCATTGTATCTTTAGTTGCTTTTATATATTCATTTAATATATTGTCTGCTGGACTGGCAGCCTTTTCGTTTTTCAGATTTTTGATGCAGTTTGATATCTCCAATTCTGAAATTGTTGCATTTAAATATTCATTTTCTGTAGAGTTACTATAGTTAAATGTCGATTTATCAGGTAAGTTATTCATATTGATGTTCTTAAAATGCTCATAAAATTCGTCTATCGAGGGCATTTTTTGTACACTTTTGGATGTTTTTATTTTCTTTAGAAAGTTCCAATACTGTTTTGGGTTTTTATCATTTAGTGCTCGGAGTTTTTGTTGGTTTTTGTGTTTGTGTCTTTTTATATAATAGTTCATAATTCGCTTGTATGATTTACTTGCGTTACGTAGGTTAGTTTTATTGACTTCTGTTGGATTTTTATTGAATGCTTGTTTGGCTGAATGATAAATTTGCCTAGCCTTGTTACATTTAGGACCGAACCACACATTTTTGTATTTAGAGCAACGGTGATTATTTTGTGTGGATGGAAATGTTGTTTTTGCGGCCACATCAAATATGTTGTTTAATTCTTGCGTTATTGATTCAATGAGTTCAGGAGTATGTTCTTCATGTGAGAGTTTTTCAATCAATTGTGTAACTTTAGATTGGTCTATTTTACTTGTAAATTCGTCTGCAAGTTCAGGTTTCCACGTTGGCTTTTTGTTGGGGATAGGTTCATTGTCGATTGTATTTTCTGTAAAGATGGGGTGATGGGTTAATGGTTTCTGGCGTTGTAATGATATCTGATGAGAGCTCTAAAATGATTGTGCTGTGACCGTCTGAAAATAAACAGTCAGTCGGCGATACATCAAAAGAGGATATGAAATATAAACATTCTGCTGTAGCTATGGCATAGTCTATTAATGACTTATTTCTAAATGTAAGGGATCCTATACCTTTATCTTTATTGATTCTGCCATTTAAAATAAACAAGTTGTTATTTCTGCATATTTCAATTAAACGTATTCCGTTGGAATTAGTTCTATTATCTAATGAACATCGTTCCAATGGGATACCAAGACTTTCTAGAATAGTATGTTTATTTAAAATAGCTCTTGTTTCATCATCTATGTCAAACAAATCATCATAGACCGGATCGGATGGGAGAAAGTCGCTTAGCTTAGCAGTTCTGCAGTTAGTGTCGCCAATTAGGATTACATATTTAAATGAAGAACATTTGTCACATATTTCAGACTCGAAAGTAGATAACTGGTCATTGTCAAGAAATCTGGAACCTTCTGGTGGCACATATAGTGCTCCTATAATAAGGGGTTCATTGTTAGTTGTTAGAGAACAGCTTAGATTTATCCACAGTATGTACTCGCAAGCGCTTTCTATGACATTTACAAAAGGAACAAGACTATTTCTAACATAAATACCAATGCCTCCTGACTTACGTTTGTATGCCTGTGATCTATGTTTGGCAATAAAATTGTAACCATCAATATTCGTTATATCATGTGAATCGATATGCGTCTCTGAGATGCAGATGATGTCGAAGTCATGCACATATTCAACAAAATCAGGGTAATCCAGTTTCCTTTTTAAGCCACTAACATTTAGAGCACCTACTTTTATGTTGCACGTTTCATTGTTGATCCTGTTATTAAATGTTTTTGCTTTATTATTGTTGTTTTTATTTTCAGAAGCAGATGAAGACCCCGAAATATCCTAATCGGACTTGGCTGTGTGTGTATTTGCCCAAGGCCGTCTAAAGTCAGGAGTTGGATCCGCCATTGGAGGGGATTTGTTCCCTTGATGCCTGGTTGGAGGTCGTCCACGCTGACAGTTCATTGCTCGTGGTGATCGTGACTCCCGTCTGTGCATGACTGAGTTAGACCTGGACCTTCCAGCTGTCGTCTGCTTGACCGGAGACACATTTGCCCGATTTGCACGAGGACCCTGTGCTGATTGGTATTGTGGCAAGGCTGTTGTGTCTTCTTGGATGTTTACTTGCTTTGTGTTTAGTTGTGTAGCACGTGACTCGGGCACTAACGGTACTTGTGTGGGATTTACACTGTGGATTCGGTTGATATTGTCACGATTGCCAGATAATATGAGGTTCCAATTGGGGAACATATCAGAGTGTACACGACCATTAACAACAATCTTGGCTGGGTATACGAGTGCAACTTTGCTTTGGGGGTTCTGCTGTCGGAGACGTTTCACTTCCGGCCACAGTGTTTTCCTAGCGTTTGCGATCTCCTTTGGGTAATCCCTGTTGATACTGAAGGAAGTGTTTCTTAATTTTGAGGCTTTTGATAGAATCAGCTCAGTGTCACGAAAATCAAGGAAAAGGGCGATGATCGGCCTGGTTTTACCCCTTTGGTAGCGCCCCAGACGATGGACCCTAGGAATAGCTAGGCGATCTTCGATACCTAGTTTTTCTTTGATGAATCTGCATAGCTCATTTGCACAGTCTTCATCTGGGGATTCCTCTATGCCCATAAATAAAAGATTATTACGCCTGCTGCGCGCTTCAAGGTCAATAGTCTTGTACTCTAGATACAATAATCTTGTGTTGTGCTGACCAATATCACTCTCTATAGTGGATACTTTTGATTGAATGGTATGACAAATGTCTAGAGTCTGGCGTACAGTTGAAATTTCGCTATACATCAGTGCCAGCTTTTCATCGATGGAGAGCAGCTTAAAATCTTCAGGTGATAGCTGGGAGCTTACACTAGAACTTACTCTGGGCCTTTTTCGTGAATGTGACACTGTTGACCATTCATCTTGGTTTAGGTTATCACCTGATGGCTGTGTATACACAGAGTCAATGCTATTGCCGCCATATTGGTCACAATCAACATGCTGATCAGGAGAACGAGAGAATGTGTCATTATTGCTCACCGCGGTCATATTTACCACGTCCTGGTTTGCACCACTACTATCCATGCCAATCAGGAAAGCACCACACACATCCGCTGAGTTCCACAGTAAATCCAAATCTTTGTAAGAAGTAAAATGACACAAAGCGGGTCTGCTTTCAAACGTCAAACAAATAGCTTATCCAATATATCATATCAAATGGCGCCCAAGCCCAAGCCCAAGTTCAGAGATACACAGATACACAAACTAATCACAAAACACCTGTCATGAATATAAAAGGTCAGTTCCATTGTTCACCTGTCATGATTACAGAATCGGGTCCCATTGTTCTCCTACCATGATTGTAAAAGGCCAGTCCCATTGTTTACCTGTCATGATTATAGAACATCAGTCCCTTTGTTCACTTGTCATGATTATTCGTTAGTCCCATTGTTCACCTTTACACCTGTCATGAATATAAAAGGTCAGTTCCATTGTTCACCTGTCATGATTACAGAATGGGGTCCCATTGTTCTCCTACCATGATTGCAAAAGGCCAGTCCCATAGTTTACCTGTCCTGAAGATAGAAAGTCAGTCCTGTTGTATACCTGTCACGAATACAGACAGTCAGTCCCATTGTGTAACTGTCAAGATTACAGAAAGCATGGTTCATTGTGTTAACTATCAATTTACAGTCAGTCAGTCAGTCCCACGGTTGTAGAAGGAGTACCTTTTTATTATTATAGAAAGTCGTTCCTTTGTATACCTGTCATGATTAAAGACACTGACAGTAAGCCCTATTGTGAACCTGTAAATGTTTTAGAAAGTCAAAATTATTATGTGCTTGTCAGGATTACAAAATGACTGCCATTACTATTATATGATTACATGATTATAAACAGTTGGCCCCATAGTGAACGGCATGATTATAGCTTGTTCACCCAATCGGTACCTGTCAAGATTAAAGTCAGAGCCAGCTTGGCAATTTGTAGTATAATTGACAGTATGAAAGTTTCTATGCTTACATAGATTAAGTAATCACCGAAAATATACATCACATGTCTTTTTATGCTAAACACATTGTTTATGGACTGAGAGGATACACCGGCTGACGTAAGTACGCTTGACCTACAGCCTAAGAACCGCCCATTTGTAAATGTCATTGTAAAGGAAAGATAGCAATACTGTGCACTTTGCATAATCATAGACACTCATTTCTGTAGTGAAGCTGAAAAGATCACCCCTATTGTGTATCAGTCATGATTTTGTAATGTTCGACCCATTTTGTACCTGGAATTATTATGGCATCGTTGTGTGCTTGACATTATCATAGAACTCAGAACCTTTTCTTATTGCAGGCCGTCTGTCCACTGTGCACCTGGTGTAGTTATTGTATGATCAGCCCAGTTACGATACAGATAACATGTCACGGTTTGCAATATAAACTTGGCTTCATTTTGTACATGTCAAAGCTACTGTAAGTCAGCTCGTTAGAGAATTTTATTGTTGTACAATATCAGTATCTTTCAGTAAATAGCATCATAACGTTTTGGAATGTCAATTTTAACGTCTTTTGCTCGATTGTAGAAAGTCAGCCTAATCTCTTCTTTTCACATAATGAAAATGTAGGCCCGGTGTTCCTGACAATTCAGAAAAATGTTTTTGTACTTTTGTTTGCACGTACAACATTACATACAGTCAAATGTTTATAAAATCTAAAGACCAGATAGCTTTGAAATAAATAGATATGGTGCTATGATTTGAGCATTGTTTAGTTGTTTAACATACTATAACTGACGCAAAAACACTGTGGAGCATCTTTGCACATCAGCAACATTTTCTTATCAAGATACATTTTAAGTGAAAAGAGTCTTTTAAATACAAAGAATCCATATTTCGCTTAGCATTAATTCGTGTCCTTTAAGCAATGGCATTGTACATAAGCCAGCTGTAGCTTTCCGTAAAAGCAAAGTTCATTAGTCAAAACAAAATTGAAAATCCTGACTAGAAAACGGTGAAATAAGTCAGATTTCATATAAGTACGGAACAACTTGACTTTAAGATTGGATGTAAATACCTCATTAGCCAAGTCAAAATGGAAAATCCTGGGTTGATTCTGTTCGGAAGGGTCTGTGTGCTTTAGTAACCTTGTCACAACTTGGTGAAGGTCGACTGTCTTCTCCGTCAGGGGTATTGACACGTTTCTGGAAGTGGTTTTGGGGTTCAACTCACACAGCTTCTGTTCCATACGTTCTATGTACAAGGTCTTCCCTACACCTGCGCGCCAAGACTTTACCAAACGAACAGAGGACCTATAGGGTGTATTGGAAACAAATTGTAATCACATTTTAATTAATATGCTTTTATGTGTGCTGATTATCTATAGATGGTCATAAAGGGTCTAACAAGTAATATATTTGTGACTCTAAATAGTTTTAAAGTAAACCAGTCAAATATCAATATGACCAAAGTGTACACACAATAGTCACATACAGTAACAGAAAGACAGCTGCTCTGTTACTTATTTTACCAAGAGATGTTTTTATAATCATGTTATCTAATTAGTACAAATTATACAGAATATGTTTTACAGATTTCGACATATGAACATTTATCCTTATCAACAAAGGAAACCATAAAGTTGAAAAAAGATACTGTGCAGACATGAATGTTATGGTTAATTTATTTAACTGTTATAAGCTTTCATGGGGACCTAATATTTCAAAATTGAGAAAAAGGGATTTTCACAAGGAGGTAAACCAACGCAACGTCGAAAAGAATAAAACTACAAGTGATATAACATCAGCCTCAAGACTTTGCAAAGTAGACTCAATAAAGTTTATAATTTTGCAAGTACTGATCAGAACAAGTTAGATACCATTTGCTCATTACAATCTTTAGAAGTGGCGCCCATAGTCAAGCAGTAAGTCGCCGATTTGAAACACTTCATACACTCACGGCATGAGAGCAAGCTCTTGGATGAACATGCTTAGCTTCACAGGCAAGAAATGGCATTTGGCGAGGTTTTACGGCTAACTTCCGTAGGATGCCACCGTGGTTCTACCCAGACAAACGGCTGTGTTCTTCATTCATTAATATCTGAGCATCGCCAAAATGACAATAAATGAGATGAGATTCATAAAAAAATATTCAGATGTTTCAAAAACCAGTTTATGTACATACAGGGTTAACATAATCCATGTCGGCGTTACCTATTAAAGGAATAAACTTGATATGTTAACAGTCTTCGAAAAAAAACCCGATGGACCGTGGCCCGAGACCACAAAAATATATGTTGGTCCACCAGTCTTTTCAGCCACATCATTTTCAAAATTCTGAATTATAATGAAAACATATAAGCTAAACTAAATAACGCTTTACAGGTTTAACTGAACCCAACCACTCGTAACACGTCGGTTAGCTTACCAACCTTTTGTGTAAAAATTGAATTTCCTTCGTGAAGACTGTTTTAATAATCTAAGACTTTGAGTATAACAATTATATCTATATATTTCATATACTTGTCGAAGTCCACACTGGATGCAGGCTTGACTCCCATTGATGCAGGCACACGCAATTTGTCGCAAAGGTACTGCTTTATCATTTCAATGCGATGTGGGACCGTAGATCGCCGGTGTTTAAAGAGTGATGCAACTATACGCGAACGATTTTCGTTGTCTGAACCACAAATAATAACTAGGCGGTACTTTGGTTCTGAAATATAAAGCAACATAGAAAATACTGTGTGTGATTTATAAAGGGATAACTGGCTGACTTACTGCTGACTTGAAGTGACTTTCAAAACAAGACCTGCAAGTTTTCTACAGCTGTTTTACATAAGAAAAGAACAAAAATTGTGGAGAACTTTTCCAGCTGACCTGCGGTGCATTGATTATTTTATACATATATCTGTGTTGGTCTTTAAAAATAGCGTCACGCTGCCTACAAGATCATAATTGTATAGGTGCAATGCATAAAATCACAATAAATCGTGAAAACAGTGTTAGTGGCAACACAAAGTATTCGTTCAAGTTACTTACAACAGTCTCCTGACACAATAAGAACGTACAATATGTGTTTATATCTAACTTAGGCATTGACTCATTGGACATGTTCATAATTTGATTCGTTCATAGTTTGATTCGTATCATTACATACCTGTGCCGTGTATTTCCTTTATGTAGTCTTCCAAGCTTTGCTCACTTGCCTCACTCACATCGAAGTCCAACAGATCAGCATTGACAAGACAATGAATTTTTCTGGCTCCTTGGAAAATAGCTCGACGCCAGAAAATGTCGACCTAGTAAATATAGACATATATGCCTATACTGAACTGTATCTTTAAATAAATAGATATATAAATATAAAAATAAACCCACACAGAGATCAGTTAAAATTATACAGTTATACGCCCTAACATCTAAAACTATTTTTTACACATTTGATATCAAATGGTGCTATTATGTAAAAAATTGTATTTATATCGGGTACATGTTCATATGATTATTATAACAGAACAGTATTAGCATATGTGATGCAATCTGTGATTTTGTGGCCAAATGAGGTCCCTGGACAAAATTGCGTTTTATATATTTTCTAAAACTACAATTATTCCTGATTTCAAAATTGGTAATATTTTCAATTTATTCAAAAAAATGCTACAGTAACAACAATTTTCATGACAGCAGAATTGTCCCCTTGTAGGCGAAAATATCCAACAACAAAGGCTATGTGAACTTTGCAATTGTAAGTTTACTTTAAGTATATCATTGCATGAAATACACAATAAAAACATGTTCTTTGACAATAAAAAGTAAATACAATTTCATAATAAAAATATGATTTAGTATACATGCTTAAATTGAAAATCAATACCATGACAACCATGAAAATTGGTATTTGATAGTCACCAAGAGGCCTTATACATATTCAGTTGGTAGATTGTGATTTACATTAGCCAAAATAGCAGTCATATACAAAAAAGAAACACCTTATCATAGGAAATACAGAATGCTGTTCGGTTCCCTTCTTAATTCTGAAATATTGTTCTGCCTAAAAGACAGCATGATTAGTTAACAGAGATAAATGCTACTCTAAGCTTAATACAAGTGCGACCTACTCAGTTAAAGCTTTTTGAAAAAGTATAATTAAGTGACAGCTTCAATAGATCAAATCTATTATCTAAAACACAAAGATTTATACTGTAAAATGTATCTGATAAGCACTAGGTTAGTACTATGAAATATCAAAGCAATTAATGTCATTTAAGTCTCTGCGCTCAAGGTGTTCACACATAAAAAATGTATATAAACTGTATTTATTGACAGTTCTAATGTAAAACATCATACATGGTATTTCAAATAGAAAGGGGCATACTGGAACAGAAACAATTAGTAATTCACATGTAACAGTAGTGAACAGACTACAATAGTTGAAAAAGTTCTGTATTGTCCGGAGTGTATGACATTTTGTATACAATACATTGAGCACCTTAACTAAAGTATTTTTCTTGTTAACATATTCCCAAAGTGTACTCACACTACCATGCAATAAATTTAATTATTTATTGTTTTATTTTCTAACCTTATACTTTCCAAATAACAAAAAGATATGTAGTTCTTACTGAAATCCATTGAATTTCTGTCTCTTTTTTAAATAGCTTAAATAACTTAGTTATTGAATGCTTGTACAAATATGTTCATCTTTTCAAAAGGGTTCTTATGGTTATGGCACTGATTGGTGTGGGCAGAATGCTGGCCAAACACACAATGTAACATCATTATACAGGTTCTGTAGGATGTTGCACCCTGCCTTGGATGTCCTGACCATAGAATCAGCAACTTCTGACATGGAATGTACTGTACTGGCTTGTCATTTGGACTAAAAGTAAATTTGAAATATAATACCTTAATAAGTATGTTGAAGTCTTACTGTTCACATATTTAAATCAGCAAAGGTAACTCCTAATAACTGGATTTTAGCCTTGGGTACAGTGGCCGATCTGGAATTCCTCCAGTTACTTATGTTGTGGGAGAATGTGTCATTTTTCAACACTTAAGAAAAAAATGGTTAAAATGTATCCTAGTAATATAAGTACCTTCTACAATCCAATCTGGACTGAACTTGGCCCTGCTTCCATTGTAGGGAAATCTATCTGCTTATCCAGTCCATTCATGTCAGGCCATAAACCATACTTGATAAAAAATCTTGATTTAACAGTATTAGATTTTGAATAGTGTCGAATACTATTGGTTACTGATTAGAAATTAATTGGAGTAGAACAATAGATGCAAAGCTATAGACTGTCTATTTTCAATAAAAATGATTTACATAAATTGTCTATGAAAACATTAATACTTCTTTCAATTAAATAATTAAAAAAAATAATAATACATCGGTTCTAAATTATGATACACTCCTCAGTAGTGTGCATTTATAAAAAAATATATTCTCTTAGTCCCACTACAGATACCACTTACCCAATGACAACAATGTTTTGTTTTGTCAGCAACAATTGTCCATGTGGTGAATGACCTTCTTTTTGTCCATATCCATGGTGATCAAAGTGTTGGTGTAGCATATACACCATACTGTTGGCCCCTCTTCCGATACTCAAGCTTATCTAGCAGTTAAAATATCTGAGTTTCTAAAATATATATAATAGTGAAAGAGTTAAATACCAAACTACAACTACACTGACCAGCAGTAACATTCATGGTAAAACAACATACTATTACTATAATGTTAAAATATTTTCTTAGTCTATTAAAAGTGTAAGACCTTATATTAAGTCATATGACATCTACAATTTTATGAATTCATTCAGGCGTCAATAGATACAGAAAAAGTAAATAAAGAAGGTATTTGGTACATAGTAAACACTTGCCTGATACCTCAGTGCAAATACCACATCAGTAACATTTCTGCAAGGATTTAAAATATAGTGGACCATCTTGTTGGGCAAAGTGATGTTGGATCGCTAGTTGTGCATAGAAGAAACTGAAGAGCTGCACCACATTGTTGGAACTAGGACACTGACCTAAATAAAATAATGTTGTATTTATACATAATGGATTTTGTTGTGGAGCACCCGTGGCCGAGGGATTAGAGTTGCTAGTTTGTAACTCCTCAACCTCTCACCGAATGGTATTCTAGCTTTCCTGCGGTGCACCAGTGGTTCTACATTTTGCTGTATTTTCTTTCTACATGCAAAAAGCAATATCTTAATTACTTAATTACTTGATAGAATAGCAGTGTTTACAATCAAACTGGTACCATATTACCAACTAACAAATTCACTTGCGATTTCGATTTCGATATGCAAGATTACTTTCACTACTGCATAGAAATTCTTAAAACTAAAACATGACATGCAATCGAAGAACCTTAAATAAAACTTACCATACATGGGGTCCTCTGTGGTCTTCCTCGATAGAGTTGTAACCTTGTTTCAAATAGTAAATTTTTTTCTTGATTTTGTCGAACATTCACCGACGCGTTTCCCGCTCAAAATTAGGTCAAGCTAACACAGAGTGACCTTTACAACAGTAATCAAGGGTTTAAAATGAGTAATTAAATTTTGTGTTGTAAAAATTATTATCCTAGTTTTCCATCCTGTAAATTTTGTATTTCTACACTTGCGAAACAAACAAAAAACAACAGGGTGCGTGCACATGTGAGGTTTTCAAGTAAAACAAGTTGTGTCAAGTTTAACTGCGTTCTTAGCGTTTGGACCAAAAATCACAGATCGCATCGCATATATGTTATTTTTCAGGTTGTATTTTACCTCATCTTTTGTAGTGTGTCGAGAGCACAGAAGGACTTCATCAGACTGTGGAAGGGGCTGGGCCTTGTCAAGCATGTAGACACCCAAAGTTGTCTGAAGAACCTCCCCTAAAATGCAAAGTTATGTCATTATACAGGTTAGTAGCATATGGAGTAGTATCTTTTGGAACAAACATCTAGACACCTGTAACCGTAGTTTTATTGTCTGTCTGTTTCATATGAAAAGATATTCTTTTTGTAAATAATTATTTAGAGAAAAGGTATCTGTTACACATAATTATAGAATTAAGAATAAAAGCTGATATACAATTAGTGTTTTACCTTGAGGGCAAATGATCAAATTTGGTGTGCCCTCTTCAAAAGGAGGAGGAAACAGTCTTTCTATGGAAACTTTTTCTGAAGAAAATACAAATAAGCAAGTTGATTAGAAAAAGTAACAAAGGAAGTTTAAAATGGTAGTAGTATATATCTTATATAAATGTTGAAAATGTAAGGTTATCTCATTTAGTCAAATGGTCACATGAAACCATTTAGTGATATACAAATATTTTAAAGCACATATATATTCAATGTCACATACCCTTTTGTGCGAGAAAGCACAGTATTTTGCCGAGATGTTCCAAATTAAGATAGTCTTTCATGTCAATAGACAGGGAGCTCAGGAATGCTGACCACAACTCTTGCAACTCTTCCAAAAATGGCTTTACCCCGGCACTTAAAAGAAAACAACAACCACTCATTTTATTCTAATTTGAAAATCATGGTTTCAAATTTCAATAGAAAGTATCACCGTGTTTTTTTGTAATTTACTGATCCTCTTTGATCATTTGTTCACTCATAAAAGATTTATGCTTACTTTATTTTCCTTATGTAAATATTTTTGAGAAGTAAAGACAATATCAAAACAAATTTGGAATCTGGTATTTTTAAAGTCTAAAACGGTTATGGTAACATCCATTTTATACCAAGAAAATTCAACCAAAATACCGAAAGCCTTCAGAAACTTTGAAATAACTTATATGCTCATCTACGACGGTCATCTAATTAACAGTAAGAGCTGTTTAATATGTTTTGCACATGATTCTCATAGCTTCATGTAACTTCACCTAATTGAAGATCAATTCTAAGTGCAAAGGGCATTGGACATCGTGATGCCATGTCACTATGACGCTAGTTAAGAAAATATCATAGCGGAAAGTGCGTTAGCGCTCAGGCATGAACAAATTTCTAAGCATATTAAGACTGAAAGTTTGCGCAGAAAGAGGTCGACTGAGATTTTAGCTGCGCTAATGGTAGATCCGATGCATCACAAAAGTACAAAAGAAAATGAAGAAAAGCGAGGATATTTTAGCTCAGGTTATTAAAAAGACGAAGATTGTACCTAGTGACCTACTTTTTGATGCCACATGACCCAGTTACAAACACTTCCAAGATTTAATGCAGGCAAACATTATGTCCACATTAAGTGAAGACAAACATCCTAAGCAAGTTAGATAAAGATTGGATAAAACTAGCTTCTAGTGTGTTCACAAGCAAATTGCACGACGGACGACCGACGATGGGATATCGTAGGAGAAGCTAACCTTGGGCACGGTGTGCTCGTGTTAGCTAAAAGACTATTGGAAATTGCTTTAAACATTTGCATAAATATATTATATATGCGATGAAACATGGTGGAACAGGGCAACAGACGAAACCTGGACTAGGTTCTTTGAACTGGGATTAAAGCGTCAATGTGCCGAATAGCATACTTCAAATTCAGAAAGACCGTCCGAAGATACATGAACAATCCAAAAATGTTGAAAATATCTGCTTATAATGCTGAAGGAGTTTTCACCACCAACGATATATTAAATATGTTACTGATCTACTGTGAAGAATTCTTTACCAATATTTTAAATATTTGTACTTAAATATCTTTAAAAAAAACTAATGACATTTATTTTTTGCTACAATTCTGTCTTTTGAAGAAGATAAAATAATAAATTTCTACAGTGGTACACCTCTTATCATTTTTGTGAGAACAATGTTATTTATTATAATTACTATAACTACTACTACTTTTATTATTATTATTATTATTATTATTATTATTATTATTATGTTGTTGTTGTTGTTGTATTTTGAAAATGAAAAGCTAAACGATTTATATACAGATATTTATTTTTATTTTCAATTAATCTATATTTTATGCAATGCTACCTTCGGTCTCTGTTAAGACTAGCTATTTTTGTTGATATGACAGCCTGTATGGACTCTGAAGCTTGACTCCAACCCTCAATCTCAGCATGACTATCACCCCTTTCATCTCCTGTTTCCATCAGTAAGGCAGTTTCCTCCACACGGTCTGCATCAAGATGTTCCATACACCATGCTATACCTGGAGTTACGAGCATATCACGATGACGAAATGTCACACATCCCAAATGGTATTCAAACGTATCAATTGATTTCACTCATGGCATATATTAAACTAAAGAAAACTGACAACAGCAGAAGTGACGGCAGCAAGACACTGTTTTTGTATCTAAATTTATTGTCGAACTAGCTTGTCTCGCTACTTGGTTTAGGTTTTATAAACACCGTACATGTTGTTTTTGCAGCTTTTATTTATATTTCAATTTTCATGTCGAAGTAAAACATTGGACCTTTAACTACCATTAAATACAATACCACACATGAATCATATGTACATGTACAATAAAGTATCCTGAGAAAATCCTATCTGTGCAAATTTCTGTGACTGTAAGCATTTATTGGTTGGCTTTTGTTTATTGTTCTGTTAAATGCAGTGGATCATACAAAAGCTACTAATGATTTTGAAAATTAAACATGTGTTTCTTATAACTGAGACATATTTTTAAATCATTTAAATGAATTGGACTAGAAAACAACATTTTCTCAGTATCAAGAGTAAAAGTAGGTAAAGGACATGTAAGACACTTGTTTGGAAAATGTGTGGAAATTGTGCGTGCTGCTGTAACAAGTCTATCTGAAATGGAAATCATTTTATTGATTCCTTTTTTAACTGCATTATAGTGTCTTTCTAAGAAACTTTGTAATACTGTATTATTATGTGAACTTAAAATAATAACTGAACTAACTGAAGTTAACTCTCATTCGTAATTAAAACAAACATATAACTCCTATACCTGTTTTGTGGAATACAAAGTTATTTGATTACATGTCATTCCACTAATAATGTTTATTACACAGAAATTCAATACAATGTATTTGACAAAATGTTTCAATTATAAAAATCATCACTATATTGTGTTCATGTCATTTCAGCAGTCTTTTGATTCAAAATAGAGTTTAACGTAAAATATTTTACATTAATCAGCATTTATAATTTTGTTGTTTAATTATTTTTTCGAGTCAAGCATATTTTTAAATGTTACAAATAGAAGGAAATGACCAACATTGAAAATGCTTTCGGTCAGTATAGTGTGCAAGTTTTATCTATTTAATTTAAGACTTCTTTTTTTACCTTCAGTGACATCCTCTGGTCCAACCTCTGTCAGTGCTTTCCTTGACAATGTCATACTATAGCCAGAATCAAGCAAGGATTGCACAAATAACAGTTCTTTGTCTTCATCAACCATATCTTGACTGGTTTCCTCGAAGTCCTCGTCTACCATCGGGCCTGGTTCCCTGTCTCTGAACATTGACTCCTTTGTTTCCTTCATTGCCTCCATCAGGTCCGCTGTAATAAATACACACAGTCGTATCAATGACCAGGACCGAGTTAGAGATGCTAACTTTGACACTTTAGTACATCTCCGAAGTGAGTTTGATTACAAAACATGGTATAAATAATACAAAGGTTGCTGTTTAAAACTGTTTGAATCAAATAGGTAAAATGATTTTCAGAAGTTATTAAACAAGATTAAGGTGTATGAAAGTTTCTACTACTAGTATTAGCTTAGGCTTCTTATCAAAGAGAAAACATGTTGTGTCGTAAATTACTTTTCTGTATCCTACCACTTGTTTGAATTATACATTCCTTAGACTTGTCTAAACACAGAGTAACATTTTATCAAAGGGTTCCATTCTTTTGATTCTTCTAAATACCTTCTTCATAAACGATAAAAATAAACATAAAAACTATGGAAAAATATGTGTGTTAGGCGTTACACAGAACACAACAACAATGAGACCAGATATAACACAAAATGAGAAAGGCCAACAGCTACAACAGCTACAATATTGGAATAGTCAGTATTCAAAAGGACCAAGTTCGATGCTTATATGTTAAATATAATTGAAAAGCCTTAAAACTTAAGACAGTGAAATAATAGATAGATACTATCGGTATAAATTATACTATATATACTTTACAATTTCGCTAATTACATTGTAAATAGTGAATACCAGGTGATATAGATAAATGTTATCATGTAAGGCTAAGAAAATCAGAACGCACATATTCTTTTTATCTCACCATCAATAGTTTTTTTTTCAAATGGATTAAAAAGGGAAACATTTAAATTTACCGCTACTGCTCCTCCTTTACATGATCTGACATTCCAATGAAATAAAAGAAATTCATGCGCGTAGTAATTAGGCTATAAGAAATACTTTTATTTTACTATTAAAATAAGACAATAAACCATTCTTTTATTTTATTTGCACCATACATAAGGTTGTAATTTTATTGCTTACGATAATTAAAGATAATGGTTGGAAAGTAACAACAACAAAATTCGCATCCTCCTGTAAAGTTATACATGTAATCTGTAATGTCAAGGCCGTGTAACATTAAAGTAGCTACACACATGGCATTAAGAAATGCAAATAACATTTGATGTTTGTGTGTGTTTGTGGTTGTAATAAACAATTTGCTCATGGATTTTAATTGTGTATGACATTGAAATTCTGAACACTGAATGTTGCGCCATAATATTGCGAAGTGTTTTGGACAGAATGACTTGCGTAATTTGAAGAAATGTTTGGATTGGGAAATTTGTCCAGCTCTGTGCAGTCAGCTGTATTTGGTTCAACTAAAGATCGAGCTCTTTCTAAGTCATTTGAACGTTCATCATGTAACAACATGTGATCATCAGGGTCTGTACTCAGATTAGGAAGCTGATTGCTGCTGTCAGTGACAATCGCAGATTCGAGATCAATTTCCTTCCAAAAATGTTAGGACTAAAGCTAAATTTTGCCTCGAAATTCTCGTAACTTATCTCTACAACACTGCTTAGGTTTTCACAATTCTTCATCAAATTCTTTCAAATCACACCAAATGGAATCAGAACAACAGGGAATCAACCAGACCTGGAAGCGCAATCGGTAGAGCGTCGGCTCCAGGTACGGGAGACCCCGGGTTCGATCCCGGGCCGCGACATACTAAAGTCGTTAAAATGGTAGTGGTATAGCTCCCTTGCTAACGCTCAAGCAAATATAAGGGTAGTTCTACGACTGGTTGGCCCGGTGTCAGGTTAATGTGACCGGGTGTGGTATCATGCTAGGTGTTCACGGCATACTATACACAGTGAAGGCAGCACTATATCAGCTTCAAGTGGACACCGTCTCCGGATAACTGAAATACTGTTGGTGGAACGATAAACCCAATAAACAAACAAACAAACAGGGACTCACATAATCTGACATTTTGACAGTAGTTTTTATTGTTGCAGACAACAAATTCTTAACTTTTATTAATTTTATTTCTATTATATTTTGTTTTCAGATTTTTTTTGAAATTTGTGAATTGTAAATGTGTACATTTTGAATAATGAAGCTTTTATAATTTTTTTTTACAAATTTTCTAATATCATTGTTAAATAGAACTTCGGAAGACCGCAATCAACTGTCCAATTAGCTCAGTAATTTAAGCTGCCGCTACTTAATTTTTCAATCCTGCAGGACAGAGATCGAGACCTCGTTCAACAACCACCCGCCCCACCACTCCTCCCCTTTTTAATAGCCTCGTTTGATCAATTTAAATAATCTTTATATAATGGACATTTTTGGGGTGATCACAAGAATAATTACATTATAAATGAATTTCGTTCACGTAAACATTCCTGATCGTGTCGTCAAAATCAGTAGTTCGGCTTAGAGCAGGTGCGCGAATATCGGTTGAAGCTCAACTTTATCACACGGGTTATATCAACTGATATTTACCGAGATGGTGGGATAAATAATATGTACCGTGCAATATAAGAGAATCTCGAATTTGTACAGCGTATTTAATATGCATACACAGATTTTTATAATACTAAAGGAATTACTTATGAAGTATACAGAAACAAGTTCATACATTTGGTACAGTTCCTCTTGACTGCCGAGAGTAAAGGATATATGAGATGCGATGGCTCATCTGTAGAAGTTAATTTCACCAATTCTCTTTGTAGAATAACCAGTTGGTCTACTGTGAAGTAGTTTAGGTGTTCAAAGTCCTTTCTTCTTTTCTGTATGTACTGCAACCACTCCTTATAACACTTCTCCAGGAAACTTGCCAGTTGAGGTATTAGACACTGCAAATCTTCATTTCCAGTTCGACGTCCCTAACATATCACAGTGAAGGTAGTCAAATTATCTTTATGGCAGTAATACATTTGAAATGTCTGAAATTATTTGACATGCAAGTTCTTTAGCAAATGAAATCTTATGGAGTGGGCAGTGTTGCTGTGTTTTGCCAAAAATACCCGCAAATTAACGGACATATGTTCTAAATATGCGCATGCTTTAACAAGTGCTACTTCAGAATGGGGTATACCTAAAAAGTGCGATTAAAATGTTCCTATAGCGAATTATAGAAGTTGAAATAACTAGCGCCAACAGAATTTAACAAATATATTTAGATTAAGAACTGGAACGGAATACTTTCATATTGGCTTACCTTTATTTCATCCTTCCCAAACTCCATGATGGCACAGACTGGAATGGCGGTGTCACAGCGAAAAGTTGATGTCCAATTGGTAAACAGAGCACATCCAGCCTGACACAACTTCGCATAAACGTTGCTCAGACGAGTAACACTGTCAAAGATCTAAATGAGAATATTGAAAAATAAAATAACAAAATAAGAATTCATACTTTAAAAGGTTTATTTAAGGTTCAGAACTAAGCAGTTTTTAAATAAAAAATGGAACTAATAAATGAAGGTCGTAGTGTCTTATCATAAAAAAGAATGGACATATATACTTATTATTAAAAGCGTTTATTATATATAACGCGTTAACAAATTAATTAATACAGAGATGTATCATATTTAAATGCATTTCATTAAACCAACAAAGACTTTTGTTGAGGTCAATATACCGGTTTAAGGATCTCGATACTTTGATATTGCCCAAGGATGCAGTTAATAGCACGATTGAAAGTTGTGGTATAATTTGATAAGAGTTGTCATGACAATTCCATTGTTATTTCTAATAAACATTTAAGTTCAATGAGAAAAGTTGAGAACAGCCCTCTGCTGGGTTTTACTGGTTATTTGTTTTTGTAGATGCATGACTTTTGTAGTTGAAAAGACTATTCATTCATAATTTTATATTACTATATAAATTATGTATAATTCTAAAAAGTTTCTATTTATGTTGCAGCTCAAGAGTTTTTGCTATATACCAAAGCGCAAAATTGAATCGAACGATTTGCTAAAGTCTACGTATGCACACAAATCATTTTGTAGTTAATTAATTAAGTATTTCTATAAGATAGGACAATATGAATATATGCTGTCTTATGGTCTGTAGTTAAGTATATTTGCCTGAATTTAGCTCTAGGTATCCGTTTAGTCTAATATTTAATATTGATGTAGAGAGTTTTCCTATAAATAGCAAACATATTACTGGTCTAGAGTTGGATGGGTCCAATGGGTAACCTTTACTTTTGTATATTGGTAACATGAACCGCTTTTATGGAATTGTTTATACTTTGAAGCATAAAGTTGAAAGGTTTGAGGTTAATAAGTTACATTTTTTCGCTTGTACATTTGTGTATTCATTTAAAACATTGTATATGCCAAGTGATTCATTTTCACGGCTTTTTATGCACTTTTTATCTCTGCAGCTGTGAAAGGATTAGCTAGTATATGCTGATATTGATGCAGCTTGTATTCAGCAAATGTATTGTCTTGGCCTTCATTTTTTATGTTCACCCTGGCTAATATTTTAAAAGTGATTTTAATTGTTGAAATTTGTTACTTTAAAGTGAGTTCAATTATTGTTGTTCTTGCGTTTCTCTGTCGTGTGTATACATGTGTCTAGTGTCGAATTGTAATATATGATGCAATACTTATAGGACCTTGTCATATTTATTTTTGATTATCACAAAAATGTCACTTGAACAGTGTTAAAAGAATCACCCATGCATGTAGTCTATGTTGTCATTTAACTGCTGTTTTGTTCTAATCCATGTTATTTATTTCACAATCTACTATTTTGGTTAGTATCGGTGAGACCACTTCTGTCGACTTTTTGCAAAGAATGATGCGTTTTTTTATTGACGTCATTACTATAGTTCTAAGTACACGTCATCGCTTGGACCGTTTTATTTCATTTACATTTGAGATACGCTTTAGTTTTATATACAACAACAGCAAGTGCTAGGTTAGGCCTCTGTTAAACCGGTGGAAGCATTCTATGATTAAAAAGGTAAAACAACTTAATGTTACAAACTTTCCTTTTTCAATTATCGTGAAATATCACACTGACAGCTGCGTTTCGTTTATCATATTCATAAGAGGTCAATTAATTTTTCTTGTGTTTAAAATTGACTTTAATATAATACTAGCAATTATGTATGGAAAAGGTTTGTCGCATTTTTACAAAAGCAATAACCACATTAACTTAAATTGTGTATGCGGGAGTGGCTTCAGGCAGTCTATTCTAGTGACCTGCATATTATCTAAAAAATTAAAGTGATTTTTATTTGGAAAATTATACTTAACCTGGAAAACTTAGACTTAGGGTAAAATATATTGCCAAAATTCAATGACTCCCAAATGTAAATAGCGTTTCAAATAGCACACTCTTATTTTCATACTTTAACAAAAGGAAAAAAAATATTTTTATTCAATGTGACATTTTTGTTCTATATGACCTTAAAGCCTTGAGGACAAGGGTCTTTAAGAAAGTACTAGGGCTATGAGTATGATGAACTCCAAATAATGACAAATAATTGAATTTATCGAAGTTGGGTCTAACAGAAATTTCTTTACTATTAAAGAACAGTTAAAAAATAACAATTTTTATGTAGTTATACTAGTAATCGAGCACGTACCTCTGTAAAACGTTCTACGTTAGAATTACCCTGCTCAGCTTTGCCTGCTACAAGCATGAGCCGACTCTGTAGATCCTGAAGTTGTGCACATGTGTATTTCTTTCTGGTCGCCTTATTTTTTTCTTCCGCAACTGACAAACTTATTGACATACCCTGCTCCTAAAATATATAAAATGATATTCATGTCAGTAAATTGGAATATGTCACAAGCATATAATAGAACTGCATGTGCCTGAGCATCTTATTTATTGGCGTCCGCGCTGAAGCATCATTTCTTTCAAGAGCCGTTGATTGTTCAGAAAAGCATTTCTAATTCTCCGCAATTATTTTTATCATAAGAGAGTTAAATTATGTATCTAAGATCGGTAGAGCTCTTTGGGTAAAGTAATTAGTTTTCAAATTGGTGGCTGTCGAAAACTTGTATTATCTGTGTAAAGAATCACTGATGGAGTCGGACAATGTATATTGCAAAAAGAAATCCTTTGTAGACTTTGTAAGAGATATTTCTTCAGAAATGAACTACTACAAGTTGTTTGACAACATATTTGGCTATTTAGATTTCAGCTAATCGACTGCATTGCCGCCATTATGAAATTGTGAAGGAATGACGAGAAAACGCCAGAATTAGCGTTTAGTTATATGGTTTGTTTGTGCCATTTTTTCCGAAAGAATACTAAAATACATGTCACATACCTATGTTTACATAAATATCTAAGAAACTAGAGCAATACCATAATAAACACCATGTTACAGTAAAAGGACTGTTTATGATATTCTACTTGCAATAGTCTTTGAATTTGCAAACACGAGAGAAACCAGTAATAACCACTTACACGTATGTTGTAATATATCATAGAATATATCGAATAGCGATCATTTTGTATCGATACACATATCATATCGATGATTCTGACCGATACGGAGTCCTAGTTAGCAGTGATGTACGAGGGTTTTAAGATTGTTGTTAAATATTTTTGAATTAGTTTCTTTAAAGATTCGATCCATTATCGTTTGAATTATCAAATTGTTTGATAACATTTAGACAATATGCAATTCAAATGGTGCCGCATATTTTATGTGCATGTGAAGATCACATGCGATAATTCGATAATATTTTCAGCTCACTTTAAGTCAGCGGATGTCCGGCGTTTTCGTTCGTCAGATAACGCATGTCTTTTTTAAACATATATTTGACGTCCTTTGATTCTTTTCATCAATGCTTTTCGTGTTTGTTTTTTGTTTGAATCTAACTCCGAAACACATCTTTTTATTGCAACATCCACTTTTTTTCAGTGGAGAAATAAAGAAAGATCGCCATATCGGATTTTTGTTGGCCAACACTTTTTTCTTCAAATTAAATGTCCAACTGATAATGAGCCATATATCATGCTTTTATCATCAACTGAAAGATTAGTTATACAGTTACCTTTTCCACTAATAGTACTAGTTCAAACCAAATCATGAATATATGTTGTAATTCTCAGAAGCATGTCGTAATATCACATTTTTATTTTATAGAATTTGATTATTTCAATGTAATTTCCTTACACAAAATTGTGCAATTAACTCAAAGACATCACATACCAGTTGTTGGGAGATGCCACGGCTTTTGTGTACAGATGCGCCCACCCGGTAGATGCCGTTATCATTTATGGCCGCTGCTTGGCAAAGAGAGGTCACTTCCACAGACCCGTGAGCTGCCTTGACCTGATTTAACCAATCCAGGTTTCTGTTTGTGTCACGCTGAATTGAAAAAAAGAAATCACATTCCGGGTAAAGAATAAATAGGAGTATGTTATTTAGTTAAGTAAACCATTCTAAGTTTTCTTTAGCATCTAGTTTGAAACGTAGACACAACTAACACACTGATAATTCTGATTTCATTAGTAGCAAATTAAGGTGAAATATAAATAAATGTATTATTTTAATTTTAGTAAAGTGTCAACATAATTTTTAACATTTTTAGTAGACACTTCATATTAAGTCAACAACCTATTGAAACTTAGATTTTCCCAAATTCCAAATATGAGTTTCTGAACAAGTACGTACCATAAAAGTTAACCAAGAGTAAGTACACCAGAAAAACAGTGTGATCTGAGTTTACTTACCTTTATGCACAACTATACGTCTATATCAATCATCATCATCATATATATATATATATATATATATATATATATATATATATATATATATATATATATATATATATATAAACATACGACAAATAACGAAGAAGTTGTTCGCATGAGAAAAAAGGCCATAAACCTGTGCTTGCGAAGAAAATAGAGCTTTGTTTAACTTTTACATACAAAGGATTGAAAATATCTACAAAAATATGACTGATAGCAAAGTGCATTGCAGAGCGCAATTGTGACATCGTTATGAGTCGAGTTGTGCTTACTAGTTGTTCTGGTAGTTTTGGGTTTGCTTCCAACTCCTTCCAGACGACAGAACAATGTTGCATCAGCTGTTTATATCCATCTGTGGTCTTGAGGTCAAATATAAGTGGAGCAAATCCAGTGACAGCTGAGTGCAGGCACTGAACACGGGCGATGTTTATTGGTTCATCTCCCGCAGACATAAAGGCAAGGTCAACAAATACCTTTAGTTCTTTCAGACCAGCTACAATCAAACAAATGCATGCATATCAGACATTTTAGGATAATACACATTTCAAGCGCTTCCTAAATGTTAAAATCACAAGAAACTTACAATAAAAGACAAATATATCAATAATTAAAATTGACGAAGGTTTTTATTTAACAATGATTGATTAGTCATGATATTCGCGTAAAGCATTGAAGAAATATAAGTTAGCTGGAAAGAAGGCTTACAAACAGATAATATTAAAGAGCTTACATTCGCTCATTGATTCTTTTAGCCATTTGACCAAATTTCCACATTTGATGAAGGTATCCAGACACTGAGACCTTTTTTCTGTCAGTTCTTTCAAAAAGTCACACGTGTTCATTAGAGTGGAATCAAACTCTCTCATTTTGAAGTCTTGACTATCATACTGAAATATACATTGAACCTCAGTAAAAACGAATTAGAAACACTTAAAACATAATTCTGTAATGCAACAGGCATATTTAACAATTAGTTCTTAACTTTAAACTTAATATCTGAATTAGCGTAAACTATAAATTGCATGCACACAAAAGTGAATATTATTTTGAAATTAGTAGGAGTACCATCTGATTATGATACGACAATTAATTAAAACATCCCCTTATAGTCGTACTCATTTTATCCTACACCGAGGGTCCTGTTAAATACAAAGAATAACTAACAACATTCTGTGTAACAACTTGTCTGCTTTTATCAAGAAATTAGTAATTTTTCCTAAGTACCAACATTCATTTCAGACATCCATAATAAAGAAAAGAAATAAGAAGTCCTCTTACGTTTGCAATTTTTCTGATTTCATCAAAGCTTCCAGTAAGTTTACATTCCTTGGAGCATTTAAGGACAGTCTTTGCACCCTTTGAGCAGTTGGTTAGTTCTCTAAACTGTTTTAACTGATTCACACGTTTTTTTGTTTGCTCATTACTTAGGCCAAGTCTTTTCAATTCATCATTCATCGTCTGGTAGTCATTTCCGTACACCTTACCAATAAGCGCTTCAATGTCGCAGAACCTTATGTTCCCTTCCTTTATGTTGACACATGCACTGGCCCATCTAAAACAAATGTACAATGTTTTATAACTATAGAGAAATTGATAACTAAAAAGCTTTTACATCCCATTTCAAATGTCATGAACAGAAGTGTCAATGACAAGACCCCATTTGTAAAAGTATTATGTTCAGCAAACAATAAGTTCCATATTTACATAATTATCTGGTGATTAAGTTGCTTAGCAGAAATTACCAAACATAGACAACTAAGGTGTGATCTCTGGGATCAAACAAAGAGAGAAATATTTTAGAAGAAGCTGTACTGTTTGTCCATTTAGCCATAGGTCTACTTACTTTTGAATATTATAAGCAAAAGTGTCATCAAATAATCAAGATTAAGAGGGTCTTTTATGAAATATTATAGTTAAATATGATGTAATTAATAACAAAGTACTATTAATAGCCGTTACATGCCTTTCCTTTACTGGAATCCAAATTTTCTCAATCACTTCTTCCAAACTGCACTCCTCATCTACGTTTTGTAAACATTGGTCTTTCCACATCTTGATAAAGACGTAGCTGTCATTACATTTGTGTATGTGTGGCAATTCTTGCATCAGACCCTCGGAAACTTTGAATGCTGTTATAGTTGGTATATAGTCTTCAAGATTAGCAAGGATGGCTATTTCCCCGGGTTTACAGAATGTGTTTATGGCATATTTGTCCAAGTCTTTCTGTTTATCAAGGACACAATCAACCTCCGATCGGTCCACTGGAACAAAATATAGAAACAACATTGACAACCATCATACTACTAGTTCTTTATTTCAGTGCAACAATATATTGAAAGTTGCCGAAATCCAATCTAGCAGATATGTGTGATCCGAGCCATAAAACATGTTGAGGAGTAAATGCTAGTGAGTAAGAAATGAAACACATTACTGGTATATATATTCATACATACTGACGCATTTTAATAACATAAACATAATCAATTTATGAATTGTTGATGAATTTTTACGTCGATATCCGCTGGGTAACTTTTATATTCGTGTTTTTTCTAACTGATGATGCTTTTGTCCAACACTATTATAAGCTCAGTTTTAGGTTTATTACATGCTACATGACCATAAAGTTAGTTATTTCAATATATATTCTAGATGTCATAACTTTCTTTCAAAATATATAGATTAATATCCTACAGGGAATATGATTTGTTTATTAGTTTTGATTAATGCTACATCTTAATATAGCCAACAATGAACTATTAAGCTGAAGTAATAATGCACATATTATTTCTCGTGTAAAGCTTTTCATTCAACAAGATACAACTTAAGATAACGCATATTGTTTACATGGTATTCCTCTTCAAATAGAATTTCACCATACTTCTAGTTAGTTCTGTGAAGTCATTGATAATGTTACTACCAGCAAAAGCCAGCATACAGGTTAATTCGTTAACAGAGTCTTGCCTCCCGAACTAATCAATGCTCATTTCAATGTTTAGCCAGGGAAGGTCCGCCGTGTTACAACCTACAGTAGTGTAGTGCATATTGTTTACTTGATATTTCTCTACAATTAGACTTTTTCATACTTGTATTTATGTAGAGTCAATATGCAGGCTGCTGTCAACAGGGTCTTGCCTCCCGAAATCAAAAATGTTCATTTCAACGTTTAGCCAGGAAAATCTACGTTACAACCTACAATAACGCATGTTGTTTCATTGGTAGTCCTCTATCATTAGAGTTTCCCTTACATGTTCTGTTGTAAAGTTATAAATGGATAACGATACAATTTGCATGTCTCAAACTATTTGCATTTAGATATGCGAATTAGAACTGCAGCTCACTTAGTTGTAAACCTATGAGTAAAAAATGACACAAACGTTACTGTCCTTCTACATGTTTTTTCACTTTACATACAGACGTACCAATTTCTTCTATTTTAGTTTATAAATTTTTCGATTAAAATAAACAAGGTATGCATTCCTTTGAAAGAATCGAGTATGTCGTAAACCTGAAAGATTACATATTTGTTTATTAAAGGAGCTGCAGCTTATGTGTCGTATGAACAATATGACATTTCATAACTAAGGTCTATTCTGAGCTTTTTGATGAACCTTACTAGTTCTTAAAACTAATACCATATTTCAGGGTAGGATTGGTATTCATTAGGTTACAAGCTGGGACAATATTGTTGTATATTATCTAACAGAATAGTTCTTGTTTAATTAAGTGGATGTAATCCAGGAACCCTCCAACATTCATGCCTTAACCTAAAAACCGAGGTCGCTATATATATACATAGATCATATTTGTTACCTACCATTGGATATATGCTGACACAGGTTCGTCAGAGTGGTCATCAAGATAACATGTTCCTTGAAAGTGTTCAACTCCTTTAACCTCATCTGAATTAAGTGAAGAACCAGTTCTGCAGATACAGGGAACTGGCCATTTGAGCTGATGGTTTGAACAAGAGCTGCATAAACCTGGTCATGATCGCGAATTGCTCTTAAGTCACCAATAATGATTTTTCCTTCGCGAAGTAAGTGATCACTTTCTTCCAACTTGGAGATGACACTTGCTAGTAAAATATTACAATCTTCATCAAAGATGTCCCCTTCTTTGTTGCTCCATTTGGCTTCTGTTTAAGTTTCAAGATATTATTATAAAAATACATGCAACAACATATAGTTTTAAGATAAGAAAAAAACTGACGTAAGAATACATTTAAAATTATCTCAATATTGAACTAACCATTAAACGCTATTTTTTAATCGGCATTTCCAGAAAATTTTGCATTAAATTAGTACAAGATATGATGTGACCAGTGAGGTCTAGATGTTTTATAATGACTTAGTCGATAGGTCTGAAATAAGGCCTCCCATATAGCAATTCTCAAAAGACTAAAATTTTCCTGAGTGTCCATGGTGTTTTATGCTCAAATCCGTATTCGGAAAACGAGAACCGTCAAGTGCGAATTTTAACGTATGCAATTGTCATAATTTACAAACTCCTCAATCTTTTTATGTACATGAAAAGCTGATACATTTGCAAATGTGATAAAATAACAATTTTGTCACCTTTTCTTTCATTCTCCAGACTTTATAGCACAAATGAAATTATAAAAACTATAAAATAAATCAATAACAAAATTGGATGTACATTTATATCTCATTAGGCTATCTTTTAGATTTTGCTCAATGCGGCATAAGGAATACTGCCTTCCGAAAGGCATAAGACCTGCGTAATAAATATACAACTTACGATTCTTTTTTAACATCCAAAAGTTCATTTAAGATAAGCACCTCCCAAACTGAATTTTAAGCAAACGTTGAAAAAAGCTATCACTAAAACTCTGCGACTAGTTTTACCAAATTTTCCTATGATTTTAATTAATTTCAGGCCACTCTAATCGTTATTCATGATTTGTTTCAAGAAAAGAAAACATTTCTGATCAACTTGTGCAAAAGCCCATTTAAGCTTATTTTTGTCTTTTCTGTCTAAATAAGTGTTTGTGCTAAATCAAAAATGGTTTTCTTTTCATTGATGACAAAATTTCAAATACGTTCACCTAAAAGAACACAAGTGGTGATATCATGGCAATATGTTTTAATAAATAAAAGCATTGTCTTGACCTTATCAGAATCGACCATTGTGTTCACATGTAAATATAGATTGTATGATTATACAATGTGTTTCTTCATTAATGATGTTTATTAAAGGTTTGCAAACAATTTTATATTAACGAGTGACAAAAAAAACTCCTCAGTAATTATTGAATACAAATATAGGAGTTTGTACAAAAGATGAAGAGCAGTTGGATATTGTCTTTAAAGAACACTTACGGGAGCTGTAAATCTTCACAAACTGTAGCAGTGGGGACCATGAGAGACACAGCTGAAGGGACACCTCTTCCCCGGTCGCATCACACTTTAATATGTTTCTTTTGTTGGACTTCAGCATTTCACATAAGAGCTGCCCAAACCTTTTTCGTTCGGACTCTGAGAAGCGCAAAAAGTCAACCTCATATGCATTGTTGATTGCCTAAGAAAGATAAAAAATACAAGACATTGCAGGGATATGAGCTATTTATGGCAGCATGTGCCTTCAACAAGATGCCTATTCCGGGAAATAAACACGCTCTTACACTGTCGGTTAATTATATCAATATTTGACCGTTAAGAACTGTAACTCTGATGGGACTTGAACTATCTGCAACTTGGCTTTCTTACTTGTTGTCTGGGCATCTGTTATACTCGGTTTCTTTTGTTACACAAGATCTCTCCATACAGCTACGAATTCTTTATATAATGCTGTCCTGAAATTCCTTATACGATATTATATTGCCAGCTATCTTTTTAATAATTGCAAGCTACACTTTATTTTGCAAGCTACTCTAGAGTGGCGGCAATAACATTTGTGAAAAGGAACGCATAAAGTGTCCTTGTGACTAATGGTCACCAGTCTTGCCCTGTGATTTATGGTGCCTCGTCATATTCTGATGCTTAGGATATTTGCTTAAAAAAGATGCATGCACTGTCGGCAATAAAAACACCTAATAGGACAGACAATAAAACTTTCTCGTACACATTACGAAACCAATGCAAACGGACGACGTTACAAAATGTAAAGGATACAATATAGTAGCTGTTATTGAGAAACTTTTTGAAACACAATGTAGCTTATCATTCATTTCTTATCCTTACAATTCGGGTTGACAAAAAAACTGATTTTGCCGTCTGAAGTTAAATCTAATCTCATCTTAAATCTTCACTTAAATTGTGTTTCTTGCAAGTCAAATATTCTAGGCAGTAATGTGTATGCGTTATATATCTACTTTGTTTAATCAATAGGAAGGGTTTATGCTTCGAAGATCATATGGAATTCAATAGTGAGAATATGTACGTTTTATTTACTCTGTGGGAGCCTTTTTTCCATGTAAATAGTTTACTGAAAGATTTACAGCAGAAATGTAACAATTTAAATTGCCATGTTATGATCATTTTTGTTTGTTTTAAAGACATATGATATTAGTTATACCCATCATAGTGACACCCAGCTACATTAGTGGAGGAAAACTCCAGATGGATGTCTGGGTAGAACCACCCGCACACAGCAGGTCAGAGGTGTTAGAAGTTGAAACTCTACCACTGAGCAAAGGGTGCCCTGCCCATTTAAGCACTTTTGGCCAGCAAAAGTATGAGAGAAATCGCTGATATATTTATTCTAAACAGTTTTTAAGTGGCATTTTACCTGAAATGTGTCTCTGAAATGTGTTGTTGTTGTGTTGTTGTTTTTCAAAAAGATGTAAGATAATGTCTTGATAATAATATGCTTGTAATAAATGATAGGAGGCTATTTTTGGTCATTTCATCATGGTGTAGTATACAGTTGCCTAACATATAATTTGCATAAACACCAAAGATGAGAATTATACTGATTCTCAATCTGCAAGGGTCTCCTTAACTATGGAAAGGAAATGAAATGACTGCTTCCCTCATTAGTGACTATGTAAACACTACTGGATTTATCATGTGAACCATGTATTTAAACATTTATTGTGTATATAATTTAATTATTCTTAAACTGACTTTGGCATTCACTTTGTAGCATGAGACAATGTTAGTATTTGTGTAACAATGTAATTGTGAATACAGTGGCATGATTATAAATGAGGAAATGGCTTTGTTTTATCGAGAAATGAAAAGCTGTCAAGTGACCAGTACGGGTCGGATTCAAAGAAAAAACACAAGTTGTAATTACTGAAACATTTTTCAAAACATACTTACTATACCTCTTATATTGCTTATTGTCCATGCTCGTTACATTTTGTGACAAGTAAACAAGTAAAAATAAGTTATTACTAGAAAGACAATTATTATGGTCACAGCAGTAATTACCTTCACACCAGAGTTGATCTGTGAAAACAATTAATGGATAGTACGGTGTTTAAAATAACTGATATTTTTCTCAGTTGAAAGATTCACACAAGGATGCAATTTGAACTGTCTGATAGCGTTCGCTTTAGAAGCTGGAGGAACTAAATTCCACTGACAACGATCAGATTCTGAGAAGTGGTAAAACGCAAATATCAAACATAGTGTCACAACTTATAAGACAATATTTCTTTTCTGTTTAATAAGTCTGTTTAATGAACTATTTTCCTTCCCAAACTGCGTGACTTACAAAACATAACAACATATTCTGAGAATGCAAAAATTAAATTGTATCCAGACTCTTTAAAAGCATGGCATATCATAATCTTGCACAAGTTTAAGGTCACATTGCCTCACACAACTTTAATTATCCATGTTCAGTATCATTGTGGTGGAATAAAATTAGCCTAACAAACGTCTTAACAAAATCTTGTTGACAATGAAAAAAATCATCTTCAAAAGCGTAGCTCAGGTAGCTTTGTACCAATTATAAAGTGGTTCGTTCAGACGTTTTTTAGCTATTTTCTAATTTAGTGATGCTTATAGTTTGGTTCAGACATATGCATATATAAAGTGTATTTATATATCTAAGGAAGACAAGTCTGTTAACCAATTTTCTGATGTCGTTTGAGTTACATCTCTTGTAGTTAAAGATATGACTTGGTCATTTCTAGCCTCTTATATATAGATTAGAGATTTATGGGTTCAACAAATAGGTCAGCTTAATGTGTATGACAGATAATGATAAACATTCGAATGTAATGTGTTTATTAATCATAGTACATAATATTCAGAGTACAGACTGGACAAACTGTGACTTTTAGTGCATTAAATTACATAAATCCTGAGCCTAAATAGGCTTATTTTGCTTGTGTTTGGAAACCATGTTACAGTGACAGATATGTTCATGCAAACACTTTTATGATCTGTAAGAATAAATTCCTGTTTTACAAAAAGAAATATTGGTTTTTGAAGGGCATAATACGACAATAATACTACCAACACATGGACAATTTATCTTGGCTCTTCTACAAACAAACGGTAAGTACAAACATTTAAAATTTGTGGTACCAAAATCATGTTGGTTTATGTATTTTACATTTTGCCTAAAACGACATTAAATTTAACCCTGAGATGGCATATTTTTAAGGTGATTGTAAACATCTTATTCTATTCTTGAAGCCGCTCTTTCTAAAATGTGCCACATTATGCTAATTGTCAGTGTACAAGCTAGAAGAAAATAAGACTGAAAATAATACATCTTATTTTCCTATTCATAAGGATGAATAGGTAAAGATGCCACATCACAAATGTTGAATGTTGGCATGGTAAATGCAAAGTTGGAAATATTGAAGCATCAATGGTTGAATATTTGGTACAGTGGCAAACATTTGTGAATATTGAAATATTGCAAAAAAGATGACAATCGTTATTTTTCTTGGATCTTCTCAATTACACTCCATGTACATAAAATCCTTAAGTGTGACTGAACCAAAAAGACTAACTAAAAGCTCAACTATTGCTTATTTTGGTTGTTGGTCTAGAAAGTAGTTATCAACCAAGTTATTTTCCAAGCTAGTTTTTGTTAAAGGGACTATGGTCCTTACAATGTTAAAACATTACAGCAATTGTTCTCTTATATATCATTCAACTTCAAAATGTGTCTTTTAAAGAAAAACAGTTTAATTTCAGTTGCAACAAATGCATGTGTATTACCTATTGGCATAATTAAAACCAAGCTTAACTTTAATTGATTATCAAACACAATAAGGCTGCTCGATATTTTATGAAAATTATTTTATTTGAAAATTCTTACCTTCAATGCAACAGAATTCATGCACTCTTGCAGACATAACTGGAATCTTTGAACATTCTGGCAGTAGAACTGTATATATGATCTGGTGTTAGAGTGGTACTTCTCAATCTAAAACAGATTTGAACATTATTTAGTGTGTCATCTCTTTGACTTCTTATACTGCTGTAAGACACAGAGTCACTACCCAAGGAGATTATCAACTAGTAAAGTTTCGGTTATTTGAAGTCGGGACCATCAATTTGCCTCGAACAATGCATAGGTTATAATAATCCAAAATTGTTTCCACTATAAACATTCTCTAACTAGGAGTCCATCATTTTGAATGACGTAATTCTCTGTGGTTATGTGCAAGAAGCAAGGTACATACAATAATACTGTTTACATTAGAAAAGTCAATTGTTCGGGAAGAAAATGAACAATAGAATAAGCGTCATGTTGCTGTTGATGTTTTCAAATTAAAATTGGTGCATATATGTATAAGGCATTGTCAAATAGACAGACATGAACTTGTTATTACTGTCAACAAACTGCAACATACATTCTACCATGGTTACAAGCACATATTAAATTACATAGTATTACATTCTAGCTGATCAGGATATCTGCCACTGCTGGACCCTTCACTATATTGCTCAGTTAGCATTTCACCCGCTATGTTTCAATTGAGATGATGGTGATATCAGTCAGCATTTATACCTACCCACCCTGGCAGATTGCAATACCGCTGTGAAATAAAGTGAATACAAGTCAATCTAAAATTGAATTGTCACTCTGCCTAATAGATTGTACATCGTAACTGATCGTCAAACTAATCAACATTTAACAACTTCAACCAATTAATTACCGAAATCAATGAAGCAAAACATCGATGTAACTGCAGTAATCTCCCTTTGCAATTTGACAGTTGACAATAGACAATGGTCGACCGGTGATAAGTTGTGTGATGACAGCATTGAAATATAACATTGGGGACCAAAACTTACTTTGAATAATGCTGAAACTTTGACTTAATAATTGGAGTTTTTACATTAAATTATATAAGGAAATAACTGGGACCGACCAATGACTTCGAATAATGCCTTGCCTTTGGACAAACCGAGTTCGAATAACTGAGGTTCGACTGTATTCCCTAACCAATGTACAGCCATCGTCAAGGTAATAAACTGCATTTAAACACCACAACAGAAGGGCAAACAGAAGTGGAAATATTGATCAAAGTAATGCGGCATGTAACCTTTGTTTTGAAAGAATATTAGAGAATTGTTGCTCTTAGAGCATTTCGTCAGTTTACCTGGAATATTCAGTGATATCACGTTCCCTTCATGGTTTTAACTGGTTACTTGTCACATGACTGTTAAGGTCACGTGTCATGAAGCGACTGTGACTAGTACCTACTCTGCTGATGAATGCAGTATGATATACATTTGTACCACCTTCAGACATTGTTAGCTACCAAGTCATACCTACAATTAGCTAGCAAGACAATATGAACCTATTTAACCAGATACACCCTTCACAACTAGCTAGCTCAATACCACCCATACAACTAGCTAGATGGATACCGCCCATAAAATTTGCAGGCGTAATACGGCCTATACAACTAGTAACATGTTAACCACCAAGCAACTAGCTAGCTGGATACCGCCTATACGACAAGGTTACCAGAGAACACCACAAAAACTTGCTAGCCAGACACCGCAGATATGATTATTTAGACAGGTTCCACCTATATTATATGCTAGTCTCCTAAACAGCTCTCACCCATATAAAACCTATACAATTTGCTACCCTCATATACAGCAGATAATTCACTACCACCTAACTTGCAAGCCAGATGTGGCCTTTACAACTAGTTAGCCAGATATCGCCTATGAAGCTAGTTTGCCAGATACCATTTTGCAAGCCAGATACCACCATTACAATAAGGTAACAGTAAAAGACCGTAACAATAAGCTAGTTGGAAACTGTCCATGCAACCCACCAGCTTAAAATCGCTAGCTAGAAATCGCTTTTAACACCTGCAAGCAGAATCTACCTAGGCAATTTGCTAGTATCCTTGTAATCCTAGTAGGATTCTGCCTGTACAGTTATGTCATACAACCGACACAATTTGCAAGCTAACAAAACCTTTATACCTTGTAAGTTGGCTACCTGCCATATAGAATACCACCTATAAACTACCTAGCAGATACTACCAGTACAACACACTAGCCAAAAAGAAAAGGTCCTTTACAAGAAATTAGCCAGCTACAGCCTTCAAAACTTGCTTATGGGATAACACCTATACACCTAGCTAACCAGGGCCACCTCTACACCTAGCGAACCAGTATCATCTCTACACCTAGCTAACCAGTACCACCTCTACAACTACTTCACCAGTATCACCTCTACATCCAGCTAAACAGTATAACCTCTTCACCTAGCTAACCAGTACCACCTATACAATAAGCTAACCAGTACCACCTATACACCTAGCTAACAAGTATCACCTTTACAACAAGCTGGCCAGTACCATTTATTCAACAAGCTAGCCAGTACCACCTATACACCTAGCTAACCAGTATCACCTATACAACAAGCTGACCAGTACCACCTATACAACAAGCTAGCTAGTGTCACCTATACACCTAGCTAACCAGTACCACCTCTACAACTACTTATCCAGTACCACCTATACACCAAGCTTACCAGTACCACCTATACACCAAGCTTACCAGTACCACCTATACACCAAGCCTACCAGTACCACCTCTACACCTAGCTTACCAGTACCACCTCTACACCTAGCTAACCAAAATCATCTCTACAACAAGCTAACCAGTACCACCTATACACCTAGCTAACCAGTACCAATTATACACCTAGCTAACCAGTATCACCTATACAACAAGCTGGCCAGTATCATCTATACAACAAGCTAGCCAGTACCACCTATACACCTAGCTAACCAGTACCACCTATACACCAAGCTTTTTAGTTCAACATATACACCAAGCTTACCAGTACCACCTCTACCTCAGCTTACCAGTACCACCTCTACACCTAGCTAACCAAAATCATCTCTACAACAAGCTAACCAGTACCACCTATACATCTAGCTAACCAGTTCCAACTATACACCTAGCTTACCAGTACCACCTATACACCTAGCTAGCCAGTACCACCTATACACCTAGCTAAATAGTACCACCTATACACCTAGCTAACCAGCACCACCTATACACCTAGCTAGCCCGTACCACATATACACGAAGCTAACCAGTACCACCTATACACCTAGCTAACCAGTATCACCTATACACATAGCTAACCAGTGCCACCTTTACACCTAGCTAACCAGTACCACCTCTTCACCCACTTAACCAGTACCACCTCTACACCTAGCTAGCCAGTACCACCTTTACAACAAGGTAGCCAGCACCACATATACAGCAAGCTAGTTAGTACCACCTATACACCTAGCTAGCCCGTACCACCTATACACCTAGCTAACCAGTACCACCTATACACTTAGTTTACCAGTACCACCTATACACCTAGCTAACCAGTACCACCTATACACCTAGCTAACCAGTACCACCTATATACCTAGCTTACTAGTACCACCTATACACCTAGCTAACCAGTACCACCTATATACCTAGCTAACCAGTACCACCTATGCACCTAGCTAACCAGTACCACCTATATACCTAGCTTACCAGTACCACCTATACACCTAGCTAACCAGTACCATCTATACAACAAGCTAGCCAGCACCACCTATACACCTCGCTAACCAGTACTACCTATATACCTAACTAACCAGTACCACAAATACTAAACACCTTACTCACCAGTACCACCTATACACCTAGCTTACCAGTACAACCTATACACCTAGCTCACCAGTACCACCTATACACCTAGCTCACCAGTACCACCTATACACCTAGCTAACCAGTACCACCTATAAAACAAGCTAGCCAGATACCAATTTTACAACGTGCTACTATATACATTATACAACTAGCTAACTAGTTACTGCCCTGATACATTGTTTGTCTACAGTTGATAATATTTCCTTGTCTACAGACTATACAACTTGTCTGTCTACAGCCTTTACAACTAACTAACCAGACACTGCATGTACAACATGCTTGCCTACATCCTTTATAATTAGTTATAACGCCCATACAACTTAGTAATCTACAGCCTATAAAACTAGCTTGCCAGACATAGATCATACAACTGGCTACTCTACAACCTATACTAGCCTGAAACCACCTATAAAATGTGCTTGTCTACAGCCTATCCATCTATTCAACCAGATACTACCAATACAACATGCTTGTCTATGACCTATACAACTAGCTAGCTAAATACCACAAACACAACTTGCTTGTCTACAACCAATACCACTAGTTAACTTGATACCGCCCATACAGCTTGCTTGTCTACGGCCGATAAACTAGCTTACCAGATACTATGTTTACAACTTACTTGCCTATTGCCTATACAATAAGCTTCCCGGTAACCACCAAAGCAACTTGCTTGGCTTTAGGCTGTACAGCTAGTAAGCCTGATACGATCTATAAACATGCTTATCTAAAGCCTATACAACCGGCTTTCCAGATACCACCCATACAACTTGCTTGTCTACAGCCAATACAACAAACTCACCAAATACTACCTATTTGACTTGCTTTTCTACAGCCTATAACTAGATTATTAATTACCACCCAACTTGCTTGTCTACTTCCTATACAACTAGCTAACCAGATACCAGCTATACAACTTCCTTGTCTACAGCCTATACAACTTGCTTACCTGATACAACATGCTAACCAGAAACCGCCCCTACAACTTGCTTGATTACAGGCTATTTACCTAAGAAGCCAGTTACTAATTTTACAACTTGCTTGTCTACAGCCCATACAACATCCTTTTCTACAGTCCATTCAACTTGGTTGTCTACAATCTCTACAACTGGCTAACCAGATACCACCCATACAACTAGACTATGCCTTTACAACAAGCTAGTAAGATACCATAAAAATATACAACTTGCTTTACTGCACAGTCTACAGTATATATAACAAGCTGGCCAGATACTACCCATACAACTTGCCAGTCTACAGTCTATACAACTAGCTAGCCATATGCCGTCTAATCAAATTGCTTGTCTACAGCTCATGCAACTAGCTACGAAAGTACCACCTATGCAGCTTGTTTGTCAAAAGCCTATACAACTAATACAACAGACACCACAAAGAAAAACTGCTACTCTAGGTTGTTCAACAGGCTATACAGAAACTGCATATACAACTTGCTAGCCTATGCCCATAAGCACATGGTAACCTAACACCACCCATACAAATTCCTAACCTAAGGCCCATAAAAATTGCTTGTCTGGAGACTATAAAGCTAGCTTACCAGAAACTGTGCATACAGGTTGCTTGTCTACAGACTATACACCAAGCTAGCCAGATACTGTTCACTTTGCTTGTCAAAAGCGTATACAACAATCTAGAAAGACACCTCCCGCAGCACTTTCTAGTCTATTGTGTATACGCTTAGCTAGCCAGATACTGCATTTCCAACTAGGTAGCTGAATACTGATTACCTGATACTACCTATAAAGTTGCTAATCACAACTCCGCTTACAAAATAATGAATATACAAGCAACCAGTGGGGAATTGTCTAGCTGGACAATGATTATACAACTTAATTGCTGGACATTGCCTTTATAACTTGCGAGCTAACCAATACTGTATATAAATCAACAAAAAGTTAATAATATATCTGAAGACAACCTATACTTACAAAGAAAGTCAACTGTGCTTTAAGGTCATTAAGAAGTGGCTGGTTCCAGTCGGTTCTGGTGATCTTGTCGCATGGCAGGTCATCTGGAGCTAAAGCTTCATTCCAACACTGTTAAAGGAGACAAATTTTAGACATATACAATGCGCATACTTTATATGCTTATGATGCCTCATTTAAAATATGATATAATTTTGACTCAGAGGATATTCAAGGATAGTTTGGGCATTTGTGCAAAGGCTCAGCAAGTGTTAACTCAAGGATTAGTTGTTGTCTATAAAGAGTAAAGACAACAAATGACTAGAAGGGTGGTAAGAGGAAATCCCTATTATAGCAGGTTAGCATTCCTAACTGAATCAATCTATACTCTTTTATAGTAATAATAGCTAGTATATGCTCCTCGAAAAAAAGGAAAAAAGAAATCAGCTAGTTGTTGCACAAAAAAGATGGGCTGGATGAATCTGATTTTCCACTTACCATTATAGGCAACAGAATTAAGTAACACTTTGCCCTGGCAATAATATATAGGCACGAATGCCCTGATATTGGCCAAATGTAAAAGTTAAGCATATTTAGGTCTCTGTGTAAGTGATTGCCTTGTTGATTCACATGGTCCCGCCAAAGAAGAGTAGATCGATGGGTGGAGGAATAACAGACTCAATAGATTGTTAAACCTGGCCCTCTGAGGCCAGAGATGGGATACTCTAATCTTGAATAGAACAGAATGAAGGAAGAATGCATACCCAAGTAAAAGAGAAGCAAGGCATCGCAGAAATGTCCAAAACTGGGGACAGAAACAGTGCTATGCGATGCTTGAATGATGAATGATATATCCTGAGTTTACTGAGGGTTAGAAAAAAATTTAACTACTTCCAAGTAAAGAGACCAGTCGGATGAAAAATAATGACTCTGATGGGATAGTCTTCTGCAAGCGCTTGATTTGGAGGCAGAAGTCCTAGAAGAAGTGGACAAAGATCAATGGCTCTGCTTGTGTTGACATTTGTGTGTGACCGGTGCCTGGAGACTGGTGGCCAGTAGCCTGCAGTAGCCGACGCTCAAACTTGGGTCAAGTCCGTAAGGATTGATAATTCCCCAAGAACAGCAGAAGACCCAGATGGGATAAATACTGAAACTTGACTCAAATACTTTTAAAGACTTGTGCGCCAGACTCAATCCTTTTGGAAGGAGCTTGTAGTCAACTCTTTTTCCTAGAGCAGCCTGTCCACTGGCTTGCTGAAGTGGTCTACTACTCAAAAGTCACAACATGTGAAACAGGTGCCCCCATGCATCAGTAGTCTGGTTACTAGCAATGGGCAGGCCATAGTATCTACTTTATAGATTGAAAGAGTTTGGATATGAAAAGAATATCATACACAATAAACTTAAAGTATAAGAATTCAAATAACAATAAGCAAGAAACTGTTCCAACAAAGGAAACTTGCATCATGAGCAGAACTCAAGAGAAAAGGACAAAGTTAATGTCAAACTTAGCTTCTTTTTGAATGTAACTAGAGCAAAACTTGGAATAATTGGGAAAGCTGGTGGGTGCACATCACTTACATTGTGCATTGCTTGGCAAATTATAATTAGGGTCTTTTTCTGGTCAAGTATAATGGAATAAATAAGCAATAGCATTTTTCATAGTAGGTGAAGAATGTTTCTTTAAAATGAAGCTTTCAACTGTGGAGCTGTGCACTCTTAATTGTAAGAGACATTGAATAATAGTTAAGATTACAGTGTCATGACTTACATTCTTGTGATTAAATCAGTAGTACCCGAAATATGTTAACTGAATTGCAAAACCAGTTTTGAGTTATTTTCCTTATCATATCCAATGTTTACATGGCTAAAAGTGCTTAAACTATTTGCAGTATCAGCCAAATAATATAAACTTTCACAAGAAACCAAGAACTATGGGATTAAAGAGAGAGACAACTCAAGTATCAGCATATATTGAGTTCTTTTGTACTGCACTTCCTTTCAGCACCATGTACATGCAAATGAAGTTTAAAGTAAACCCATGGAGTAGTTATTAGGTGAATTCTGAAAAAAAAGGTTGACAGCCAGCCGCGCACAGAGAAAACCCACAGGTAATATGCTCAGCCTTAGGGGAGTATAACAGAGCATAAGTTTAATCAACAGCCCATCACTGACAAAGTAAATATGATTCGATAGAAAGCTGGAAAACAAAAGGAAAGACTAAAGTATTTATATTCTTTGTTTAAAATAGTATTGGTTTTACAGATAACTATTTATAGTTCAGTGCCAAACATAAAACCCTTAAACCATTATGGGTAATAAATATTATCTGCTTTTTGTTAAATTACCATTAGCTCCTTCTCTAAGTTGCCTGAAAAATGGCAGCAGTAATGTACCATGTATGTACACACTTGTGAAGAAATTGCCATAAAGTGATTGTTGTTCTTTTGCTTTTGTTCGTGTTCCTGGTTTCTCATAAGCTGTGAATGTGCACACAAGAATAACTGTATGCTTGAAACCACCGGAGGAAACCTATTCAACTGTAAGACAAACTTGGTCATCTCAATCGTCATTCTATGTTGTAGCTGCATCACGTCTAAGGATCTGAAGAAAACAGATTTAATCAGACTGTTACTGTGCTTTCCATTTTAGAATTCAAAAATATATTCATATATATCACACTTATTCCTAGCTATTTGGAACAATAAAATAAGACATCAAGGGTTAATTGTATGAAAAATAGATAAAATATACTAAGGGTTTATCAGACCCTGGGATAATATAAGGATATGGTTACTTTTGTTTTGTTTGTTTGTTGTTGATGTTTTTTGTATGTTTTTATTACATTGTTGTTTTTTGTATGTGTTTTTTTATTTCATCGCCCGGCACAATTATGGTCATATTGGTCATGCTAAGCTTATTATTGGTTGAGGTAGACCCCAGGCATATGTCTTCTGCCTGGTTAGGAGGAAGAGCTCCCATTTGAAATTCCTCCCCCTCACCCTGATCGGGACTTTAACCCACAAGGTGAGAGACTGGGACCTTGCAACTTGATGCATCTAACCATTGACCACTAGCACTCCATGATACGGTTATTACTCTGGTAAGATCATTATTAATACTTAGGTTTCCATTCTTGGTTTGTTTAACCCAGGACAAATTCATGCAATGCACACATATTAATCTCCTGAAAACACAACTTAAGGTTTTATAATAAAAAAACACATTTATACAAACTCTGTTACTTTGTTACTGTTACTCTGTTTATAGAGATAGTCTTTGTTCAGCTATTTATTCCCGATTCTGGTGCTAACTTATAGTTAGTTTCCTCACTTAGATGGGATTTTCTGTTTAACACTATTTGTAAAGAAAATGTGAGGTTAAAACTCAACAAGTCGGTTAAACACCTCAGTTTGTCACTGTGACCATTTCAATGTAGTAACTGTTAATTTTGGTAAGTTTGGGTAGTGTCTCATCTCCACTTTTGTATAACTTAGATTTTTGTGTCTTTGTCAGGTGCAAGTTCAAATATTTAATATTTATGGTGATTTGCATATGATCATGTCATAATTTCCTATTTCTTTTTACCATTTACTGCATTGCATCAAAGAGATGGATTTCAAAACAATCAAAATAATTAGAAAATTGCTTCCTTATTATCCTACTGGGTAAGTATTTTTTAATATGTTGTATCAAAAAGCAACAGTTAGTTCAACCTATAAGTGCACTTTAATGATTATATCTATTATTATAACCCAACAGTTTTGTTAGAAATGTCTGAAAGTGTGTTAGATGAGAAAGTAGTTGACTGAAAATAACATAAAGATGGTATAGAAATCGCTTACTGACTGTCCTGCGATCTGATGTTTTTGGAAACTTCTAGGAGGCTCTTCATACAGTCATAGATAACCTAACATACAAGAGAGACATGTGAATGCTAGAACTAAGGAAGCAAAAAATCAGAGCTCTTAATCTCATAACTTTTATTTAAATGCTATATGTTTGACAGATTAAAAAGTCAGATATTAAAAGAGTTCAATGTTGTTGTCTGCTTTTTAACCTTCGGATTAACAATCTATCTTTCATCTAAGGAAATACACATATGCTGTATATACTTCATAAATTTGCAATCACAACATGTATATGTCAATATTTAAGGCATAAAGCCATCATTAAAATGGATTTTAGATAGCAACACCTAAAGACCTTTCAGAAAGAACATGACTAGTCAAAGTATATTACCTGTTCACTGTGAGCAATGTTTTTTAGCAAATGGTACTCGGAGTAAGCTGGAATGGGTCCCTTAGTTCTCAGCAGGTATATCACCGTTGCACAGCTGACTTCCAGCGGAATCAAGCCTGTCTGAATGGCGTCCTTGACATCCATTATGTTCAAACATGCCATGATTGTCCTTGGCAACATGTAGTCCATTGGAAAACATGGAGCAAGACTCTCTATAACCTCTTTCAGGGGCCTGGGAAGATAAATTACTGAAGTGAAATGTCAACAAAAGCATATATATGTACAAAAATAGAAGGAAACAAAACAACAGTTACTGTTCATCCGAACACTTCTGTTCTGCATCCCAGAATTTAGGAATTTTACAAGCTGCTGTTACATACTTTACAGTTTTTGTTTCATCTTCTGGAGTGAACACATGAAAAAAGTTATAATCTGGACATATTTAAATTCCAAGTAAGAGGGTTCAAGGGTTCAATAATAAGATGGGCTAAGAGTATCAGTTCTTGTGTCCCTCAATATTAACCTCATAAAGTATCCATGTTTGAGTGATTCAATACATAGCGTTAAACGCTTGGACAAAAAATGCTGCCGACAATAACAAAGATGCTGGTTACAATACTGACAACAGTGACAAAGTGATCCATACATTCTGTGTATGTGTGTCATATTAACCTCACAGTCTATGAATGTCTTTCTCTGTTACCTTACATGCATTACTTTAAACAACACTACCTCAAATAACAGTTAAGTAACACATATATGAGCATGGATGGTTATATTTTAGAAACAATTCAAACAATTAGCATCAATTTTTCAAATTACATACTTCTCCCATTTAGCAGTATGGTTCTGAAACTTGTCAATGGTATGTTGTCCAACACGTGTAATGCCCCACCACACCGGTTCCTTCTTGTCATGAGACATATCAAACTTCACAGGCTCAAAGGGTGCACATGCTCCAGACAGGAAATGTACCAAAGGCATCAGAAACAGCCAGGCAGGGTTTTTGTTTTGTTCAGCTATAAACCTCACTAAGTTGACAATCACTTCAGCCAGAGTGTTTCTGCACAAAAACAATTAAAATACTTAGGTTATTTACAAAACAAAACTAGTTCCAATTAGAGCTAAAATGTGACTATATGGCACCGTGTTTATGTGATGAAGAAGTTTTAAAGTGAAAATAATAAAAGTGTGAGTAAAAATACAAAAATATATAAAGGAAACAAAATTGCATTGCATTTTGCTAAATATACAAGGCCTGCAACTTTGCCATAGTAAGAGCTAATTGAGCGAACGTTAAAGTAAATATACATCCAATTAAGCATGACATAATGATATAGAGGGCTGCACCTTTTATCTGGCTTTAATGGAATAATTTTTATTTTCTTATTACATACATATTTTAATATAATAAATTGGAAATATTTTGAAAAAGTACAAATAAAACATTTGTAAATTTTATTAAAGTGACAATTTGGAATTAAATATTGATTACAAACTGATTTAATCTCACTTTAATTTGTACAAAAAATAACTTATAAGGTTATGCTTTAGAAACATATTTTGGGCTCAATTGTTAACTGTAATACTGATGTTTAGCATAAAATAATCCAGCTACTTATTTGTCTTGGTTTGTCGTGATTTATATGTCTATCATTTAAATTATGTTCACCTAAACATCTTTATATATTCATAATCAGGAGAGTGAAATTTCAAACAGACATTATTATATGGTTGATATTAAGAAAAACGCTATTGTTTAGGATGAAAGGAATGAAGCCAGTGGCTTTCATCGTTAAATGTATATGCTTATCGAAACAATGTTTCAAATAGTATCTTATTGTTAAAAGATTCTTAGGAATATTACAGGAACAAATACAAACATGCACTACATACAATGCAGATATTTGGTCTGAAAATCTTAAACTGGAACAAATATTATGCACAGAAATGTGAAAAGGTGGAAGGTAATAGTTTTAATTTTTATTACAGTTCTGATTTTAAAGAAAGGAGATCGTATTATTTATAAATATAGATTACTTGATCTTTGGAAAATGATTCATGATGAACTCCAGCTCTTTGCAGGATGTGGCTGTAGCTGATGGACTGGGAAGCAGTGATATACAAATCTGGTTTAGATCATGCTGCCTCGCTTTTGTCAGATTAGACACTTTTAGCTTGTCTACAACCATCAACAAGGCCACTGTAGTAAACATCCTCTCTATGAAAACACTTTCTGTTTCCTTTGAAGACTTCGGTAAATAGCCCAAGACATGGTCAATCAAAGGTACAACCAGATGGTCAACAAACTGAAGGAATATACATAAATGGAAACAAGCATAAGCATTACATCATAAAGTCATGCAGTTTAAATAAACCAACTCTTACATATGGTAAAATTGTGACCAACTCAAAACAATTATTTTTAGCTTCAGTTTAATAGTTTCAAGTTTACCATTTAAAGGGTAAGGAAAATCAATGAAAACATTGTCTACTTCTTGGTAATGAATTTGTATTTTAAGTGATCAAAGGTGAATAAATTGTGCAACTATTATTTCCATTTACCTACTAATAAAGCAATATTCTAAATAAAGAATGAAAACTAATTGCTTTATAGTATTTGCATGCAAGACTTTAATGTATATGTATGTGCACCAAAATTTCAATGTGAACCAAAACAAAAGCTCTCATGAAACACTTTCAATTTTGTTTAGAAGGTAGATCAGAAGTGATGGTATGATTAATAAATTTGAATAAATAAGATGGCTTTGCTGGTTCTGAATTGCTCAATAGATGTCACTGGATGTATGCTTTAAAATCAATTCCCAAGACTAAATGTGCACAGCAAGTTTTGGCATCTAGTGATCTTAAAGTTATTTGTTTAGCAAACCCTTGCACAAATTAACCCGTCACCATTTCAAGGCGGACAATGATTTTGAGAAAGTTCTATAATTATATGGCCCCAAAAAGTATTTACAGTTGTTCCATGATTTGACTTTTTCTACATTTTGACCTCATGTAATCCTTATTGTTCTCATAAGATTTTATTCAAACTGTACTGTGGCCACTGTATAACTAGAGGTTTACAAGAATATTCTAATGGATGAAGTGGTAATACTTTTTGTTCAGGTAAAATGAAAAAATGACTGCTCTTTGCCAAAATTGACTTCATTAATTTTCAAAATGAATGCTGATGTATTGTCTTGAAGCACATTAAGACTCATGTGAAATTAATAAACTGGATCTTAGAAATTGTAGTTGACTGTATGAACCATTACATTGATGGTAATGGCAATGGCTACATAAGCACTAAAGCAATGCAAGCACACAGGTAAGTGAAATATTTCTTCTTTTTGTAGTTGAGCTACATCATCAAAACTCAAAAAAGGTACAAGGATTACATTGTTGTTGTCATCAAGTGATGAACAAGGTCACAAACAGTCTCAATGCCATCAAGTTATCTACAGAGCCACAACTATTGCTGTCATATAGTCATTGATGAAGCTACCAATATCATTGCCATCACGTTACCCATAGAGCCACCGCTAATGCTGTCATATAGTCATTGATGAAGCCACTGCTATTGCTGTCATATAGGCATTGATGAAGTCACCAATATCACTACCATCAAGTCATCCATGGAGCCACCGCTATTGCTATCATAAAGTCATCGATCAAGTCACCAACATCACTGCCATCAAGTCACCCATGGAGCCACTGCTTTTGTTGTCATATAGTCATTGATGAAGGCACCAATATTGCTGTCATATAGTCACTGATGAAGCCACCAATATCACTGCCATAAAGTCACCCATGGAGCCACCGCTATTGCTGTCATATAATCATTGTTAAAGCCACCAATATTACTGTCATATAGTCATCAATGAAGCCACTGCCATAGCTGCAATATAGTCATTGACGAAGTCAACAATATTGCTGTCATATAGTCATTGATGAAGCGAGCAATATTGCTGTCATATAGTCGTCGATGAAGCCACTGCTATTGCTGTCATATAGTCATCGATGAAGCACCAATATCACTGGTATCAAGTCACCCATGGAGCCAGCAATATTGCTGTCATATAGTCATCGATGAGGCCACTGCTGTTGCTGTCATATAGTCATCGATGAAGCACCAATATCACTGCCATCAAGTCACCCATGGAGCCATCGATATTGCTTTCGTATAGTCATTGACGAAGACACCAATATCACTGCCATCAAGATACCCACGAAACCAACGATATTGCTATCATATAGTCATCGATGAAGCCAATGCTATTGTCGTCATATAGTCCTCGATGAAGCCATCAATATTGCTGTGATATAGTCATCGATGAAGCACCAATATCACTGCCATCAGGTCACCTATGAGGCCACGGATATTGCTTTCATATCGTCATTGATGAAAACAACAATATCACTGCCATCAAGATACCCAGGGAGCCACCGATATTGCTGTCATATAGTCATCAATGAAGCCACTCTTGTTGCTGTCATATAGTCATTGATGAAGTCACTAATATTGCTGTCATGTAGTCATTGATGAAGTCACCAATATCACTGCCATCAAGTTACCTATAGAGCAACAAATTTTGCTATCATATAGCCATGGATGAAGCCACCAATATCTCTGCCATCAAGTTACCTATCGACCAACCGCTATTGCTGACATATAGTCATCGATGAAGCCACCAATATCACTGCCATCAAGTTACCCATGAAGCCACCAATATTGTGTCAAAAAGTCATCGTTGAAATCACCAATATTGCTGTCATCAAGTTACCCATGGAGCCACCGATATTGAGGTCATGGGTCAATGGATGAAGCCACCAATATCACTGCCATCAAGTTACCATAGAGCCACCGATATTGCTGTCATATAGTCATCGATGAAGGTACTGCTATTGCTGTTATATAGTCATTGATGAAGGCACCATTATTGCTGGCATATAGTCATTGATGAAGTCACTAATATTGCTGTCATGTAGTCATTGATGAAGTCACCAATATCACTGCCAGCAAGTTAGCCATGGAGCCACCAATATTGCTGTCATATTGCAATTGATGAAGCCACCAATATCACTGCCATCAAGTTAGCCAATGAGCCAACAATATTGCTGTCATATTGTCATCGATGAAACCACCAATATCACTGCCATCAAGTGACCCATTGAGCCACTGGTATTGCTGTCATATAGTCATTGTTGATGAAACCAATATTGCTGTGATATTGTTATTGATTAATAACCAATATCACTGCCATCAAGTTACCCATGAAGCCAGAAATATTGCTGTCATATAGTCCTCAAGGATGTGACCAATATAGCTGTCATAAAGTCATTGATGAAGCCACCAATATAGCTGTCATATAGTCATTGATGAAGTCACTATCATTGCTGTCATGTAGTCATTGATGAAGCCACCAATATCACTGCCATCAAGATACCCATGGAGCCACCGCTATTGTTGTTATATAGTCATCGGTGAAGCCACCAATATCACTGCCATTAAGTTACCCATAGAGCCACTTATATTGCTGTCATATTGTCATCGATGAAGCCACCATTATCCCTGCCATCATGTTACACATGAAGCTACCGTTATTGCTGTCATATAGTACTCAATGAAGCCAATAAATATCACTGCCATCAAGTTACGCATGGAGCCACTGCTATTGCTGTCATATAGTCATTGATAAAGCCACCAATATCACTGCCATCAAGTCACCCATAGAGCCACCAATATTGCTGTCATATAGTCATCGATGAAGCCACTGCTATTGCTGTCATATAGTCATTGATGAAGCCACCGCTATTGCTGTCATATAGTCATTGATGAAGTCACCAATATCAATTCCATCAAGTCACCCATGGAGCCACCGCTATTGCTATCATATAGTCATCGATGAAGTCACCAACATCACTGCCATCAAGTTACCCATAGAGCCACCGATATTGCTGTCATATAGTCATCGATGAAGTCACCAATATCACTGCCATCAAGTCACCCATAGAGCCACCGCTATTGCTGTCATATAGTCATTGATGAAGCCACCAATATTGCTGTGATATAGTCATCGATGAAGCCACCAATATCACTGCCATCAAGATACCCATGGAGCCACTGCTATTGCTGTCATATAGTCATTGATGAAGCCACCAATATCACTGCCATAAAGTCAACAGGGAGCCAGGTATATTGTTGTCATATAGTCATCGATGAAGCCACAGCTATTGCTGTCAAATAGTCATTGATGAAGCCATCAATATTGCTGTCATATAGTCACTGATAAAGTCACCAATATCACTGCCATCAATTGAACCATGGAGCCACCGCTATTGCTGTCATATAGTCATTGACGATGCCACCAGTATCATTGCCATCAAGTTACCCATTGAATAACCGATATTGCTGTCACACAGTCATCGATGAAGCCACCAATATCACTGGCATCAAGTTACCCATAGCGCTACTGATATTGCTGTCAGATTATCATCGATGAAGCCACCAATATCACTGCCATCATGCTACCCATGGAGCCACCGATATTGCTGTCATATAGTCGTCGATGAAGCAAATGCTATTGCTGTCATATAGCCATCGGCGAAGCCACCAATATCTCTGTCATCAAGTTCCCTATGGACCAACCGCTATTGCTATCATATTGTCATCGATGAAGCCACCAATATCACTGCCATCAAGTGACCCATAGAGCCAGCAATATTGCTGTCATATCGTCATTGATGAAGCCACCAATATCAATGCCACCAAGTTACCCATGGAGCCACTGCTACTGCTGTTATATTGTCATTGATGAAGCCACCAATATTGCTTTTATATAGTCATTGATGAAGTCACCAATATCACTGGCATCAAGTTACCCATGAAGCCACCAATATTGCTGTCAAAAAGTCATCGATGAAATCACCAATATTGCTGTCATATAGTCATCGATGAAGCCATTGCTATTGCTGTCATATAGTCACTGATGAAGCCACCAATATCACTGCCATCAAGACACCCATGGAGCCACCGCTATTGCTGTTATATAGTCATTGATGAAGTCACCTATATCACTGCCATCAAGTTACCCACGAACCCACCGATATTGAGGTCATGGGTCAATAGATGAAGCCACCAAAATCACTGCCATCAAGTTACCATAGAGCCACCGATATTGCTGTCATATAGTAATCGATGAAGCTACTGCTATTGCTGTCTTATAGTCAATGATGAAGCCACCATTTTTGCTGGCATATACTCATTGATGAAGTCATGAATATTGCTGTCATATAGCAATTGATGAAGCCACCAATATCACTGCCATCATGTTAGCCAATGAGCCAACAATATTGCTGTTATATTGTCATCGATGAAACCACCAATATCACTGCCATCAAGTTACCATAGAGCCACCGATATTGCTGTCATATAGTCATCGATGAAGCTACTGCTATTGCTGTCATATAGTCAATGATGAAGCCACCATTTTTGCTGGCATATACTCATTGATGAAGTCACGAATATTGCTGTCATATAGCAATTGATGAAGCCACCAATATCATTGCCATCATGTTAGCCAATGAGCCAACAATATTGCTGTGATATTGTCATCGATGAAACCACCAATATCACTGCCATCAAGTGACCCATTGAGCCACTGGTATTGCTGTCATATAGTCATTGTTGCTGAAACCAATATTACTGTCATATGGTTATTGATGAAGTCACCAAAATCACTGTCATCAAGTCACCCATGGAGACACCGCTATTGCTGTCATTTAGTCATTGATGAAGTCATTAATATTGCTGTCATATAGTCATTGATGAAGCCACCACTATTGCTGTCATAAAGTCATTGATTTAGTCACTAACATTGCTGTTATGTAGTCATTGATGAAGTTACCAATATTGCTGTCATATAGCCATTGATGACGTCACTTATATTGCTGTTATATAGTCATCGATGAAGCCGCCAATATCACTGCCATCAAGTTTCCCATAGATCCACTAGTATTGCTGTCATATATTCATCGATGAAGCCACCAATATCACTTCTATCAATTTACCCATGGAGCCACATATATTGCTGTCATATAGTCATCGATGAAGCCACCAATATCACCGCCATCTATTTACCCATGAAGCCACAAATATTGCTGGCATATGGTCATCGCTGAAGCCACCAATATCACTGTCATCAAGTTAACCATGAAGCCACGAATATTGCTGTCATATAGTCATCGATGAAGGCACTGCTATTGCTGTCATTAAGTCATTGATGAAGCAACCAATATTGCTGTCATATAGTCATTGATTTAGTCACTAACATTGCTGTTATGTAGTCATTGATGAAGTTACCAATATTGCTGTCATATAGTCATTGATGACGTCACTAATATTGCTGTCATATAGTCATTGATGAAGCCACCACTATTGCTGTCATATAATCAATGATTAAGTCTGTAATATTGCTGTCATGTAGTCATTTATGAAGTCACCAATATTGATTTCATATAGTCATTGATGAAGCCATCAATATTGCAGTTATGTAGTCATTAATGAAGTCACCAATATCACTGCCAACAAGTTACCCATGGAGCCACCAATATTGCTGTGATATAGTCATCGATGAAGACACCATTATTGCTGTCATATATTCACTGATGAAGTCAACAATATCACTGCCATCAAGTCACCCATGGAGCCACCGTTATTGCTTTCATATAGTCATTGATGAAGCCATCAATATCACTGCCATCAAGTTACCCATGGATCCACCGCTATTGCTGTCATGTAGTCATCATTGAAGCCACCAATATCACTGCCATCAAGTTACCAATGAAGCCACCAATACTGCTGTCATATAGTCATCGATGAAGTCACCAATATCACTGCCATCACGTCACCCATGGAGCCACCGCTATTGCTGTCATATAGTCATCGATGAAGCCACCAATATCACTGCCATCAAGTTACCAATGAAGCCACCAATACTGCTGTCATATAGTCATCGATGAAGTCACCAATATCACTGCTAACATGTTACCCATGGAGCCACCGATATTGCTGTCATATAGTCTTTGATAAAGCCAATAAATATCACTGCCATCAAGTTACCCATGGAGCCACTGCTATTGCTGTCATATAGCCATCGAAGAAGCCTTCAATATCACTGCCATCAAATCATCCATAGAGCCACCAATACTGCTGTCATATAGTCATCGATGAAGCCACTGCTATTGCTGTCATATAGTCATTCATGAAGCCACCGCTATTGCTGTCATACAGTCATTGATGAAGCCACCAATATCAATGCCATCAAGTCACCCATGGAGCCAACGCTATTGCTGTCATATAGTCATCGATGAAGCCCCACATATCACTGCCAACATGTTACACATGGGGCCACCGCTATTGCTGTCTTAAAGTCATTGATGATGCCACCAATATCACTGCCATCAAGTTACCCATGGAGCCACCAATATTGCTGTCGTATAGTCATTGATGAAATCACCGATATCACTGCCGTCAGGTTACCCATGAAGCCACCAACATTGCTGTCATATAGTCATTGATGAGGTCACAAATATTGCTGTGATATAGCCATTGATGAAGCCACCAATATTGCTGTCATATAGTCATTGATGAAGCCATCAATATTACTGCCATCAAGTTATCCATGGAGCCACTGCTTTTGCTGTCATATAGTCATTGATGAAGTCACCAATATCACTGCCATCAAGTTACCCATAAAGCCTTCAATATTGCTGTCATATAATTATTGATGTAGTCACCGATATCACTGCCATCAAGTTACCCATGAAGCCACCAATATTGCTGTCATATAGTCGTCGATGAAGTCACCAATATTGCTGTCATATAGTCATCGATGAAGCCACTGCTATTGCTGTCATATAGTCATTGATGAAGCCACCAATATTGCTGTCATATAGTCATTGATGAGGTCACAAATATTGCTGTGATATAGTCATTGATGAAGCCACCAATATTGCTGCCATATAGTCATCGATGATTTCACCAATATCACTGCCATCAAGTTACCCATGGAGCCACCAATATTGATTTCATAAGGTCATTGATGAAGTCACCAATATTACTGCCATCAAGTTACCCATTGAACCACCAGTATTGCTGTCATATAGTCATCGATGAAGTAAACAATATCACTGCAATCAAGTTACCCTTGAAGCCACCAATATTGCTCTCCTATAGTCATCGATGAAGTCAACAATATTGCTGTCATATAGTCATTGATGAAGTCACAAATATCACTGCCATCAAGTCACCCATGGAGCTACTAATATTGCTGTCATATAGTCATTGATGAAGTCATTTTATTGCTGTCATATAGTCATTGATGAAGTCACCAATATCACTGCCATCAAGTCACCCATGGAGCTACCAATATTGCTGTCATATAGTCATCGTTGAAGTCAACAATATTGCTGTCATATAGTCATTGATGAAGTCACCAATATTGCTGTTATATAGTCATTAATGAAGCCACCAATATCACTACCATCAAGTCACCCATGGAGCCACTTATACTGCTGCCATAGCTAACAATATTTCTGCCATATATTTATCCATAAAGCTACTAATATAGCTGCCATCAGGTCATCCATGAAGCCTCAAATATTTTTGCAATCAAGTCAAACAAAGAGCCATCAATATTGCTGTCATAAAGTCACCCAAAAAACAACAATATTGCTGCTATCAAGTCATCCATGAAGCCAACAATACTGCTGCCATTGCAACCAATTTTGCTGCCACCTAGTCACCCATGAAATCACAAATCTTGCTCATACAACACTTTGGGTGTTATTTAGTCAACCAAAGAGTCACCAATATTGATATAATCAAGCCACCCATGAAACCACAAATATTGCTCCTACAACACTATTGCTGCAATCTAGTCAACCAAGGAGCCACCAATATTGCTGCCATCAGGTAACCCATGAAACTACAAATATTGCTCAGACAACACTATTGCTGCAATCTAGTAAACCAAGGAGCCACCAATATTGCTGCCATCAGGCCACGCATGAAACCACAAATATTGCTCCTACAACACTATTGCAGCAATCTAGTCAACCAAGGAGCCACCAATATTGCTGCCATCAGGTAACCCATGAAACTACAAATATTGCTCAGACAACACAATATGGCTCCCATTAAGTCATCCAGGAAGCCCCCAACATTGCTGCCTACTCATCATCAAATCATCAAATCATCAACTGAGCCAACAATATGGCTTCCATCAATGCATCTATGGCGCTAACAATATTGCCCCATTAAGTCATCCAAGTAGAAAACAATATAGGTCATCCATTAAGCAAATAATATAACTGCCATCAGATCAGTTGCTGAGCCAACAATATGGTTTCCATCAAGTCATCCACTGAGCCTACAAAATATTGCTGTCATCAAGTCATCTATGAAGCCACCAATATTGCTACCATCAAATCATCTAGGAAGTCAGTAATATTGCTGCCATCAAGTCATCCATGAAGAAATCAATATTGCTACTATCAAGTCATCCAGGAAGTCAACAATACAGCTGCCATCAAGTCATCCAGTGGACCAACACTATTGCTGCCATCATCTTAATGCAATATTGCTGCCATCATGCATTCCAAAAGGCCAATAATACTGCTACTGTTTGCATTATGACATACATTACCAGAAATTTAATTTTAACTGTTCTTTTTAAATAAAAGATTTTACCAATCCATTATGCTAAACTGTTGCACATTTTCTGACAATAACGAAATCCGACACTGTTTAAATACCAGTGAACTGTTCTGGCAATAAGATATCAACTTCAGTAAACCATAAAACACATGAGCTTTAAAGCAACAGCTTTTTGCTTTCATATATTATTAAAAAGAGGTTAAATATCTTGACAGTGACTTCTCAATACAAAAAGAAAGTAATTTCACTACAAGCTAAACTTTTTTAACCCAGGGAAAGGTAAATTCCTAACAAACATTCATTTAACACAACAGTGGAATGGAGATGGAAGACAGTGGTTCCAAATGCTGATAACATACTTGTATATTCTTGCGGAAAACAGTAGAATACATTGTTAGTAAACGAATTTTGCAGTGTGTATATTAGTTGTTTGGAAGTGGTGAATTTCTTTGATATTGATACAATTACTATTTCCACCAATCTGGGGTGCTTTGATATTCTTCCAAGCACTCCAAACACACCATACATCAGCATGTTTTAAAAGGTCAAAAGGGGGGTAAACAACTAGGCAAAATAAACTTACTTCATTCTTTAATCCTTTGTCGTCCAAGCATGAGTTATCCATCACATACACTCTCCACATTGAGTAGGAGAGACACTGGACTAGGACAGCATTATGGAGAACACAGTCACTATCCTTAGGCCTCTTCAAATCTCTCACAATTTGTTTGGAGAAGATCTCAATTGCTCTTTTGGCATCCGTTTTCATATCATTTTTGCCCGGAAATACATTTTTCACCATATCTTTTGCTACTGTCACCCAGGTTTTGGTATTTTCTTTGTTAACAATACCATCAAACTGATGCCAAGTCTCTGAAATAATCATATCTGCAAAGTTAAATTATTTATACAAACTTGCATAGCTAGTCAAATGTTTGTTTTTTAATTTCAACAAATTCAATACATTAGTTATTACATGTATAACAATTTGACTAAATATAATGTAAACATAAGGAAGGACTCATTCAGACACAACTATATTTTAAACATTCCAACATAGTACATGTAGTAATAGTACATGAGCAAAACGCAATGTTATGCTCAGTTTTTCTATAAATAGTAGTTTATATAAAACTTGTGTTTGACAGATAAAATAGAGACAATGATGAGAAATGATGACAACTTTTTCAGGTCTGTTATATTCTAGACTGTCTTTTGCAATAATTTAATTTTAAAATAGCACCATAAACTATAAATATTGACTTCAACAATGACTTCAACAATGACAACTGACAAATATTCATCAAGGCAATAACATAAACAAAATTAAATTTTAATACTGCATTATTTATCATTTGTAAATATGGAACTTCTGTATTCTATTTTAGACTTAAGAAGAATTCAAACTAAGAGATGCTTATTTCTAGCACTTCAGCAATCCTGTAAAAACCCTTATAAAAGCCACTTTAGGTCATCTTTAAATTGCCTTTAATTGTAAAAATGTTTACTAGAGTCCAAACTGTTGAAGAAGATATTAAAAAGAAGACAAATTACCTGCATTTTTCATTTTTCCATCAATTTTAAGTGTTCTATTTATGCCATTCCCTGACATCTTGTTCTTCACATAGTCTTCCCAAAGAGATTTTCTGGGTTTTCCTTTACTTGTTAAGGTAGAGCGCTTGATGAAGTACTTGTATTCGACCCCGTAGCCAACTAGCATCGAACGCCTGATATCTATGGTTGTGTGAAACTCTTGTTCACCAGAATTATAATTGCTGCAACAGACGTGAAACATCTAAACAATGGAAAGGGATGACAACTTTAAAAAAAATAGTAAAACAATACAGTTTAATTTAAGCTGGAAAATACACAACTATACCATCAGTGCATGGGTTCCTATATAAGCCTTTTATGTAAAAAGATCAGCAAACTGATCTGCAGTGGGCATCCTTTCTGGGGTCTTCCTACACCCATAGAAGCTGTACCTCGCCAAAATGACCATAATTTGTCAGTGGAATGTATTTAAAATTTAGCAAAGCAAAAGTTAACACTAAAAAAACATGTTTGAAAGTTCCAATTTGCAAGTTTTTGTAAAAACAATGCATAAACAGTAATGTACTTACCAAATTAAAATGTGGCTTTTTGCCACCCCTTTCATCATAATTAAATTGTTGATGATACTGCATATGCTGAAAGGACTGTCTTAGGTAATGATATTTAGCATACCAAGGTTAACTAGAAAGATGAGTACAATAGTATTTACAAGATTGTTTCTTATCTTGCAAATAGCTTTCTTCTTATATTGATAGCTCTTTTATCCCAGTTTATTTGTCAACGTTCAACAGATATATAACATCTGCTATTTTTAACAACAAATGTTAATGTCAATTTTATCTCGCTATTTTAGATCCTTAATGTGTAAGTTTTGTTACTTATTGTTATAACAAGAGGGCCATGATGGCCCTTAATCGCTCACCTGATGACACAGACTTTACGTAGGCTCAAATCTGGCTTTAAGTAATTAAGAGTTATTTACTTTAGAAAACTTAGGTGAAGATTGGACCATTAGTGTGGCCACTGGGTTAATAACATTTTCTAGAATTTTACCAAGTAACTTACTGAATCCACATGACTCACTTCAAAACATATGTAAGATTTCATACTGGCAAACATGATGGTCAAGTTTGGTGAAGACTGGGCCATCAATGTAGCCTCTTAAGTGTTTTCACAAGCTTTTTCTAAAATTTGACCTAGTGACCTACTTTATGACCACGAGACCCAATAACGAACTCATCCAAGATTTCATGTAGACAAACATTCTGACCAAGTTTGATGAAGATTGGCCTATAAATAGGGCCTCTAGTGTGTTTACAAGCTTTTTCTAAGATTTGACCTTGTGACCTACTTTTTGACCCCGCGTGACCCAGTTACGAACTCATCTGAAATTTCATGCAAACAAACATTCTGACCAAGTTTGGTGAAGATTCGGCTATAAATGTGGCCTCTAGAGTGTTCACAAGCTTTTTCTAAGATTTGACCTAGTGACCTACTTTTTGACCCCACGTGACCCAGTTACGAACTCATCCAAGATTTCATGCAGACAAACATTCTGACCAAGTTTGGTGAAGATTGGGCTATAAATGTGGCCTCTAGTGTGTTCACAAGCTTTTTCTAAGATTTGACTTAGTGACCTACTTTTTGACCCCACGTGACCCAGTTACAAACTCATCCAAGATTTCATGCAGACAAACATTCTGACCAAGTCTGGTGAAGATTGGGCTATAAATGTGGCCTCTAGTGTGTTCACAAGCTTTTTCTAAGATTTGACCTAGTGACCTACTTTTTGACCCCACGTGACCCAGTTACGAACTCATCCAAGATTTCATGCAGACAAACATTCTGACCAAGTTTGGTGAAGATTGGGCTATAAATGTGGCCTCTAGTGTGTTTACAAGCTTTTTCTAAGATTTGACCTAGTGACCTACTTTTTGACCCCACGTGACCCAGTTACGAACTCATCCAAGACTTCATGCAGACAAACATTCTGACCAAGTTTGGTGAAGATTGGGCTATAAATGTGGCCTCTAGTGTGTTCACAAGCTTTTTCTAAGATTTGACCTACTTACCTACTTTTTGACCCCACGTGACCCAGTTATGAACTCATCCAAGATTTTATGCAGACAAACATTCTGACTAAGTTTGGTGAAGATTGGGCTATAAATGTGGCCTCTAGTGTGTTCACAAGCTTTTTCTAAGATTTGACCTAATAACCTACTTTTTGACCCCACGTGACACAGTTACGAACTAATCCAAGATTTCATGCAGCTTAACATTCTGACCAAGTTTGGTGAAGATTGGGCTATAAATGTGGCCTCTAGTGTGTTCACAAGTTTTTCCTAAAATTTGACCTCGTGACCTACTTTTTGACCCCAGGTGACCCAATAATGAACTCGTCCAAGATTTTATACAGACAAACATTCTTACCAAGTTTGATGAAGATTGGATAAAAAATGTGGCCTCTAGTGTGTTCACAAGGTAAATGTTGACGACGAACGACGAACGACGAACGACGGACGAAGCGGTATCACAAAAGCTCCCCTTGAGCACGTTGTGCTCAGGTGAGCTAAAAATGTTTAAATGCCCAGTAATAATATGGCCAGATGGTATTAAACAGAACAGTGAAGTTAAATAGCTACACAAATCTTGAGAAGAATCACTTAGGTCAAGGTCTGCTACAATTTGATTGCAATTGAACTCGGATGGGTTTTTGTTTTCAGAGTGATTTGAGATTTTTTTTATCCTCAAAAAATACTGCATAAGTCATTGAAATCAATCAATCCCTTTCTTAATGTTTGTTTGTTTATTGGGTTTATCGTACCACCAACACTATTTCAGTTATCTGGAGAAGGTGTCCACTTGAAGCAGATATAGTGCTGCCTTCACTGTGTATAGCATGCCGTGAAAACCTGGCATGATACCACACCCAGTCACATTTTGTTAATGTACTTTGCTGTCATGATATGGTGTGTGTGTGTTTGGACTGTTTATTGATGTAAGTTCTTAAAGCAAGTTTAGGATCCTTACAGTGATAGTATATTATGTTACAAGATAAAAAACAGGATATGTTCTCATTTAACTCATAACAATCTTTAACAGCTTACTAGACTATTGAGGTTGTATAAGAGAGTTAAATATTTACTTACCGGATATATTTTACTGAATAATCTTGGTTCCAATGTCCTAGTGTAGTGTTACCAAACCTTAGGACGACATCATCTTTTCTACAGTCAAACTTAAAATTAGGTGATAAAAGAACATGAAAATGCACTTTCACTTTGTCAATAGGTCGTCCACTGTTTGCAGATGTAGCTGACCCCTTATTACCCTTGGGATTCTCATTTTTTCTCACAGTAGAATTTTGATTTAACTGTCTTTGTTGTGCTTCGGACTCACTTTGTTTTTGTTTTTCTAAATTACTTGCATCTTTGTTTTTGCTCTGTGTGTTCTTTCCATCATTTTCTTTTTTCATCAAGTCAACATTACTTCCTTTATCAGCATGTGCATTGGGATCCACATTGTTTCTTTCAAACAAAGATTCATTTCCATTGTCCTGCTGACGAAAAGGCAAAAAACAAACAAATGATAAAAAATCAATGTTACAGACCAACACTAATAGAGGAACACAAGATATCTTTTTTTTAAACTAAAATATAGATATAATTGCTAAATGAATGCAGATAGAGTTATGGTTCTTACAGACTGCAAGACGCAAGTAATTCTTAGGACAAGCAAGTCTGGAAATGCCAAGGAAATATAAGCAAGAGTTCCACGCTAGCCCTGATCTTGAGTCAACACCTGAAAACCCACAAACATGTTTCGGGTGTATATAATGTTGTATATAAAGCACACGACACGGTTTAACAGCTATGCAAGATAGCATGCTAAAAAACAATGTTGCCTTCCCAGTGTTCACAATCAAAATGCTGATTCCGCACAATTAACGATGCACAACCCCTACTAGTCTAACACTTATTGGTCTAAGTTTCATATGATTTGGTTCATTTTATGATTTTTATGACTTTTTATTTGTTTCTGTCCAAATTTTGCTAATTAAATTATAATGCACAATTTGGATAGAAGCCTAACCATATCATTGAGAATATTTTTTGTATCGCTCCTTAAGCAAAGACTATCATTAACTCGGATTTGGAATTATTAATTATACAAATTAGCTGACATGAATATTCATAAATCTTACTGAGAATCTAAAAAATAGATGTCAACTTTAACAAGTTAAATAGGATTCATTTGGTAAAGAGGAGGGTGCGTGGTACCCATATCTAGCTGCCTGACTGTAATGGTGATATAAAGATCCCAGATACCTATATACCAAGTTTGAAAGAAGTCTTTTTTTATTCTGAACAAGAATAACGAAACTAAGGAAGCTAATAAACAGTTTAATGTTGGTAGGTTTAGGGTTTTGTGCATGATAACCATGTTTTTCAAATCTTCAAGTTCAAAGTAAACTTGTCAAATAGTGTTGTAAATATGCTTTAAAAAAAACCCGATAGAAGAACTGATAAACAAAAGGGTGGAAAGAGAGAAGGACAGGCCAACAAAACTAATAAATATAAAGTTAATGAATTTTCAAAAAAAAATAGATTTTCAAGATATTTATCTGGCATCTTGCAAAACTCAGCATTTATCTACATCCCAATAAAATGCAGACCATTTATGAACATTTTTAGGATCTTACCTTACCTTCCAACCTTTATTATTTTCCATGATATGGTTATTCTGTATTCTTTATTTGAAAGAACTTAAATATTTTTATTATTTTTGCAATGTTTAACACATGTCAAAACACAAGTAGTCCAAATATTCCATGTTCTTGGGTTCCCCTTTTGTTTCAAGATGTCAGTAAATATTTTAAAAAACATAAAAAGGGAATGAGTGCTGGTTACCAAAGACCTATATTCCTATGTGTGTATATTTCTTGACAGTAATTTATCCTAAAATTATTCATACTTCTATATATTGGAATGATGCCTTCTCTCTAAGAAAGGTGTGGCTATAGCCCATCCGATAATGGGTCAATTTGTAATTTAATCATTTCACTGTTTTACACAATCCTCTACCTCGGTTACTGTTGCAAAAGCTTAAAAGCTATCTTTCATTGGACTTGTTTAATTGCAAACTACAAGATACACCTCTACCTACTCAGAAAAGTGTATAATTCAGAAACTATAGATTGCACTTGGTATTCCACTTTATTTGCTTGAGAAAATATTTATATCATTGTTTTCTGATAAGTTAAAACCAGCTAGTTTAGAATGGTCCAATATCTTATGAACCGTTTTGAAGTTAACACTGTTAAGATGTTTAGTTGTTTAAAGATAATAAACTTGTTTTCGTTGAAGGTAGGTGTTCATCTACTTCTTAGCCTTTTTAACAAAATATCTATTAATATAGCTTGTAAAAACATTTTGATGATGATAAAACATCTGTGTTTGAGATGGAAACATGTGCCATTATTTTTGAAACTGCTTAATTACAGTATTACACAATGCAACTGCAACTGGCTTATAAATAAATATTGTCTTTAAACAAACCTTGAATTCCTGAACGCCATATGCATCCTGGTTTGAGTTAATCTCCCCGGTTGTCATAGTGACAGGTTTACCTGCTCCGAAATTTAAAAATCCTCCTTTCAAGCTAATGGTCGTACTAGTGCACTGGTCATTGTTTGCTCCACCAAACACTTTCAGATTGGACTGAGCCTCAAGCTGATCATACGGTACTTCGGATTCAGCGCTTGGCTTAGAAGTATCCTGATTTGAATCTTCCTTCTTACTTGCAGTAGAAAGCTTTAGATTTTTATGTTCACACTTTTCCTTTTCTTTTTTCTTCTTGTCAACACTTTCTGTCTCTATTTTTACATTTCTTGTTTCATTTTCACTGTCCACATTTTCTGTTTCCATCTCAATTTTCTCATTTTCTGTTCCCTTTTCATTTTCCACATTTCTCATTACCTTTTCTAAGTCTACATTACCTGTTTCATTTAAATTGTCAATCCTTACAGTTTCATTTTTCCTGCCCAGTGGTCTCGTGTCATTTGTAGAGTCTTTGTTTCCTGTGTTATCCTTTCCATCTACATTTTCAGTCTCGGTCACAATGTCTGCAAGCACTGTTTCCTTTGCATTTTCCATATGCTCCAGTTGCACAGAATTGTCCTTATTTTCTGTGACGTTCACATGTTCAAAACTCTCTTTTTCATTGACACTCACAAAATTCTTTGTATCATTCACATTTTTAACATCAGCCTCACCTGAGGTTTTTTCGTAACTGTATAAGACTGGTTCATCTTTACCTACAAATAAACAAATACAGAGATTTTTCTTATAATGATATTTTGTTTATATGAATGATACAATGGTTATAGCTAATGGAACTATTTGTCAACATTTGTGAGTTAGGCAACATATACATAGTTGGCATGGAATGACTAATTTAATTAAAATAAGATACAGTTAAAGATCCCTACAATGAATAATAAGCATCAATTTAAATAACTATCTATTGTTTAAACATCTTTGTTGAAATTTTCTACATATGCATAATACCAATGTTTATGCAAGTTTAAGAGAAACTGTATTTGAGAAACTCGTCATGAAGTGCGAGGTTAGAGCTCTGTAAAACCGATTTAAGCACCCCTGTCGGTCCATATTGCCGACTGACCGTTTCAAGGCGATAACTGCTTTCCTCCAGAAAAAATCAAAGGATATAAATCATAGGTTTACAACACACGGTTCAAAGGCTCACTAATGTTAGGACCAAAATATTTTGAACAAAAGTGTTTTAAATTAATACTAAAACCAAATTAAATCTTAGTATTTAATTTACAAAATGTGAGATCAAACAAACCTATACAAAAGTAAATTTATATACAACGAAGAAGTTGTCATAATAAGCTTATTAAAAATGGAACTTCATTATTGGTCTAGCATAGTTTGAAACTATTTGCTTGTCTTTTGTTTTATCATAAATGTGAAATGTGTTTATTTTCATAAAAATAAATGAAGAGACTTATTTCAGAAATAATCCCAAGGGTGGATACTTTTTTATATTCACTGTGTCAATAAAGTTGTAACACTTTTAGAAGATCAGAGTCCAGGTCGCATTTCACATTTTCTGCTTTATAAAATTTTCTCTGTAATATTATAGGTATATACTTAATATATTTATTCGTTCAACAAGAGTTGAACTTAACAAAAATCAGATATTTTTGTGAGGCGACCACATGAAGTCAAAATTACTTAAACAATGATATCCAGGGTTTATTTGTTTTATATTATAATTTTCAACATTATTTAGTATTTATGTTGCAATCATGCAAAGGTGAGTGTCAGAGGAAACACTTATATTTCCCTGCTAAACACTACAAGAAAAAATGCCACAAAGTTTGCCAATTTATGAGACATGGTATCCGCATCAAATTATTGATTTTATTCAAATTCACAATGCCCCATTTTTATAGCGGACGTTAGCTTTGTTGTAAAAATGTCTTGCTGACAACATGTTTTGTACGGAGTTTGAAATTTAACAGATTTTGAATTCTGTGCAATACATGTTCCAAAATCAAATTAAAAATCAAAATAAATGCTATGTATAGGTATTTACTTAGTAAAAACATAATTTTCCCATCGATTATGCATCAGTTACAGGTCACTTGTGTTCTTCTTTAATTGACAAAAACAAGCTCATTTTATTGGGCTTTGAGATTGCCTTATCATAAGACCAGCATTTAGGTTTATTGTCAACATACCAATGTTTTCACAGCTGCAGATGGCATAAAAAGAATCAAGCAGTATAATATAACGATGCAGAGCCATAAACACCTAATCAAATACAATGTTTTGAGACTGATTTTCAACTTTTTAAAACTTACTGTATCTATAGACATCAATATAACATAAAGATACACACAGTAAAATGACAGCAGATGATATATACGGTATACCTGTATTTCTAAGGAGAACAAAAGGTATTTATTGTAATGTATATTTTCTATTCTACATTATACATCTGACATTTCTGTTGAACTTGTCACATTTTGTCAAGAAATTTATTCCTTAAACATTATGGTAAATTGACAGGAAAGCCCTAAATAGATATTGATTTTTAAATCCCTTTTTGTTGCCTCTCATCACATCCTACTTGTTAACTTCAAGAGTTTTTATTTGTGTACATTAACGTATACTAATCGACCCTCAAAACTGAATTCTTTACAAAAATGGTTAAAATTCAAAGGGTAATTAGATCCGAAGGAAACTATTGTTCATTTTTTTCTTTTACTTTTCAGTCATTGCTGGATGTTAGTAAATAAACTTGACTTATGAATATTAAAATTACTCAACAGGACAAGTATTTTGTCTGCTAACCAATTTAGTATAGACTAATGTAATGTTTTGTACAAATACACTTAAAATGTAACTCTGTTAAAATCACCACTCAGTAAAATTGCTGAGACTAAACAAAATGAAATGTAACTACAATATATATTTAGCTCCATTTCATTTGCTTAAGTTGTTCAGAAAAGTGGAAAAAAACTAATGTACCAATGTTACTGGAGACTGTGTTGATGTCTACTTTTGTGCCACATGATGAGCAGGATGTCTGCTTTATGGTCAGTAGTGTTAAACATGGAGATCCATCTTCTTGTTGACCTTGACATGTAACGGGAGGAACTACTGGAACATAATCATCCACCATCTTGGTGCCACATTCCTGGCAAAACTTGCCGGCTCCAACAAAGCCGCATGATGGACAAGGCATCTCCTACGGCTTTTGATTTACATCTGAAACAAATCCAGACCCCTTTATATTGTGATAAAAATGAATGTCATTTTTATTATTCTAAAAAGAATAAGTCTATATTTTTGTGGCGTCCGTTTTAATGACCTTTTTGGACTCCCTAAATTATTTGTATAAAGCATCTAAGCGACTCCATTCACTTTTTAAACTTTGAATCAATAACTGCAATAACTGCATATCTTCTTTTTTCAAGAAGTAAAAAGTATAATAGGCTGGAATGGCAACAGACAGTGAACATATTGTATTTAAATGCTTGGCTTAAGCTTATGTTTATGTTATACATAGAAGTTGACATAATTAAAGAACACTTTGCTCTAATCCTACAATTTGCACATTTTTATCTTGCCTAAATACACAAAATATTAAATGTTCATGTGTGTTTTGCAAATGAAAAGTGGTTATTCTGTGTGTTCCAAGTTTCCGATAAGCTAATGATAAAAGAGTTATTACAGATTTTTTTAATATAAAGCAACTAAAAACATTACTGTTGTAGACAAGGGAACATGTCAGCAACGAATGTCAAAACTTTCTTTTACTTTGTCATTGCTGGAGCCTCACCAGCAAGAACCAAAGTAATAAGAGGGCCATGATGGCCCTTAATTGTCACCTGAGACACAGGCTTTTAGTAGGCTAATTATCCGGCATCAAGTAATTAAGAGTTATTTACTAGAAAACATTCAGGCCAAGTTTGGTAAAAACTGGGCCATCAATGTGGTCTCTAAATGTTTTCACAGGTTTTTTCTAAAATTTGACCTAGTTTCCTACTTTTTGACCGCACGTGACCCAATAATATGGTCATTCAAGATTTCATGCAGACAAACAATCTGATCAAGTTTGGTGAAAATTGGGCTATTAATGTGGCCTCTATTGTGTTCACATGCTTTTTTGTAAGTTTTGAAATAGTGACCTCATTGTTTACCCCACGTGACACAATTACGAACTCGTCCAAGATTTCATGCAGACAAACATTTTGACCAACCAAGCTTTTTCTAAGATTTTACCTAGTAATCTACTTTTTGACCCCAGCAGAACCAATAACAAACTCATCCAAGATTTCATGCAGCAGAAATTCTGACCAAGTTTGGTGAAGACTGGGCAATAAATGGGGTATCTAGGGTATTCAAATTAAAAACTCATACTCATCCAAGATTTCATGTAGACAAACATTCTTACCAAGTTTGGTGAAGAATGGGCTATAAATGTTGTCCCTAGTGTGTTCACAAGCTTTTTCTAAGATTTGACCTAGTGACCTTATTGACTCTACATAACCCAGTTAAGAAAACATCTAAGATTTTATCCAGGCAAACAATCTGATCAAGTTCGGTGAATATTGGTCCATAAATGGGGCCTCTAGTGTGTTCACAAGCTTTTTCTAAAATTTAACCTACTGACCTACGGTACTTTTGGATCCCTCGTGACCCAGTTATGAACTCATCCAAGATTTAATGCACGTTGTGCTCACGTGAGCTAAAAATGTTATGAATATTTATTATTTTATAAACATGAACCTATTTTATATTTCTGAAACCAAGTTTTGGTTCAGACATAAAGTTTTGTGCTTCTTACATTTACTATACAATGGCACTATGTAGTATGTGGGCATTGTTGAAGTATTGCTGATATAAGAGAGACAATCCAATTAGTCTAATGTTAATGTAAGGGAGACGATCTTGTAGTAACTCTTTATATTAGAAGGAATATTTGAATAACATGTGAGAATAAATAAAGGTGTTTTCTCAATATTTTGATTGTTATAGTTATTAACTGCGGCATATCTCACTCCCAAAGCTGTAATATTACTCGTTACTGATGCCACTCTATGCGTTACCTAAATGAGTAACACTAGCAAATGAGTTGACAGCTAGTGGGTGGATCTTAGTCTGGTTATCAGTTACAATAGACCAGCTACTTGTCCAAGTATATGACACCTGTAGTCCAAGGTTGATGTTAATCCACTCAGTAGTTTTTCTCCAAACATAAATTAAGGGATTTCCAAACAAGAAACATAAATTGAAGGATCTCCAAACCAGAAATGTAAGTTAAGAGATATAATTAAAAATAACTGATGGATAAGCTATTGTCTTTGTGCACAATGTTTCGACTCATTAGTAGGTACGTATAATCCTAGTTTTACATAATTCCAAATGAAATATTCCTAGTTATTTTTCCAGACAAGAAAAAAAATCTGATGGAAATCATCCAAACTTAATTAAAATGATGCAAAATAGTGTGTTTTTTCTTTCATAGGATATAAAACATCGCAACAGACGAACCTATGTGAAAAATACGAACGTGATTGCCAAGTTAGTAGATAATGTAGAAGATTTCTCAAATTTAAAAAGATATAACCGCATTGAAAGCAACGATGCATATTAAGATCTCTAGCGTCTCGGTTCATCGGTGCAAAAACCACCAACAACGCAACAACACACACAATAAAAATTAAAAAACACACCGTACCCACGACTACACTTTCTTACTACGCTTTAAAACTACAAACATCAGTGCTTTATACATTGTTTGCTCCCAAGCGACGCGCGCAACCGGAAGTGAATTTTTGCACCAGAGCGACGTGCACACACCGGAAGTGGATTTTTGCTCCGAGCGACTCGCGCAACCGGAAGTGGATTTTTTCTCTCAAACAGTCATAGTTAAACAGAAATTACCTACCTTTATTTCAGAATGGACACTCTTCACACTTCATCAGCCTGTGAACAGATCAGCACTTCAAAATTAATCCTTTAAAATAATTCATTGACTAATCACCTGCGAGAGAGCAAGTAAATCGACCCAAAGATCTACCTACAAATAAAAACTTTGCAGTCAATATTTGTGCTATAGACCAGACTGAGGCAGGTGTTGGATGATCTGGGTCTGTACTACTTTCCAAAGCAAGCTTAGTTAGAATGCCCTTAGAAGGCCTTGATATCCTAAAATTTTACAATCAATATAAAGTAGGGTGACAAACAGTACAAGACAAATTATGAACATTGAATAATATTTTAATCGCAGTAACAAATACTGTATTTATCTCTCTTCTGAGGCGATATGCTCTGTCAGTGAAAAAAATGTAGAATGACTGTACGGTAATATAGGGAATTCCCGTAAAACGAAAGTAGATTCATTTTTGGAAAAGGTGGTTACAAAATGATAAAATATTCACTCGATTACGATAATCGACCTTTTAAACTCCAGACCATTTTAAATCGTCAGTTTTTTTTTCATGTATTAAATAAGGCCTTCAGATATAAATTCGACATAAATCTACGCCATTTTGAAAGTGTGTGACTGAGCAGGACCCGCAATTAAATTATTATAATTTCATTGATTACTACTTCTGTTTCAGTTTAAGTATGTTAATTTCTAGGTCGACACAAAGCGACCTTAATAACACATTACTAAGTCACACTAAAACTAGCAGGAGGTAAATTGACTCAGATCAAGATACATTAAAATAACAATGCTTGACTTATAATTTTATGTACTTGTTCACTGTGAACTTTATGTATCTATAGTAAATAATATGAACCTACAAATAAAATCTTTGCAGCCAATATGGTTGCTCTAGACCAGACAGAGGCTGGTGTTGGCTGATCTGGGTCTATACTACTTGCCAGAGTGAAATCTTAAAATGCGTTTAGAAGGCCTTGATATCAAAATAATTTTACAATCAACATAAGGTAGGGTGACAAACTGTATAAGGCAAATGAAAAGTGAATAATAATTTAATCTCAGTAACAAAAACGGTATACATATTTACCTTCCGAGGCGATCTGCTCTGTCTGTGACGAAGATCTAGAATGATCGTTTTGAAAGCGCAATGTTACATAATATCCAAGGTTACATAATATCGGGAATTCCCGGAAAACGAAAGTAGATCCTTCTTTCTTTAAATGTGATTACGTGACAAAATGACAATATATTCACTCGATTTCATTAACCGACCTTTTTTACTCCAGACCATTTTAAACCGTCAGTTCTTTTATTCTTGTATTAAATAAGGCCTTTATATATAAATTCGACGCGAATCTACGCCATTTTGAAAGTGTGTGACTGACCAGGACCCGCAATTTAAATCATTATAATTTCATTGATTACTACTTCTGTCTTTGTTTAAGTATGTTAACTTCTAGATCAACACAAAAAACAACCTTAATAACACATCACTAAGTCACACTAGAACTATATAGGTCCACATACCTGCAATATTCAGTGAAGGTCACCGTGTCATGTTTGTACAGCTACATTCGTCTAATATCGATACAAGCAAAACGGACAAAACCTGAAAACAAAACTGCGTCGGTTTTCCCGAAAACGAAAGTAGGAATACCGATCACGTGACCTTAATGCAAACGCGTAGCAAGCGGAAAAGAAAACGGTTTATTGTATATTGCACAAGTATTAGGCGCATTGACAAAGCGGGTAGGATATATCTACTCTAAGATACTTTTTAATTATATGAATATACCAGTGTGTCAAAGTGTGTCTGTACTACATGCAGTACGGACGCATAGAGGTACGAGAGTGGGGTGGGTGACACACACACACACACATACACACACCTATGCCCATGCGTACCCCTTGCGTACATGTGTGTATAATTTCTGAAGAAAAATGCACGTTAGTTTAAGCAAGGACGAGTTTGAACTCTATCTCATTGTTAAGTTTATAGGTCCATTTCACTGCACTGATTCCATCTTAGTAAATACTTAGTGAATTTAGATCACTAAAAAAATCGATAATTTGAAAATTGTATATGCACATGTGTTCGACATTTCTATTGCAAACATAGATAAACATAGCTGCACAGCTTCTAGTGTCATATCTCTTGACATTTTGGCATTTTACAAAAGCCATAATGAAAGCTTGTTATAATTTATATTCTTTCTAACATATGATTTCGACAAAAAAGCTGTTCCATGTCCTTTTGCAAGGTATGAGACTACATTCAAGGCGACTTTTTTTTTTTTTTGGTAAGTGTACCTGTGCACGATTTTAAAGTCGGCTCTTATTATTAATTCGGTTCAAACTCTAGTTTTATTCGGCTGACCTAGATAAACTCATTTACTGAAAGGTAAACGGTGCATTGAGAAGGGTACCGATATGCTTATACACCGCGAAACCTATCACGTGACTCACTTAGCGGACAACCGCTCCATCCTTAAAATACTTTGCTTTACCTTAACTTAATTCACTTTCATTTAATGCTAAATTCCTCGCAAAAAATGTATTTAAGTAACTTTACTTTTATTTCGAACAATCGGAAATAGTTTCGGTAGTCCAACTAAAAATGATTCGACTTACTTTGACAGAGCCAGATTGACTTCGTCCGTTAAGCATGGTCAAACCCCAATCTAAATAGGCGATTTGTTACCTTGATTGGTAAACTTACTTGTTCGGTGAAAAAATAACAAGTTTTATGTTTACACACATGAGTAGATGGACGGGCATGTAAAGGGCTTATCACTGTCAACAGAGAGATGATAGAATTTCTCAACTTATTCCGATTAGCATCCCCTTCACCCAACCCGACTAACACGCGCGCGCACACAAACGTATGCACATAGTACACACACACACGCACACACACTCGTAAACACACACACACTAACACACTAACACACACACAACGTCATTATTTCATCACTTGTTAGCCTGCGCGTTTATTAGTAAATGTTATACATCTTATCATGCAGATTCATGGTTGTGTAATTTTCTAAACGATCAAGACATAAATCCACCTTTTTGAAGTTGAAGAGTTGTACATTTTTGTTACTTAAATTTTAATTTACAGTTATACATGAACCGACTTTTAATTGATCTTTTTTATTATTTTATTATCTATTAATATTGTTTGTTACCGGCAAAAATACTCAGGGTTGAGTATATATATATATATATATATATATATATATATATATATATATATATATATAGAGAGAGAGAGAGAGAGAGAGAGAGAGAGAGAGAGAGAGAGAGAGAGAGAGAGAGAGAGAGAGAGAGAGAGAGAGAGAGAGAGAGAGAGAGAGAGAGAGAGACATAGACAGAGACAGAGACAGAGAGACAGAGAGAGAGACAGACAGAGACAGACAGAGAGAGACAGAGAGACAGAAAGACAGAGGGGAGAGAGAGAGAAGGAGAGAGTGGAAGCGGGTATTAGCGGGTATTACCGACCACCTAAGGTGAATTAAGTTGCTGTTCGGTAAAACCAGCATGTGTTTATCAACACATTCAATGGATGACGGTATTTACATCTTTTGTGAGCCTTTAGCATAAATACATTACATAAAGCTTATGTTTAATAAAGATGCATCACTTTTGCTGACACTACCCTTAAATAGGGTAAAAGTGGGGGTGCAAATATCACATTTGTGATGTTTTGCCCCTTAGGCTCCGACTCCGCGCCCCACGTGATCAATGACGCTTTTAATCAGATGATATGTGATGTTGAGTGCGCGGCATGACGTTACATCGTGGTATTTAAACCGTGACGATACATTTAATACCATTGATAGACTGATTGTGTTTGTGTGAGTATAGATAAGATCAATAAAGATAGAGTATTAGAAAAAAAAATAGAAGAAAAGAATCCAGGTGTCTTCTTAGATGCTCAGATACTATTTAACTTATTTAATTATCAACGAACATTTTAAAAGAATGATTTTATTTTCTATATTCGATGTCTATACTTATTTCTTAAAACGGTCCAATACCCATTGTAAATGTTGTTAAGTGAAAGTTTTAAAGTTTAATGGGTATTAGAAATATAAAAGAACGCACTGTTTCAATCTCAGTATGTGTATCTTCCATGTGTTAATGGAATGCCAAAGTTTAACATCGATTAACCTCTCTCACTTATATAAATCATATAACACGACTATTTTTGACTACAGTGGATAAAAGGATGGAGACGGGTGGATGTTATAGATGCAGTAAACTGTCAAAAAGATAAATACCAAATTATTTATTGCTAAATAGATATCATTATTTAAAAGATTCATAGTTGGGTTCTTAAAGAGGTTGATTAGTGATAGGGTTATGGAGGTTATGAAAAGGTGAGTTGTTAAAGAGACCTTTGCAGACTTGGGTAAAAGAAAACGTTTGTGTATATTGCAACTTGTAGAATGTGTGCAACACACTAAGAATTAATCACGTTTTGTAAGTTATAAATATCATAATTATGATTTGTGATCTGAGAAAAGCGGCCTATAACATGTTTATTTCAAAAGTGACACTTTTTCATTTCCCCTGAAAACAGGTTACCGTAATATAAAACCCCACGTAAATTACAAGAATAAAAAAGGGCATTTGATCAATTAGTACGTTGGATTTTTTTTATTGTTTTACCTGAATGAGCAGCTGCGACAGCTCGTTCAACAGTTTCAGCAGCAACGACAACAACATCAGCATCAGCAACAACATCTGGAGTTGCAGCTTCAGCAGCAGAAACAGCAACATCAGCAACAACAGCTGGAGCTACAGCTTCATCAGCATTAACAACAACAACAGCTTCAGCAACAACAGCCGGAGCTGCAGTGTACAATGTCTCAAGTGTTTATTTCCAGTACTTTTTATTTTATTTTTAATCCGAAGAAAAAATAAACACTTCCATCCTACACTTTCGTGATAGAAAATAACGTATCCATTAACAGAACAATTCAGCTGATTATGCAGAGATCACTGCTGTGGAAACGATTAATTTAAGGTAAATTTTGTGTCTATGTCATATAAAAATAAACTCTGTTCATCTTTAAGAGAACACTCTAGCTGTTGATGCCGAGGCCACTGCCGATGCTACTGGTGATGTAACTGCTGTGGAAATGATTAAGTTGAGGTACATTTTGTGTCTATGTCATATAAAAATAAAAAAATAAAAATAAATGAAAAATTATGTGATGTTAAATTTTATTGCTCCTTACAGCTTTTAGTCAAGAACATTATAAGAGCAGCAAAGCAATTATAGATGTTGAAACATGAAAAGAAAAGCAAAAAGCCAGAATCCCAAATTATAATTCAATTAAATTTAAATTATTATTAATGAAAACAGTTATAAAATTATAAAATGTACAATGTTTACCATTGATAGACGGATTGTGTTTGTACATAATTGATCATTATTATGATTGCTGCTCTGTCGTCTGTATTTTTCTTGTCAACCTGTCTACAATTACAGACTGCAAAACAAAACAACAAAAAAGGACACAAAAAAACAAAAAACGCACAAACAAAAAAAAAGAACAGAAAATAAACACACACAACAACAACAACAACGTAATTCTAAGGGTACGGCTTAGGTTTCATAATCACTTAGGTGTGCTTCATTGGTCATTATATCATCACATTTAGCTTTCGACATCTGTTTAAGTAGTTCTATTGCGCTTTATATACATACGACACTTTCAAAATGTTCCTATATGTCATATTTCGAATGTGGAAATAGCATTTTACATTTGTTTATTTTTTAATTCGCACACCTTTTATGGACACCAACAACCCATCTGGGCAACAAAAAAACTTTGAAAGTTAGAAAGACAGACAGTATGACATCGATTGGTTTAAACGCATCTCAAAACTTGTCATTATATTGAAGAAAATATACCAACACATTTTTTTCCTGAAGTAATCATCAGTTTCTTTCCAAACGGCCATGTGCAAAAGGCGTTTATAAATGTGGCTACAACGTTTTTTTCTGTTACATGTTTGGGAAATGACAAAACCGTACTCGATACCCCCGCCGCCACAAACCTAATACATTGCTATTAATATATTAAACTATTATTTAATATATTAAACTATTAAGTGGTCGATTTAATGATACATCAAAATTAATTATATATACAACGGATGTTTATTTTTAAGCAGATTTTAGTATATTTGTTTATATAATTCTATTATCATTTTTTTTAATCGTTACATAAGGGGTTTTGCTAATTAATCATCTATTCAAATCCAATGTGTTTACACCGACCGTTTATGTCTACGCTCAATGCTTTATGAGTTGGGAAAAGTTAAAGTTAAAGGTATATAAAATATTTGCATTATAATACAATCTTATGAAAATTATTACTTTACATCATATTTCATAACACAGCCAGTGGATAACAATGTAATTTTATTTCCCAGAGGAAGCGACACGCTGTGGGAGCAGAGGTGTTGTACTAATGCCTTACGACTATATATAGCGGAGTAGTCATCATCTAATTTTCATTTGACTTGCTAACCACACATAAGTATTTTCTTTGTGTTGATACTGTTATTGGTTGTTCTTCTTTATCGTCAAGTGTTTGTATTTGAAAGATCTTTCAAAGCTTGGGGTTTTTTTTCAAGTGACGAGTGCCATTTTCTCAGCAGCCGATAAAGGTGACACATAATTGTGTTTTATAGTTGCGATGCTTAAAACGTCCTTATAGTGTTATAAGTATTAAACATATATGAGAAATCGCAGCAGATATCATTTAAAGCTAATCTGCAGTTTCATTTCTGTATTTAACGATTTCAAGCGTTATATAAATCATACACTGGGTGCTCAATTTGAATGTCATGCTTTTCTTCAGCAACTTCTGAAAGTGACATTTTATACATGTAATTATTCAAACTGTGTTATACACATTGCGAATATTTCAGATCAGTCTTCACTAGTTATTTTTATAGATTTTTTAATACTTTTAAAACTTGACTACTTCATGTACGTTCTCGTTATTTACTGTAATCCCTAACTCAACAACCATGTTAAGTGATTGATTATTTTAGTGTGTGTGTGTGTGTGTGTGTGCGTTTTGCAAATAAAAGAACATAAACTGCTATATAAAGTGTAAACTGTTTGCATAGTCGTTTAATAATCGTTTCTGGTGTATTCTAAAATATATTGCTTTAAATGCGAACCTTTCTGTGGCATTATTGATAGTATAGATAATATTTAATGGTAAAGACACTGTTTTGACTCTAAACTAAACTGAATTCTTTAAGACAGATAGAAAGATGAATAAAAGAAAATACGCATTGCTGTCGATTGCTGACTGGTGTCACGTTTTTGTACTTTTTATAAAATACTTTGTAAGAAAATGAAAAAATATATATAAATAACAGTGAAGTAGCTAAATGAAGACTTAACTTTGTAGCGTATATCTACTCTCAATCCGATATTAAATAACTGATTTTCCCAAATCACAAACCCCTGAGAACCAGCGGATTTTATAAATTCACAGTGACCGCGTGTGTTAAGGCGTGAATGCGATAATAGACCGACACCAGCTACCCTTCTATTGTTCGCTCCCCTGTTATTTTAACACCGATGACATTTTGTAATTTAAACAGCAATAACATTTCATAAAAACGCTAATCAGGTCGCTACGCTCCATTATTTCTGGCTTGTCAAACAGTGAAGACCCAGTTGAGACATATAAGTGAACTTAAATAGGCATAGTAAGATCAGAGACTAAACAGTTTACAATAATATCATAAGCCAATTAAAAGAAATTGTGAGATCAAACTGAATGTATACCGTCTCGGTTACGTACAGGTAAAACCACATTAACAAAGCGTTGCGATATTTTGCATCATCTACCTCTTTCTAGTTTATAAAGTAGTTTTAATGAAGCTTTACTGTTTTCAAACTAAATCTAATAATGTACCAATACGATCATATTCATGACCTGTTTATAAAACTTTTCTTGTTATTTTGATATTGTTTCATTCCTATTCATGTTTGTATACATACCATTTTTAACATTATTTTATCAAGGCAGTTTTAAGTCAATCTAACTCAACTTCACTTACTAGACATTTTACCAGCCAGTTATGACTGTCCGCTCACGCAACGCTGCCCATACTTTTCTCGTTAACGTTTCACCGAATGAACTCATTTCTTTTTATTGTTCAATTTAAAAAATACCTTTTGATGCAATCTGATATTTAAAATGAGTTCAGTTTCTTTATTGTTCGACACTCCGTGTTTATTTGATACCTTTCAACAGTGATTAATGAACTTCGTTCGCGCAACGCTGCCAACACGCTACCACCCTCCACCCCCCATTCCCCCCTTTCAGATCAAGATCAAGTAAGTTTTTTAACCACCAAACTATACTAAGTTTAAATTACATTTTTAATAATGTTATAATTTTATAATAATGATTTAACATAAAACCTATAGAAATTATAAGAAGTCACTTACAAATGCCCTTCTTATATGATAATACTGATCCCTCTAAGGGATCTTCACCTCCATCTCCTCCTCTTTGATAATGTTTTCTCTGTAAAGCAAGTTGTTGTTGTTGGTTTTATTTACTACTTTTTTAATGTCTTTTTTTTTCCTTTTATTAATAGAAATTCTTCAACTGTTCATAATGTAATAATTATTTATTGATAAATAAAATATTGCTAGCTTTTTTCTTTTCATGTTTCAACATCTATAATTGTTTCGCTGCTCTTATAATGTTCATGACTAAAATCTGTAAGGAGCAATAAAATTTAACATCACATATTTATTTCTTTTATTTTTATATGACATAGACACAAAATGTACCTCAATTTAATCGTTTCCACAGCAGTTACATCACCAGTAGCATCGGCAGTGGCCTCGGCATCAACAGCTAGAGTGTTCTCTTAAAGGTGAACAGAGTTTATTTTTATATGACATAGACACAAAATTTACCTTAAATTAATCGTTTTCACAGCAGTGATCTCTGCATTATTAGCTGGATTGTTCTGTTAATAGATACGTTATTTTTTATCAATAAAGTGTAAGATGGGAATGTGTGTTTTTTTTTTCGGATTAAACATAAAAAAATAAGTAATGGAAATAAACAATTGAGACATTGTTAAAGATTAGTAATGGTAAATCCATACCATGTAAGCGCATGCTTTAAAGTAAAGTACACCAAAATGGATTAATATTAAATGAAGGTAAACGTAAAGTACCCCAGAATGAATTAACATTAAATGAAGGTTAAAGTGAAGGACACCAAAATGGATTAAAAGTAAATGAAGGCAAACATAAAATAAAAAGTAATGGAAAAAAAATTGATACATTGTTAAAGATTAGTACAAATAATCGATACCATGTTAGCGCATGCTTTAAAGTAAAGTACACCAAAATTAATTAAAAGAAAAGTTGAAGGTTGAAGTAAAGTACACCAAAATGGATAAAATACCAGCATCCGCTGTGAGCAGCTCTTGCAGCGTGCCGATGCCCCTATCATAGGCTCGTTGTCGTGAGCATACACCGTGCAGAATTCTATCATGTTGTTTTAGGTTTTTATTAAAATCCTGCAACCTTTGCTCCTGCACGACGCCGTGCCATTCATTCTGCAGAGCACATCATCCAGCTGACGTATCTGCTGCCGATGCATTTGTAGCATCTGCAGTTGTTGCTGAAGCTGCAACTCCAGCTGTTGTTGCTGATGCTGTTGTTGATGTTGCTGTTGATGAAGCTGTAGCTCCAGCTGTTGTTGCTGATGTTGCTGTTGCTGCTGATGAAGCTGCAACTCCAAATGTTGTTGCTGATGCTGATGTTGTTGTCGTTGCTGCTGAAACTGTTGAACGAGCTGTCGCAGCTGCTCCTCCAGCCGTTATTGTTGCTGTTATCTCTGCTGCTGAACTTCCTTTAACTAAAGAAAATGAAAAAATATATATCAATATCAGTAAATATATTTAAAAGATAAATAAAACATGCCGTTCAATATTTTAAATAAAAGTTTTAAAAAAATAATTCTGTTTTCATATAGGTGAAAAAAGATTGAAAACACACTAAGTTGTAATAAACTGATTGAATACTCTTTTATAAAAACTATTAAATCGTATCGATTCTAAAAATATTAAATTTGAAGAAAAAATATGAATATGAGGCTTATATATAGTTTATTGAACGTCTTAAGATATAATTGATCTACAGCGTCTTTATCAAATTTTAAAATAAACTAAATATTTTTTTAATAAAAGCGAGAAGTTTTTTATACTTTATATAAGTATTTAGTTTTTAGAACGTTATTTTTCCAATATAAACATAAAACAACATACTTCATTTTCCAATGATTTACACTACTCAAAACAGAGTGTGAATAGATGTAGCATGTGAGTAATACATGTACAAGCCTCCATTTTTCCTTGGAAAGTACTTATTCTTGGAATAATCAAGAATAAGTGATTGCTTTAAAATGGGTGAGTTTAAATAGTGATCCCTTGGTCACCGTTGTTGACGTTGTTTTGTTGAAAAGGTATTTTTTACAAAAGGGAAAGCAACCCTTACTTGCACTGTGGTATTTCTAAATACACAGTTAAAAATTGTAATGCAGTAGCATCGAACATCAGGAAATTCAAGTAAAACAATAAAAAAAAATCCAACGTTCTATTTCCACTTATTGATCGAATGCTCTTTTTTAATTTTTGTAATTTACGCGCTGTTGTGTATTGTTGTAACCTGTTTTCAGAAAAACGAAAAAGTGTCACTTTTGAAATAAACATGTTAAAGGCCGCTTTTCTCAGATCACAAATCATAAATATTATGATATTTATAACTAACAAAACGAGATTCATTCTTAGTGTATTACACACAGTCTACAAGTTGCAATATACACAAAGTTTGTTTGTTTTTCTTTTACTTAAGTCTGCGAAGGTCTCTTTAACAACTCACCTTTTCATAACCTTCATAACCCTATCCATAATCAACATCTTTAACAACCCAACTATAAATCTTTTAAATAATGATATATATTTAGTAATAAATAATTTGGTATTTATCTTTTTGACAGTTTACTGTATCTATAACATTCACCCGTCTCTATCCTTTTTTCAACTGTAGTCAAAGGTAGTCGTGTCTTGTAATTTACGTGAGTAATAGATGTTAATCGAGGTTAAACTTTGGCATTCCATTAACACTTAGAAGATACACATACTTTTTGAAACAGTGCGTTCTTTAATATTTCTAATACCTATTAAAATCTAAAACTTTCACTTAATAAAATTAACAATGTGTATTATACCCTACTCCCTTATGCTTGCATTTCCGTCTAGGTATATGTTAATTCCGAACATAAGTGGTGGTATTAGTGACCATTGTCGCGTTCAGATTATGAAGAAGACTGTAGCAAATAACAACATGCTCATGTATTAAACTATAGGTGTTTTATTTAAACATACATACAACTCCACAAAAACACTAGTAACGGAGCAAATTACTTTTAAGCAATTCCAAAACCGTTCATTTAACGAAACAATTCAATCAGAAATTCATTTAATACGTCCAAATTACAGTCAGTCAGTCTAGCAGTATTTGCATTCGAATGGCAAATCCTCGAAGTGCATGTATTCGTCGGAAACTTATGATATGTGAAACCTGTGTGCGCAATGGGAACATTCAATATAGTCGGTAGTGTATGGCAAATCGCAGGTGTAGCACTTGGTAACTTCTACTTGGACTTCCAGATCGGACTCGGACCCCGATTCTTTTAGTGCCCGCAACATCTGTTCCATCCATTTGCGCTTTCTTTCCTTTTCTCCTGTTCTCTTCTTACATTTAGCTTAATTTTCAGTCTACTTCTTTTGTTTTTCTTCTTCCCCGAGCTTGCGTTTCAGAAGTCGCTCTTGCTTATGGTGCTCTTTACCGCGTTTTTCTCTTCCATTACCTTCCTGTATTCGGACCCGGTGATGGCTTTCGGCATGGCGACGCGGTGATGGAAATTCGGCTTTGATACTTTTGGTGTTGCTATTGTGAGGTGATTTGAGAATGGAGATGACGGTGTGTCAGCGCAGGGCCTTTGCATTTCATGCTGCTCACTTCTAACATAGTCACTGACCCTCTGGACTGACGTAGCTTCTTCTGTAATTATTTCAGTTTTCATAAACCTTGCTAGGTTCGATCTTCAAAGAATCGATCACAACGATTGCAAATGTTACTTTTGTAACATATTCTCTTACATTATCAGATTGCTAATCCCTTACAGCTTGTCACCAGTTCTTTTTTAGCGCACTGAATAGACGGAGATGAAGCGGCTAAATTACATGCGATGTGTGTTCTAGTAAGCAATACAGTACTATCCCGTTTTCTATGCACATGTCCGACGCCTTCATCGTGATGTGGGTCACGTGTCCATCGATGAGAAGGAGAACAGGCTTCTTCACCTTTCGATCGTTAATTCCTGGTACAAAAACATTTGTTAACAAAAGACAGAAGACTTCCGAATCCATCCAGACATTTTCAGACCGCCCTAACGCTGCTTCTCCGAACCCCTCAAGAGGATTATACCTGGATCTCTGGCCAGGGAAGATAATCATGGGTGGAAGATAAGTTGCGTCTTGTATGAGTTACCATAATGATAAAAGACAGGCGCGCCCTTGAAACCGATGACCTTGTGACTTTTCAAACAGAGGCATTATAAATTCTTGTCGGGTCGTTGAGAAGGTCTTTGTCTCCAACCTCATTTGCAATAAAAGTTTCGAAATCCTTGCACCACCGTCAAATTTTATCTGGTGAAATTATCGCACGTTCCATGCCCAGCTGAATTGTTGTCCTAACAGACAAGTCTGGGTGACGCCGGAAGAAACCGTCCTGCCAAGCCCTACCCGGCTTGTTGTCACGGAACGGATTTGGTCGGCAATCATCATGAATGATTCTTTTTCACTGTGGAAGCCAACTCATGTCGCGTGCGGCCTACTCAATACGGGCCATATGCATGACACACTCTTTGCTGCTTGGTTGAGGCTGATGGTATTAGACCGTACTAAATCTACCGCTTGCTGTAATATTTCAGACGAATATTGCTGCCGTTTAGCCCCGATCTGCCGACTCAACTGAAAAATAAAAATAAATTGAAGATGGAAATTTGATTTAGATCTATATTGATATAAATTGATATTGCGAGTTTCAAATAATATAACTATCCAACGTTTAATTTTGATATTAGTATGTGTGTGTGTGTGTGTGTGTGTGTGTGTGAATACAGGCTTATCGGCAATGCTCAGGTTAAATTTATAAACACGCAGTCATGCTACTCTAAAGCTGCATAAATATGTACGCCAAAACGATCGGCAATGTCCCTTGACGTGGATCCACTGGAACCGACGTTTACACCTTCCCTTTAGATTAGTCTTCCCTATGGATGTGTTCGTAAAAATCCACAAAAACATATAATATATAATCATATGATATAATTTAACTATAGAGACAGGTAAACACATACTTAGAAAGAAAAACTGGAGGAGGACAAAGGTAATATCAAGGTACAGTAGATGAAGACAACGATAATGTCATGGATATCAAGGTACAGTTGGTGCAGACAAAAGTAATATCATGGGTATCAAAGTACAGTAGATGAAGACAAAGGTTATGCCATGGTTATCAAGGTTCAGTAGATGCAAATTATAACAAGGACAAAACTTATAATTTAGTTTACTAAGCCCCAAAACATTCTGCATATGTTGTTATTTTTCTTTTGATTATCTGATTTTAACATGTTCACTGTGAGGTTGCAATTCTTGACATATTACTACAGGGCTCACAGGTCCTGACTAAAAAAATGTTTCATTGTTTTGATTAATGATCGGCTGCAGTTGATGAAATAACAATACATTTTAAAGCAGCGATAATTATATTTAGTGTACATTGAACGTTCAAACAATCTGTCAATGTTTACCAATGACAAATGCTGATTTGTCACAAGGTACATTTGTCCCAAGATAGGTGATACTCGCTAGAGCTGTAATGATATTCTACTACTACATATAACTTGATAACATCTCGATTAAATTGTTTATAATACATTTTAGACAGTTAGTTTAATGCACAAGTCCATTTAAGATTGACTGTTTTGTGATGATGATATAAAATAGTAACTCAGTTTATATGTAAACACAAGATGTAACTGACTAAGAAGCAAACTATTGACACTGCAGACATTTGTATTAGGCATAATAAAATCTTAAAATATGTATATATATTGATGTTTAAATAAGCATTGAAATTGTAAAAGCATTACTAGTTAATTAAATCAAGACAACATAGAAGCATATAAACTGCTGAAATTACTACCCCTTCACCCCACAAACAACAAAGAAAGGCATAGGAAATTGTTGATTCTGATGACTGTTAATATGAACCAAACAGATTTTAAGTAGATGTATTGGAAATGAATTTGATGAAATGTACTCTCTTTTAAGGCAAAAAGATATACTCCCTAAGCAATCAAGAAAATACAGGCCTTTCATGTGAAGTTGAAAGTTTACCAAAGGTCTGATATTACTAAATTTTTAACTTTAGAGCATTAACTTAAAAGAGGTCTGACTTACTTTTGTTTCTATGGCTGTATGATTAGAATGTTATATCTATAAATCCTCTGTCATTCCTAGGGTTTGAGTCTTAGTACAGGTAAAATCTCTATCTGACAAGGTCTCAATGTGCCCATTGGTACATTGATTGTTCTACCTAACCATTTGTCTAGAGTTTTCCTTGATCAATAATTGATGACTGAAGCCATGATGATCACTGTTGTATCAGTGCTACATATAATAATATTTATAATTTTGATCTGTTCAAATCTACAATCCCTTCAAGAATTCGATGAGATTTATGTGCTGATTTTCCCTCAATATATTTGGCTTGCAATCTTTCTTTCTGAGTTATGATTGAAGTAAACTGCATCTTTTTATTATGTTTTTTCCTCCAAATTTTTGTTTAGCTCACCTGAGCACAACTTGCTCAAGGTGAGCTTTTCTGATACCGTTTCGTCCGTCGTCCGTCGTCCGCAGTGCGGCGTCAACGTTTTAGCTTGTGAACACGCTAGATGCCACAGTTTTAATCCAATCTTCATCAAACTTGGAAAGAATGTTTGTCCATAAAGAGGTCACTAGGTCAAAACTAAGAAAAAGCATGTGAACACAAGAGGCCACATACATAGCCCAATCTTCACCAAATCAGATTATCTGCATGAAGTCTTGGATGAGTATATTATTTGGTCACATGAGGTCAAAAGTAGGTAACTAGGTCACATTTTAGAAAAACTTTGTGAAAACTTTTAGAGGCTCGATTGATGGCCCAATCTTTGCCAAACTTAGCCAGAATGTTTGCCAGTATAAAATCTTACACATCATACATATGTTTTGAAGTGGGTCATGTGGATGCAGGAGGCTACTAGGTAAAATTCGGGAAAATGTTATTAACTCAGTGGCCACACTAATGGTCCAGTCTTAAACCAAAGATTTCTAAAGTAAATAACTCTTTAATAACTTGATGCCAGATATGAGCTTACTTAAAGCCTGTGTCCTCAGGTGAGCAATTAAGGGCCATCATGACCATCTTATTATATATTACTGTGCTTAAAGTGCCAAACATTAAAGTTATAAATTTACTTTTTGAAATGTCATATATGTATATATAATGCATTGTGGTTAAAATGTCACATACATATCACTATAATTATATATGAAGACTGTATAACATATCACCATAGCTTTATATGAAGATTGTATAAAATATCACTAAATGAAGATTGCGTATGTTGTTGTTTTTCTCTCAATATGTTGTAATTACAGAACATTTCATGCCTATTATTATCAAAGATAATTTTCCTTGTAAAAATATTGGTAAAATAATGTACTTTGTCATTTATATTTGTGTAAAAGTTGCATTCCTTTAGAGATAAGTGAATAATGAGCCATTTACAATTCATGAAAGTTGGTGATTTTTGCCAACATTTCACCATTGCATAATGGTTGCTGTGGGATCGGCTCAGTTTCTTTGGACAAATTTGTCCTTCAAATTCAGTTATCACCTCTTTTCTATTCTTGGAATTCTGGTCTTGTGCCATTTCTGCACCTGTTTTGGTTAGATTTTAGTTCAAACACAAATAGTTGCCATCAATCTGATTTTCCAATCAATTAAAAGAGATTGCAAATTATTTACAGTGCCTACCATTTGAATTTATAAAAACATTTATTATGAGATTGAAGTGGCTTCTTCATTTTGACATTAAACGTTATTGCAGTGTAAATCTCGCACATATTTATACATACATGTATTTGTTACTTTCTTGAGTGGATTTTACCTAATGTTACTTCTTTTTGAGGTTTCAATCGTAACATTCCTTTAGTATTTTGTAACAAAGAAATTTAGTGTCGACACCTTAGACAATCAGAGGGGCTGTGCTATATTGACATGAGTGTGTGACCACACGTTTAAATGCAATTATAATAAAAATAGTGACTATTTAAAAGTGTTTTGATAGATGGGACAGAGGTGTTCAACTGTCAAACATACTCGCAGATGGTCAAGTTGGGATCAATATGAGACTGCAATACTGTATTTCACGTCTCTATTTAGAACAGGAAATTCTCTTAAATTCAGATTGAGGTTTTTGATGATTTTTGTCTCTGATGAGTTTTTAGGTAATCTGTTGTAATCCAAAGAATTATAAATGATTGTGCTGATGCCATACATGTTTTTACCAAACCGTCCATCTTTAAGTCTATAAAAGCCATTTGCAGAATATTGCATAGCTTCAGTTTATTTCCAGAAACAACAGTATTGACTGGATTATACTAAGTTTAGTTAAACAATTCATATTTCTACATTATTTGCTAACAACTTCATGCAATGTAGCTAGACACATTACTTGAAACCCTGTAGTAAAAAGTGCAGATCCTAATCAGAAATCTCCTAGCAACAGCTGACTGATCTGGATCCATTAACATAATCCTGATTTTCCTTTACCAGTAATAAGCTGGAATTCTCCTATATGAACATAATGTTGTTTGTGCAATGTAACAAAAAACAAATCAAATGTGGGTTTTCCTTATGCAAGATGCTTAGAAATATTGCTTAGAAATATTGCCCTAATTTAGAATGTTTAATGATGGTATACTACAGTTTCTTACAACTTTAGGATATGATTTTGAACACTACCTCAATTGCAAGACAGTACACATCATTAAATATATCTCTCTATATATCTCTCTATATATAATTGAGATTTCTGCCTAAAAATTAACATCAATGTTAGAACAGGTAACCCAGATGATGGTACAATGTGATCTCAAAATTAAGTAGTCACAAGGTTTTCTTAGTTTAGAAATAACTAACTGTGCTGTGTGGCTCTGATACATGGTTTTAATGATGAGTGAAGTTATGCTTCTTTTTGACATAGATATAGGACATCAATAAACATCATGTTGCGGAGATCTTTTCAGACAATACTAATTTATTTGGTGGTTTGAGAGAAAAAGATTGATCCAAACTGTTGAATACTACCTTTAACTTATGTATCATCTGCAAGTTTGCATTTATCCTAAGTGCCTTATAAAAATGTTAAGATTATATAGCTTGTGTATGTTACAAAACAATTTGGTTTCGTTTATTAATTCAGAAGTACCAGCACATGATTGGTCACTCTTTTAAATTTGTCCTTCGGTGCATGTGTATCACCACCGTCAATACCTCAATCGTCATGAACACTATACCACCACTGGCATAGTCTCCACTACAATAACCACCATCATCATCACTTCCACCCTCACTGCCAACATCATCACCACTTCCATCAACGATCAATACTACCATCATCACTATTACCATCACCACTACCACCACTATTGCCACTAGAACAACCAGAAACACCATTACAAATTACTTTAGATCATAACCATCATGCACACCTATTGCGAGATCGTTTCTATTACGATTGTCGTCATAACCACTACCACAATCATTGCCATCATAACTATTTCACCACAACAACCATTCTCATCAGTATTACTACACCAATATCACCAGCTCCATTACAATTCCCACCATAAACATCAACACAATTAACACTATTAACACGACCACCAAATTCACACAATAACCACCAGTACCACCCATCAAAACTTTTCCAGTACCCCTACAATAACTACTACCACCACTTTTAGCATCCCAACTTCCTATACAATCATCACGAGAAACATTATTACCACCAGCACTATAACCACCATCACAATCATCACAACTACCCGGTAATTCCATAGACCAGCATTAACATCACATTCATAAATAGAATCATCATCATTAAAACAAAACTATTTAGTTTGTGTTCATTACGTCCGTTGATTGTTTAATAAAAGAAATGTAGATTTTACCTTTGTGCTTGCATTTTTAAGTATTGTGTCTTATAAATGTCACCACTTGTATATACAGCACTGAAGGGAAAACGAAATTCTGTTCAAATGGCATAAGCCAGTTTCTGGCAAATATATATCTGAGCTGTGTGTTCAAGCTTGATGCAATATGGTTTACAACATCGTCATTTGCCAGCAGGTATTAACTGGATAATCCATCTGCAGAATTGTGCTGAGACTAACACATAATGTTTGTCAGTACACTGAAGACAAAGAGTTCAAAGATTTTGCTGTAAACTAAATATGACAGTTTATGTTTGCAACTTAATTACTTATATACACTAAATTACTCGACATTGCTACCTTCACCACACTCCCCTTTTCTGTCTCCTAAGCTGACAGTTGTATGATCCACCAGAATTTTACCCTGGCTGTATTGCTATTTCTAATCTGACTGTTTTCAGTGACATGATTTACGTTTTCGGTGACATGATTTAGAGATCATAAGGGTTTTACACCACGTTTGTCAAGGAATACCTTAGGGTACTTATAATTACAAATCTTTTAAAGAAGCCACAAATTTAGGTCGCCGTTGTTTACATATCTACCCGATACACCTTTCTAGATCAGCTATTAAATATCTTGCCATTTTTTGAGAATAATAGCATATTTTGGATGATTTATTCTATCTCATATCCATTGAGACTGTTTGTGACATTTAGGTCATCAAAGTAAAATATACTACAACTAGTGTTTTCTTTACAATAATATGGGATAATATAATTGAATTGAATTACGAGTCATGAAATTTTGGATATAATATCACTTTCCTTTGACTTTCCTCAACACAGTGGAATAATTAAGGCCCTTTGGACATTGGTCAAGAAAGTGAACTTGTATAACGAATTGCATAAGCTTGAACTTTATTTTACATAGATGCCATGTTATTCTTTTGGTGAATAAATAATGGATGCAACTTGAAACATGTTCAATAAAAATACATAGTTGCAGAACTTGTAGCTGTTTTTTCTTTCTGTTTTAATTGCTCCGGGATTTTGCCATTCTGGTGCCATATACACAATATGTACATTTTATTATAATCTTATTGGACCTGTCATATAAATAAATCGGGGAATACTACCATCATGATGAATAGACCTTAAAATAAATACATAATCTTATTTTAATTCCGGAAAAAAAATATTTTGCCTAAAGCTGGTTATGAAGCAATGTTAAACTAACAAGTTGTACCTTTTTAAATAGGCTGATTTGTTCTAGAGGAACTAGAAATTTCCGAATAACCTTTAGTGATGTTACTTAGAACTTCGTTATAATCATTTAACCATTTTGCTGGGTTAGATATTCAAGAAACAGAACTGGGTATCAGTCATAAAAGGGCGTCGCAACCTTTAATTAACATGAAATTTGCTGTTAAGTCATTATAATCTGTTTATTCTCAATGATCTGATAAGAAGAAAATATGGGTCACATAGATATAAAACAAACAACTCAATTTATAACCAAGCACACGTTTATTAAGAAGCAGTGTATGTATATATTTTGAAGCGAAACACTTACACGATTGTACATATAATTGAACTTTTCCATGCTTTCTATTGCTTACATGATTACCAAGCTGTCATCATTACCTTTATTATCATACCAAGTTAGGACTCATATAATAAAACATTTCTTAAAACTCTGACTTTATACACTCACTTGCGTCCTCCTTAAACCACACGTTGAACTAGCTATCCAATCCTCTTTAAATTCAATGTCATATATGCATATTTTAAGATGTTAAACACAATCCCTATAAGACGCCCTCTATTGATGCTTATATGATACAATATAAAAGTAATTTCAAAATCACAGTACTTATTGAGTGATTGTAAAACTACTGTATCATAACATTGCATTGTTACATCAAAATCAAAATTTGAACTAATGAAAGAAATACAATGTATATCTATATTCTATTTACAAAACTGCATTTAGGCAAATTGACTGTTTACAAGACATAAAACTGACGAATATGTTTTTTTAAATTTCCATATTAATTTACTGTAAGTTTACTTGTATCCTTGAATAAATATCCAAAAGGTTCTTGCTCGTGATACCATAACAAATCAACTGCTTTTTGGAGTATACATAAAATCGTTTTCAGTACAACTTATAATAATAATTGAATAAATTAATGCAATTAACAGTATACATTCAAAATGTTACATATTAATTTTGCTTTACTAACAGAAAGTAATCCAAAGATGAGTAATTCTACAACATTCTATAAGATTAAAATATATAATGTAAGAGGCATTCAATATAAATGTGTTCATTTATTTGCAAAAATAAATTTTCTTCATGATTTAAATAATACCGTGTTAAACATGCTTATTGAGAGTAAATGAATGACAATTATCAAAAACTTATATGTTTCATCACACAATGTTATTCTGTGCCCTATATGGGTAGACTCTGGTCTAGAAACTTCAGCATGGAGTAAGTTTTGCATAAAACCAGAAACATGGCGTCATGCATACAAATGGTTTCCTCGAAGTAAAACGAAACAAGTAAGTTGGACCCACAATAGTAAGGTGTGTGTCAACACATACTGTAGATGTCTCCCAACAAGGGTCACTTCTCCAAAGTCAAAAGACTAAAAATAAAACAAGATGACCAATATGTAAGATATGAAGCTTCATTACGAAGATTGTTAAAAGAGTGTGAAACAAAATCAAAGAAAACTATAAAAAAGCAATTAAGCATTGAAAATATTGTTATAAGCAGAATATGTACACAAACAGTTCCAAACATTGTATTACAACGCATAAATGGCAGAAGCTATTTCACTTAGGCTATATAGTTTACAGTGAAGCATGGTCTCCATCAGTTGCGTTCTCATAAGGCATACTCATAGGTTCATGCATAAAACATTACATTCCTATAATTATCAACAATAAATGTGTTTTTTATTATATACTACCCAACTACATAAGATTAAATCACAATGAATAGTATGTTCAAACAACACACAATAAAGCTACTTATTGAAATGCGAAACACAATTACTTGTCTTTTCACAACAAACGATCGTTTCCATTGTTTAAAAACACACAATAAATCAACCTTGACAATGAAAGGCAAAATACAAAATCGTGCTTGTAAGCATAATAGTCGATAGATCCATTATAAGATAAAACAAACAACACATATATAACAGTTTTTACAGTAATTCAATTTATACGATTCATTTCATGCGGCTCATTACATATAACTACAGAAAAGACGACACCATAAGATAAAAACATGTCTAAAATTAGTGCTAAATATGATTTTCCAAGGCAGTTTTCACATACAAATTTCATAAAAAGTTACCTTTAAAGGAGGCTATTTGAAATTAAGGCAGCTTTTCTGCAATGCATCCCATGTTTTGAAGAGAACAGTTTCCAGCAAACCATACTTACACATTATAATTTATGACATATAACACAGCAAACACATAAAATATTAAGTAACTATACAACATAATTAATTCACCAAGATCATCTTCAATAAGTCAACTGGGACAGTTTGTAACAAGTCTTCCTACAAAAAAGTTATAGTTATTCTTTAACAGGGTCAATGTATGAAAACAAAGTACCTTCTCGAGCAGTAATTTAATTTACATCATCTCTGAACTAAGCATTTCCAGTCAGGTGGATATTGGCAACTATCGGAAGTTTTCACTTCTCAAGCTAAAGAAGCTAACTAACATGACTACTTACTAATCAATATTTAAAAGGCATGTTTATTTACATTATCTTAAAGTATAAGTGCAAACCTGTATGTGTATATGTCAAAAAGAATTTATGACATTTTATAATATTATTTCCTATAGACATCAAAAATGTAATTAATATCCATGTTTACTGCGATATAGTGGCGATTAACCCTATTGCGTGACGGGCAGACGGACAAGTGAACCTCTGAAAGACATCTTTTAGAAGTGTAATGACGAGTGGTGACTGCAATAAAATACCATTTATATTCCTTGTCTAAGCATGCAACATATTTTGGAAAATCAATACACATATTAACATGCTATTTACAACATAAACTATATATAAGATTAAAGATGTAAAACATCAAATTATCATATTTATAATACAGTTTGAAAATATATCATATAGCTAAATATGTCATATAGCTTTAAATAAATCATTATAAACACTTCAATCGGTTACATGTGTTTTCAATCAATACACATCAAATACATTAAAAAAACTTAAAATGCCAATACATAGATGATTGTCACAAAGTTTTAAACAACACAAGTACATTTATCATTTCCACGTAGCCATAAACAATACAATACCAATTCACATCTCATTTACACGTAGCTTCAAACAAAACAAACCCAATTCATATATCATGTTTTAAACAATACAATACCAAATAATATGTAATTTATATGTTATACAAATACATAAATAATGTACACATTGATTCAAAGAAAACAATACCAACATATGTAACATTTACAAGTATCTTCAAACAAAACAATCTGAACAAACGTGTCTAAAAATAACACATATTTAAGAAAAAAGGAAGTTTGTCTAGCAGTCCTTGACAAATGTTAGTAAATATTATTTGGTAAACAATATAAAATTTAATCAGATACAGTCTGAAAAATGGATTATTGTAAAGGATTACATATGTGAACATGTTGTATAAAAAACAGAAAGTTTAAATATTGACAACATAAAATATTCTACTTAACATTTACATAATTAATTACATAAGAAACACCATATCATGAAAATACGTATTAAGGTGCACCAATCATTTAGCAAATGCATTTATAACGTTTTCAGTCATATACCTCAAATGTAAAGAAATGTTTTCCATAAAAATATGTTTTTAACAAGGAAATCCCATTTTGAGTCACTGATAACAATGAAGTGCCACATACAGTTACTTTTTAACAAATCTTTTCTAATTTTAAAGGTTTTTCTTTGGCTAGGTAGCTCATACACAAATCTAAAAAATATCCAAATGAAAAATGTGCACAGAGTAAACTGGGTTTTGATTCGCTTCATGAAAAAAAACATAACCATAACAACCAAGTATGAAGAATGTGGCCACCTCTCTTTTTGGTAATGAGCAAGAGTTTTCTCTAATAAAAAACAGAGCTGAATTTCTACATGTTTACATAAAACACTGTACAATCTAGTAAACTATTTACAAATATAATTTGGTCAAATAAAATGCACATATATTTACAATATAAAACACCTTAATTGGACTTAAAACTATGGAATATATGTATTAGTGAAAGAAATCAAAAGAAGTCCTTAAATAAAATACAACATAAAAATAAACTCACCAACTCAAAAGGACAGTTGGCCAAATTCACTCATTGTATGTAAGAAACACAACGAAATATCGCCATGCTTTCCAATTCATCAATTTATTCAAAATTGATAAGCAGTTATTAACTTTGAGAGCTAGAGTAGTGTATTTTCAAACATGACAAATAAGTACTGCATCAATATTATTTACAAACCAAATATATATATAATTTATTAAAACACATGTCACAGTAATTCTATAAGTTCACATGTAATAAAACATAGCATCAGTATTAAGAAAAAATGTTACTGATCAGAAGGACAACACAGGTTCAATAGTAATGAGTGAAATTATACACAATAAACCTAATTCTGTAATTTTGTTGCAATTTTGCAAGAGAAGGACCAATTTGTTTTTGATAGAATTTACTTTTTCTCAATTCCGGATGAGTTCGTTTTTCTTAAGATACTGCTGTTTAACTTTCAGTATTTGACAGCAGTAGCTTATAGTATCTTTGTTTGCGTTTGTGTCCTAACGCTTTCTGCCAGTTTGTTTCTCAAAAAGTTTTTGGCATGCCACCATCCAGGTGTGAACAGAGCATCTTAGTAAGATATCTCCAGGCATGCCTTCTAACACAGACTCGTTCATCGGGGATTCTTCCAGCATCTCGACATATGCCCACAGGTTATCAACAAGCCTGGAACAAAGCAATATAGTGTCAAGTATTTATATTAATATTTTTGGTATGTACTAACCTTAGTTCATAGAAAATACAAATGTGTCATTATGACACTAATGTCACCGCCTTTGGTTTAAACAATATCCCAAGAACTGACTAAAACACCGCATCGACAATTAAACATGACCGGTTGCAGTTTATTTTTATATCATGCTTATAATCAAATAGGAAAAATCTGACATTAGAATATCATATTAAAATGCCATAGCCCTGCTGGTATCAGGCAAATAGATATGTTAATTATAAATTGAATCCGATAAGACCTTAACAGTTATGTCAAGATAATAAATTGATTGGAGTTACGACAAGAAAAGATCATGCTTCGCTGCTAACAAATGGATAGCAACAAAATCGATGTTGACCTGCACAGTTGATTTAAGATAATCGAATAATAGATATATGTATATTCCGTTCTAGTGAATAAAATACTCAAACACAAAACTTTTTCTTCTTAACCTTTGGTCAAATTGATCCGCTGCTGTCTACATGTCTGCCGGAACCCGCTTACCATTTTATCTCTGGGGCAACCCGTGAGTAAATGGGAAATTTAAGGACTGTCTGACCGACGAGCGAATAGTGGGGCTATTTAAGTACACTTTATAAAGACACAATAAAATGCCACACACAAATAAGTGTTCATAAATCAACTGGTAATCTGACAGATACAGCATGGTTGAAAGCATCGTACTGATTACCAAAGAGTCTGTGTGATATAACTTTATGTAAAAAGTTGCGATTGATGCTGCAAGGCACAACATAAAATAAATGCAATGTATTTGTTAACAATGACTCAATGTGATATGAAATTGGATTGCGTTATAATGAATATGTGGGACAAGTCAGAAATAAAGTGAATAACTCATTAATATGTATGTCAATAATGTACACTTTATTCATAGTAAGTTATAACAATTTGTTCGGAATACAAATTTTATAAAATACATAATCAACATTAAAACGTTCATGATACTTAGATTATTTTAAGCAATATATATTTAAGAAACATGTTTTGAAACTACTGGATGGTAAAACAAAAATAAGGCAGCATAAAGAAACACTGAATGGCAAACTTCAAGCTACTGTTTTGTTTTGTCCAGTGGTTTGGCACTGGACTTTAATGGTAATGTTTTTGATGGTTCGAACAAAGACTTTTTTTTGTATTTTTAAAACTGTAAAAGGCAAGATGAACGTAACTACTGTGTATATCTTTATCACCTTCCTAGAACAAGTCGATGCCTATAGTTCAACATAGTGTACACAATTACCGATGAATTCAAAATGTTATGTGATACATATCAATCCAAACAGGGTTTTTTTAGTTTTTCTCTTGCTACATAATAAAACAATAAAATTAAGAAGATAGTCTAAAAAATCTTATTAACCATTATGCATTCTTTCATTCACAATATAATTATTGCTTTTGGGGGGGGGGTCAAAGCTGTTTTAATTTATTTTCGTTCTCTATCCCTCGTGTCTTTTTTCAATAGACCAAGGTTCTGTTTTTAATGCACTGATTTATTTAACGTATTATAATATGAAATAAAATAATTCATCTGCCCTACCAGTATTGGATAAATGCAATACAGCAAAGCATGCACTCAAATTATGACGTGCGCACTTTTCAAAGAGCACTTGCTATTTAAAATAGCACTAATGCATACACAGAACACACTCATATTCATATTAGACCCGACATTTAACTAGTGAATACTTACTGACTGTCCCTGTTATCATTGTAGTCTTCGTCATCTCTGTTCACATTTACTGCAACTTTAAGCAGAATGAAGTCATGGAGGACCTCAACAAGCTGTGACAATCTCTCAACGGTCAGGTTGTTTAGATACATATTAAGATTATCAAAACAAGACTCTGGTACTTCTTCAGTGTATTGATCTGGCACGGATTCCAAGAGGGTCTGAAATGATGTGTTTTATAATGAGTTAAATACAATCTATTTTTCCAAAGGCAATTTACAATACTATATAAGAAAGAAGCAATTCACTATCATATACATGTAAATATATATTGAAAATACCAAAGACTTTTATTATGTTATTTCTTCTTTCTCTTAGAATTGTGTAAGAAATATCTTTGGATCAACTTACGTAACTATGTATACATTTTATGATCTGTCCTTTCGTTTTGGTTGGCTTGTGATAACACTTTATAAAAGGACATGTCAACAAACAGCTTTGTTAGGGAGGTGTTACCTTTCTGTTTCCCTTGGGAAGCATAAGTTTTGACCGCTGAAGAGCTAGTAGTAGCCAGAGAGACTTTGCATGCTGAAGCTGGCTAGATTGCTGCGCCTGCATAAAAATAAAACCAAAAATATAAACCAAGAATACTACTTGCAGTGAAGGAATGAACGGCAATGTTGGTTGTATATAAATTCATAAAATACTAAAGAAAATGTTAAAGCATTAACAATAAACATGTCTTTTGCTTTAGAGACAGCAGAGCAACGACAATTTGACATCATCTTATAATTTCAGCATGTCTATCCTATATGCTTTTATTTTGTTATGTTCAAACTGGACGGGAATGGCTGCTAGGCAACGTGGGATATCACATAAAATAACAGACAAGTTTGTCTCTGTGCAATAACCTATAGCCAATAGTCATGTGACCCCAACACAGGTGATCCATGTAGATATCTAACACTTATTCCATGACCCCTAAATGACATAAGGTGTTACACATGCAGACATCTAACACCTATTCCCTGACTGCTGGATAAATTGAGGTGTTATACATTCAGATATTAAACACCTATTCCGTATGTCTGCTGGTTGATCTAAGGTGGAACATACATCTAACACTAACCCTCTGAGAGATGAATGATTTAATTGAGACACAGAAATATATAAATATTACACACTGACGGTAAGATACCTTGTTGTATATCACACGCTGATATATACATCTTATACTCTGGCTGCTAGAGGGCCTTATGTAGATCACATGAAGATGACACAAAGACGGCTTAAAGACCTTATTTAGAACACGCACAGATATCTGGCTTTTACACTCCGTCTGCTAGAAGACCTTATGTAGAACATACGAATGTATCTAGAACATACATGCTTGCTGCTAGATATCTGGCTCTAAAACTCCGAATGCTAGAGAATCTTAGGAACACGTGTAGATATCTGGCTGCTAGAGGACCTTATGTAAAACACACTTCTTATATGATGTTTGCTAGAGAACCTATTGTATAACACACGTAAATATCCAGCAGCAATCTTACACATCTTATGCTAGCTGACCTGAGGTATATGACCCATACTTAGAGATTTAACTCGAGGCCTCTAAAATGTCATGTTCATACGAGGAATAGAAAAAGATTCTACCACGTACCCTCTGACTGTAAAGCGTTGATGTCATCTGGAGTGTGTCTTGCATAAACTGTGCCAGGGACATCGAGGGATCGCCACCGATGGACTTCAGGAAGCTCACAGCAATGTCCAGATGGTCCAGAGACTTACACAACTCTGGCAGGGAGGACATCTCGCTACAGATCTGCCGCTTCACAGCCAAGTTCAGGTCCACCTTGAAGACAATAATTGTTTTTCCATATAGCATTTGGCTAAAATTATGCAATATCTTCCTCTGACAAAAACTTCATCGTTATAAACCCAGATGATTGCTATTTTTATTTTGATTTAGCAGTTTACCTTATAGTGACGATGTAATACCACTTCACTTTAAAATCAATAACCCAGAAAATATATTGGTTCTAGTAATAAGATTAATTTTAATTAAGTATAAAGCATTGAAAAACGACGCATTATGTCAATTACAACATGAAATTAATAAAATTATTTTTTCTTGTTGTTTTTTCAGTATAATGAGACTTAGTTATACCTTGTCTTCATAAATAATCTTATATTCTGGCAGAGAAACATTAATCAAAACTTATTTACTTTAATGTCATGCAAAATATTGAGATAGTTTGTGGTTTTTGAAAGTTGTGTAAATAAATGATTCTCGACTGTTTAAGCTTACTTGGGGGATTTTCTCGGCCAACTCAGCGAATACCTGGGCATTGGTAAACTCTGTACGATACACCATGAGCTCAATCTGAAATATACAAACAGAAATCCCTTCGATTAAATAGATAAAATATATGTCACTATGACAATACATTGAACAACAAAAATATCTTAATGTATATGTAATTTATTGATGTTATAATAAAGCACTTAACAGAATAAAACAAGAGGCCGTCAGAGACGGGTGATGCTCCCCGAATGGGTACTTTGTCACAAAAAAAGGTAAGTTGTATGAATATTGAGGTTTATTTTGAAAATGTTGTAGTACTATGAAATCAGACATAAACATAAACAAAGGGCAATGACTTAACAAGAGCCGGTCAAATCGGCTAGTTTGTCAAAAACAGTTGTAAAATCCGACTTCAAATAACGAAGTTATGGGCCGGACAAGGTTTTGCTGCAAGGTCATGTTGTGACCTTGACCTTTAAGGTAGCGACCCAAATGTTGCACGCGACATGTCGTCTCAACATGGTGATCATTTCTGTGAAAAGGTTTCGAAATCCGACTTCAAATAACGAAGATAACGGCAGGACACAAGTTCACTGCAACGTCACGCTGTGACCTTGACCTTCAAGGTAGGGACCCAAATATTGCGCGTGACACGTTGTCTCAACATGGTGGTCATTTCTGTGAAATAGTTTCGAAATCCGACTTCAAATAACAAAGTTATGGGCCGGACACGATTTTGCTGCAAGGTCGCGGTGTGACCTTGACCTTCAAGGTAGGGACTTAAATGTTGCGCGCGACACGTCGTCTCAACATGTTGGTCATTTCTGTGAAATAGTTTCAAAATCCGACTTCAAATAACGAAGTTATGGGCCGGACACGATTTTTCTGCAAGGTCGCGGTGTGACCTTGACCTTCAAGGTAGGGACCCAAATTTTGCGCGCGACACGTCGTCTCAACATGGTGGTCATTTCTGTGAAATAGTTTCGAAATCCGACTTCAAATAACGAAGTTATGGGCCGGACACGATTTTGCTGCAAGGTCACGCTGTGACCTTGACCTTCAAGGTAGGGACCCAAATGTTGCGCGCGACACGTCGTCTCAACATGGTGGTCATTTCTGTGAAATAGTTTCGAAATCCGACTTCCGACTTCAAATAACGAAGATAACGGCAGGACACAAGTTCACTGCAGCGTCACGCTGTGACCTTGACCTTCAAGGTAGGGACCCAAATGTTGCGCGTGACACGTTGTCTCAACATGGTGGTCATTTCTGTGAAATAGTTTCGAAATCCGACTTCAAATAACAAAGTTATGGGCCGGACACGATTTTGCTGCAAGGTCTCGGTGTGACCTTGACCTTCAAGGTAGGGACTTAAATGTTGCGCGCGACACATCGTCTCAACATGTTGGTCATTTCTGTGAAATAGTTTCGAAATCCGACTTCAAATAACGAAGTTATGGGCCGGACACGATTTTTTTGCAAGGTCGCGGTGTGACCTTGACCTTCAAGGTAGGGACCCAAATGTTGCGCGCGACACGTCGTCTCAACATGGTGGTCATTTCTGTGAAATAGTTTCGTAATCCGACTTCAAATAACGAAGTTATGGGCCGGACACGATTTGGCTGCAAGGTCACGCTGTGACCTTGACCTTCAAGGTAGGGACCCCAATTTTGCGCGCGACACGTCGTCTCAACATGGTGGTCATTTCTGTGAAATAGTTTCGAAATCCGACTTCAAATAACGAAGTTATGGGCCGGACACGATTTGCTGCAAGGTCACGCTGTGACCTTGACCTTCAAGGTAGGGACCCAAATGTTGCGCGCGACACGTCGTCTCAACATGGTGGTCATTTCTGTGAAATAGTTTCGAAATTCGACTTCAAATAACGAAGTTATGGGCCGGACACGAATGGGACGTACGGACGGACCGACGGACGGACGGACAAGGCGGCGACTATATGCTCCCCCGAAAGTTTTCGGGGAGCATAAACAACATATGGCGATTAAGAATCGTCAGAGTATGATCAGCACTTAAGAAAGTTGGACAATTCAAATGTTGAGTCTTTTGCAAAAGACTTTGGACGGATAAAAATGTATAAACGTCTTATTCATAACACACCTTCTTTAAAAGTAGTCTCATTACAAGTAACTATGTTGATATTTCTTTTCTCACAAGACCTTAATATCCTGTAAAAGTCAAATTGGTTTTATAGCTTAATCATATTTTAATTATATCAACTACATAAAAGAGCGAACAAAAAGGTCTAACATACTTTGAGATATCTCCCAATATCAATTTTTGACTTGGAGAAGAAGAACCGATCCATGAGTTGACGTTCAATGCCAGTAAAATCGTATTCAATCTTGGTGCCTTTGCCAAGTTCGAAAGTATATTGGCAGTTGGCGTAGATGAGTGGCATGAGGTCACGCTGTCTATCAAAGCTGATCAAGTGCGAGGAAGTGACATCAGCGGGACTAACAATGGATCTACTGTGCAGGCTGCTGCCAACATACATAAGTATAGTAAACATACATCGTCAAAATAAAGATAGTTAAAGATCACAATTATGAGGTTAGCATTCCTTTACCAAAACGCTTTTTAAATCAGCTTATTCAAAAGACATTAACAATTACATGACTAAGTCAAATAAAATAAATATAAAAAAGGGTTGTAATGTGCATGTGAGCATAGTGTAATATTAGTTTTACCATGTATTTTCATAACGACGTCAACAAATTGCATGCTTAAATGTTGTTAAAAATAAAACACATAAAGTGAACTTAAAAAAATGGCAATAAAATCACCTTCGAGTTGTATTCTTGATGTATGTGTCAAGAAAGTCATTCTGTTTCCTCATCAGGAAGTCAAGAAGTGCATAAGAGCAGAGGCCTAAATCCCTGGTAGTAGGCAGGAGCATAGCCAGTGGTGTCTCGTCGTCCACGCACGAGCAACATATGTCCTCTCTCACCAAAACAGCGCCAAATTCAGATGGACAAGCTTAAACAATTCAGAATACAATGTGACACACTTAAAAGGAACATTATTCAGCATAACATACCACAGCATTACTTCATGTATTGCAAAGGACTTGTACACTGTAACGTGTGACATACTTCAACTTTAAGGCTCTATAAGTGTGACATCTTACATTTTAACATAAAGTGTGACCAGTACAATATTCCAATGTCTGACACGCTAGAACATTACAATGTTAACTGACATGTTGATGCAGCATAAATTATATAATCGTACAAGATACAATGAACTGGGCCCAGTACAAATAACAAGAAAATATGATAAGTCTCAACAATAAATACTTCTTGTGAAAGCAATGCCAGGTCGATAGAGTACATTACACTAGAGGTATATAAAACATTTCGGTCACCCGTACTGTATTTACCATCCTGTTTCTTCAAATGAATAGTACTCATTACTATTGTACAGTTAAAAAAAACAAAGACATTTAAAAAATGTTTATATGTTTATGCAAATGCATTTGACTGTTTTTAGTGCTCAGGAGACAAATCATTAATTTCTTATAAAAACGTATTCTCATCCATTTGTAGTCCATGTTTCGTTTAATTAGTGTAATCTTTTACAATAGCTGCTTTTCAAACAAAATAAATAAAGGTAAAGTGGTTATGAACATTATAATGGAAATTACCGTAATATTTTAGATGATCTCTGACTATATCCCATGCCGTTTTGAAATCTTCCAGTAATTGTTCAAGCTCTCTACCAAATTCCTTATCTGAAATTAACATCAACATAGTTAGTTGCGAATTTCTCAATATCATAAGGAATGAATTATAACAAAACATTTTTTCACTTACAACGGATAAAACACATGTAATTGTTTCTTTTTTATAAAGTTCAATTAATAAATAAAGTTCATAATCGATAGTGACTGTCTTTTTTGTAAAACAATTAAATTATATTATTTAGTCCTTGTTTAAGGTGTTAAAATTGCACCTCGTTTAAGGTCTTTCAATGAGATTCCTGATGCTTCTGCCCTGTCCAGTCTTCGTTGATACTTGTGTAATAGCACTTTTTGTAGTCGTAGGATGCTAGGAACACATCTAAGGGCACGCAGAATCGGCTCCTGAAATCATAGTATATAGTAAAAGAGTATTGAACCTCCATATTCATTTGTTTCTACATTATACCTACATTATATGGGATAAGTTATTTTTAATTGTCAAAAAACAAGGTGATTGGAATAAGAGGATGATGATGGTTATGAAGAAAGCGTGTGTAAAGACTATCACGTTTATATACAATGTGTCTTCATAGCTAAGATGTATTTCAAGTTTTAAGTGAATCTCTCTGACCGGTAGTTCAACCCAGACATTTGTTTGGGTTCTTCTTCCACCAAAGTAACTGGACATCACTGTAATAATCATAACTCGTCGCTGCGTTGTATTTAAAAAAAATTATATATCTCTATGACGGATTTTGGGAAATAAACCTCATTAAAAATAAACAGAAAAATAATAGATGTTGACTAACATTTTAATTAATTAATTAAAAAAAACGCAATCCTAGGTTGCTCCATGGTGTACAAAATCTATTTTGGGTAGCAGTGATCACTTACATTTTCAAGGAAATTATACAGAACTTCATGTCGCCTTCTGCCATCTTTTCCCTTGTTTTGCAGTTCGAGCCGCAAGTGGTTGAGCGAGATCGGTGTCCGGAAACGCCATACTTGGTCGACATCCTCCAGCCTGGCTGCATCAGGTTGGTGCTGACTGGTCTCTGTCTCATACAGCAGGCACAACAATGGGTCCCCTCCTGTGTGAAACAAACCATACAATGTCAGTTTGAATAAGTATAAACATTTTAACAAGTAAACACTTCTTTAGTTTCAGACCTTATAATAACCTACATATACCATTATATGATCATTTCTAAGGAACGTAAATTTCTTTATGTACCTTCTTATCTTATAAAAATCATCCTGAGTACTCACTTTCATTGAACCAAAAATCAAGTAGTAACACTTTCTGGGTACAAGACTTCTGGAAACTACTTTTAAAATATACTTGTCAGAATTTGTTTTGTTTTGTCTGTATCTAAAACATTCACATAATTCTGATCAGTCACTGATATCTCTGCTAAAAGAAAGTTTCCATACCAAGTCTCTGGTCAGTTGCAATGACTTCATTGGACCTCTTTAGTGTGGCATCAGCATCCTGAAACACACGGTCAAAGATAATAAGTTCTTGTTCTTGTTAAATAGATGTTGACTTCAATATGGCCGTAAGCATATGCACATTATATGTCTTTTAAATGTTTTAAAGATAGTGAAGCTTATCTGAAGTACTGTAAAGTTATGGCCGAAAAACGAATCTATACCTTGAGAAGCTTAAGTTCACTTCCTGTCTGTAAGGTGGTGAAGTTTAATTAAAGTATTATTACCCGACAAGGTTATGGCCGATAATCAATTAATAACAGGAGAAGTAATTTATAAAAAGATCACCTTTAACATGGTCACAACTATGGGGGTTTCATTAACAAATAGTGTGTGTGTAAAACATTTAAGTATGGTATACCATGATGAACGATCTGTAAACAAAGCAATGTTATGATACGACTATATATAGTAAACCTTGGTAAGACATGGTCTTTAATAGTGCTATTAAGATGACTTTGATTTTAATGGTTGCATTGTAAATCAAGCTGGTCACTGGGTTCCAAAGACACTGATAAATATATGCATCTTCACCAGGCCGATGGACAGGTTTTAATTTAGTTCACAAATGAAATCATATGTATTTCAGGGAATAATTACAACCCCAAACACACTTATCAGTATCTAAAAAATATTCATAATACTATGCAGCTAAAACAGGCATTAAATGTGTCATTTGACCAAACAAGTGAAAATGCATAAGTGGTTACAACAAACACCCAGCCCATTTTTACTTGACCATGAGACAAGATAGATTGAAATCCACAATGCTGAGGGCCAAAGAGGTTACCAGATATTTTGGTCTACTTTCCAATTTGAACCCATAAAATTGGGCATAAGATTTTGATGTCGTGTTTTGTTTTTGAAATACATGGCAGTGACAAATTACGATCAATATAGCGACGTCCCGCTATTTTGGTGGAGGAAGACCAATAAATGTCTGGACATAACCACCGGCGCACCACAGGTCAGCTGAAAGACCTTCCCACATTAAGGAACTCAAATGCAAGCGGTCAGAGGCTAAGCGGTGAGAGGAGTAAATAAGTCAGCGACTCTACCACACACCGGTCGCAGATTTTGACTTCCTTACGATACAATCATAATTTGTTTCTTCGGTATTCTTAAATGAATTTTAAATACAAAAGGAAGTCGACAATGTATCATATTCCTTTTGTGTTTTCTTAGACTTCAGTTATTAAATTAAATTAAATTTAGTAAACTCACAGACAATAAGGGGACAACAACAACTTATCAAAAAAAAAACGAATTGACATATGCCCTGAAATTTAAATATGATCCCTCAAATGACTGAATTTAATGCTTGCAACTGCAAATGTTTTGCGTGACACACCTGCAATTATATCAACTGTATGATGGTGATATTTAAGTTACTATTAGAAATTTGGAAGTTAAGACATGAATACTGGACGTAGGGATATGTATAAACAGTTTAAAAAATTATAACTTACTAAGAATACCAATCTCGTTCAAGAAGCAAACAAGTTTAGAATCCGACACTGTCCTAAATAGTTCGTACATGTTATGGACATTAAAATATTTCGACCGTATGTGGTCTGTGTCGATACACTGTAATAAAATATGTTTGACTGTCAGTGGTTCCTGGCAAGGAACACATACAGGTTGAACTTCTCTTTTCAAGAGATATGAATGAGTCAATCTAGTATGTCCAATGCAACTTGTTTGCCACTTGGTTAAAATATGTCGGTAAATAAGTGGTTTAAAATCAGTATGTGGGATGCAAAGATCTGTCTCTGAGGGCTGAGGCAGATTTCTTTTGTTAATAAAAGCACATGTTTTGAGAATATTGTTTAAGAAACAAGGAACTTAAAACATAAATTTGTACCTGCAACACTGGCTGTAGGAATGCCTGTACAAACTTCTGTTCCCAATCACGTCGACAAGTCTTCGAAGACAGAAGACACATCTCTCGACTTATTTTCTCTCCTAAAAATAGGCATTATTTAAACATCAAGAATAAAAATAGCTATACAACAAAAAATGATTTGTTTTAATAAAACATATAGATAAAACATTTGACAGATCTTTTTTTTCAATTTACATGGGCACTGGCAAATTCGTTTTATATTAATAACAAGGAAAGTCACCTGAATTAAAATATGTTTCATAAGATTAAATGTCTTTAAATATGACCTTGACTTTTACCTTATCCTTAAGGGTTTAGCTTATAAATGTATCTGTTAGATGAATTAGTTCATTTTAAGTACTGTAACTTTAATGACAAAAATTGCTTCGACACAAAAAGAAAACAAACAAACAGACGGGCGTACTAACGGGCAGACAAATAGAAGTACAGACGAATAGATAATATAACTGCCTAATGCTACACTTCATATTCAGTGTAGCATATAAAGAAAATGTAACCCAATTTGAAAGCTCATGTTTTATTTCTTGTTGACAAGGCTTAATATTTTGTAATGAGTTTGGTATCGAAGGTTAAGCATGTTTGCCATTTAATATTTCCCAAGAGACTTCAGTAGTTCAAAAGAAGTTCTCACTTATAACTCAAAGAAATCAGCATTTGGAAAACAATAACAGTCAAACTTAATTAAAAGGTTATGCAGGTGGGAAGATTTTACAGACTCGTCATTACGTTACGCAAAGCTACAATAACCACCTTCGTTTTGAAAAAATGCACAAGGCCACTGATAAGATCATGCATGTGTAGTCGAATTGATACCAATTTAAATAAAAATAGCTGACGTAAGCATGTTCATCACATGGTCCGGCAGTGACTAATAGCTAATTCAGGAAGAGGCACTCCCATCTCATCGCCTACTGCTCCTGTGGCAACTTCACTCAAACTGACTGTTTGTTACACACATGCATTACTAAAATACGCCTGCAAAGTGAAAGTTATTACAAACGAAGAATACTGCTACAAACACCGACATGTTGGTTCAGACCTATTTGTAAACAGGCATAAATTAAAAAAGAAAGACTCTTTCACCTCTGGTCTGATGGCATGTAAGCTGAATGACAACAACACTGACGAAATGCTCTTTTAAACTGATGATAAATTCTGCCTAATGCTAAATTCCCTATATACAGTGTTAGTTAACGAATCCTAAACAGGTCTTAGTCCCAGAAGGTACACTTCAGAGAAGGAGAAATTGATTTCCTGATGGTCTAAAGAGGTAGACACAGTCGTCAAGTAGAAACGCGCTGATTTCAAAGCTTTCACAAGGGCGACGTCCGATGCACCATGCAAAAAAAAAAGAACGACTGCAAGAGAATGATCTTCCTTGTAGAACTATACCCACTATACCAACTGACAGCAGAAGATCAGGAAGGTTAGATACAAGTCATGCTGCTGCATCAGGTAAATGAGGAGCGACGCGAAAGATGTCAAGGTGGTATCAGCAGTGAAAGAGAAAGATGCAATAACAATGTGTGGCATGTTCGAAAAGTGAAAAGTGCGGAAAAAACACTGGAAAAAAGAAATATGGAAAGTCAAATATTCTGTCCAAGCTCCATCAGTCCAGTGTCTGCCACCACTCTTTTAGTCGGAAAGAGGCGACAGCTGAGGCATAGCACTATAAGTTGGCAAGGCTCAATAACTGAGCTAAATGGGAGGTGAACATAACAAAGCATCTGGTGCACATCTTCCAATCATTGAAATCCCAGAAGAGTGGAACACCTCTTACATTATCAATGTCTTCAACAGTAAAGGCGAGGCAACAAGCAACAGAGAAGATGTCAGCAGTAGGCAAGTTTCAATTCCTTCAAACTTCACCCTGATGAATCTCTAATTACGCTAAACCGCAAAACATTAGAGGACATCTGTACAAATCCTATCTATTCAGCACCATCACTTTACTCGATAGAGCCTTAGGCGATGATGTCTTTGAACAAAGATGGTGCAAATCATGGCCAAGGACCATTATAATAAGGCTTGTCGGAAAATCACCTAATCATCTCTGGAGGACACCATGCTCTATGATTTTGTTAGTTCTGGCAGATATGCTGGTATGCTGCTTGTCCGACAAGGCCTGGACATGTGTAACCAGGCATCTAGATATAGTTGGTACAAAGGGTAGCTGAAGCCAGAAGAAATCACATGCAAAGGAGGTTGGACCACAAGAGCTTTGGACAAGAAGATACCACAACGCCGCCTAACACATCAGCAGCGGAAACATCAGAAGTAAAATGATGATGATATTGTATTTATTGATGATGATGATGCCATAAACTCAGTTCACTTTAAACAAACTAACATTTCCCTGACTATATAGCTAAAATAACTAAAATGACTTAATCGCTTTTCAATATCTATTAGCTTGGGGCAGAGTAGTATTATGTATTTAGGCAGATATTAATGTCCCCTGAAAGTCCTCTAATCCATATTGCCATTCCAAGGCAGTAGCTGTCAGGTTTACTCTATTTGGTAAATGACTCACAGATTTGTTCTTTTACATTTGTCTTCCATGTGAATACCTTTGTCCTGTGGCTTTTCAATTTTTTGTATATAATGAAATGCTCATATATCCTTATTCATGATCGCAACAATGTTACTTGTGCAGTGTGGTGATAGTAAAAAATCTCTTTTGATGGACATTGGACTTTGCTTCTTCATCTCCATATTCACATGAACAGGATGCTACAACCATTTACTGTTAGTTTAATTTACAATCAACAATTCTGGTGTAGCTCTTCTAATTGAAATAATACCTCCCTCTCTTTTAAACACGATATAGATATTATTTTTCAATGACTTCAGAACTTTCAATATATCTTATCAAAGAAAATGTCAGCGAATGGACACATTTTATCGATTTTCTTTTCATTGCTTGCATTTGAAAAACCATCAGGAAGTGCTATGTTACAGCTCTGTAAAACCAGTTAAAGCACCCCATTCAGTCCATATTGCTGACTGACCGTTCCAAGGTGGTACATGCAACTGTCGGGTAAACTCAATATGGTAAATGACTCATCACAGCTTTGTGAATACCTTTGTCCTTTTCAAATTTGGTATATGTTGCAATACTCATAGAACTTTGTCATATATTCTTATTCGTGACCTACGTTTGGGATGTTGAGGTTTATGATCACTTACCAAAAAATGACGATTGTTTCCGCAAATGGCCTCTTAGCAGAAAAGGACTGCGATAAGAAACTAACAGTAAATTTGAGACTTTAACAACTCATCATCAAGCATAATTTGTTGAACACTGCATGATCTTACAACCAAAGTTACATGCATGTAACTATGTACACTCAATTCGAGTGATATTCAAAACAGATTTAAAAAGCATTACGATATACATTCAAAAACATTCTAAGGCCTGCAGAGACAGTTATTTTTAATGAATGTTTCCCACATAAAATACTTACCTGAGTCATTTTGCCTCATGATTTTCGTTATAACACAGTGAGCAATGAGCAGAACATCGTCTTGACTCTTTCCAAACACGTTTTGGAGGTTATTTATGTCTGCATCGATGTGCTGCCACAGAAAGTCTGAAATGACTTCCTGTGAAAGTCTTGGTTGAAACATAGCTTCCATTTCCTGCCATGAAAAAGAAGAGATTAATGAGCTTTTAAAGTTAGGTTACACACATTTTTATTTTTTGGGCCATTACAAAACGACCAAATAACAACCGTTTTGGTGTGTCGTAGACCAATACCCTTTGTTGCTGTTTTTTTAATTGTGACAATAAACTTGAATATCTACATTTTAGAAATATTCTGTTTATTAAAATATCGACCCCTCTCATTCCAAATTATGAACATCAAAATGATATTTTAACAGATTTCTCTAAGCTCAAAATAAAATAAACATTTATTTACGCAATGTATATTAAGATCTGATCTTATGCACATAATTACTGCTTTGTAGATACTTATTTTCCTCAGACTATTTTTTCTTACTCACAGCGTAAAAAGTAAACCATTTTAAACAACGATTAGTTCATTAGGCTAAAATAATATGTGTGGTTCAAGTAACCGACCGTTTCTTTTTTTTTTGCACCAGCCCTATAACTTTTTATCGATTTTAAAAAATTAGTGTTTTGTAACCAGGTATGAAAATAATGGAGTACAAATCAAGCGTCTGTCGATTTATAAATAAAATATGGCAGCGGCCACAGTGTTGGCCATGACAGTTGAAAAATGTGTCCATGGCCCTTCCAAATGATTTATGAGGGCAGCAACTAATGTAATTAACTGTAGGCGAAGCTCTTTCCGCAATTCACGAGGGGAAATGGGACTTGAAGACTGGTGCCAGTGGTGGTTTCACATGTATGGTCCATTGGAAAATGGGTGACGAGAACCAATTGAGGTATTTATATAAAACAAAGATGACAAACAACTCATCTTAATATTTCAATATTGATGTCCCCGCGTTTATGAGTAAAAGAACCACTTAGAACTATTGCACAATTATATTGATGAGATATCTTCAATGTGCATATAACACACATCTGTGACCTATTACTCCTGTAAATACTTGCGTCTGAAAAAAAAGGTTACCTATCCTAATTTTTTACCAATGTTACCTGAACGACACATATTTTTAGCCATAGTTTTTAACACTAAGATCTTCACCTGCGCATGTTTCAGTGATGCAAGATACAGTGCCATATGAGTGAGAAGCCTCAAACATGCGCACTGGGCAGGAGTCAGAGACCTTTCAGCTGTTAATTCTCCTCGCCTCTGGTTAGCGGCACCGAGAATGTGACCTGTCTTTGTATTATCACCACTAGAATAAAAAAGCACATTCAACATATTTTAATCATTCCTTTAAGGTCAAGTTAATGCATGTTCTTCAAATGTACTTGTATACAACATTTCAATATTAAAAACCTCCTAAACATTTTCCAATATTTTTTTATAAACTGTGGCATTGCTACCTACAACTTGCAAAAATATATTCAGTAACTTGTATCTAAATGTCTAAGCATTCTATACATAGCAACTTATGTATAGTAATAAAATTTTGTTTCATTTTAAAAATACACCATAGCCACACATTCATAGTCATTATAGCGACATCCAGCTATTTCGGAGGCAGGAGCACAAATGTTTGGGTAGAACCACTGGAACACCGCAGGTCATCTGAAAGACCTGCCTACAGAAAGTTGTTCGCCCTGACCAAAATCAATCCCACCTGATGAGGGGCTAACAAATTGGATTAAAATGTGTATCAAAAGCGATATGAATGTGCATAATGCTGATTAAAAATATCAAACCCGTTATGCTGTGAATTGCTGCCAAGAAGTCTATGCCCTTGACCTCCGATTTGCTCTCCACACTTGCATACACCAAGGTAGTTAGGCCGGCCGCACTAATCATTGAAAAAAAATATCAAAACTACATACATATTTACGTGTATGTATTATATTTGCCTAAATTAAATGCAACGGGATTAAACCAGAAATATTCAGCAAATGCGGAGCTCAATGCCAAAGACTTCGCTGTAATGGCAAGTGATCTAGTGACTGTGATCACCCTACTGCCTACACAGTATCACCTGCTCACTTGCCAACGTCAATTACTGACCCTTGATGTAATACGTTCCCATTCCTGAGCACATAATTCTGCCCACCAATATCAGCATTGCATGTCTTGCATTTGCCTACAGTGGCCGGACGACCGCACTACATAAAGAAAGACAACAATAGTGCAATAAGGATTGTTTTGAAATTTCTTTTGGAGTCTCTAAACTGTTTAAAATATAGATTAGCATAATAATTAGAAACATGTAAAGGAGCACAATGGTTTAAGCTAATCCCATCATCTTGTACCTTTAATGAATGATAATCTTTTATTAAAATAGTGCATTCGTTATTTCCATTATTTGAGATTTTAAGTATATTTTACAATTTAATCAAAACACGAATCGGATGTATACTGTAGACGCCCTAAACAACATGCTACCATATTGTCAACTTTTCTGTTGTTGTTATGTACATGAAATGCTAAATATATATATATATATATATATATATATATATATATATATATATATATATATATATATATATATATATATATATATATATCTTTTATCAGGATTATTGTTGAAAAATACTTACATCTCCAATCACATATGGATGACCATTAGGACATCCTGAAATAGCAAAGACAGATAGCATAGATGGCAATCGGGTTGTTCTACATTGTAGACTTTAAAATGAATGCGGTTTGTCAAGACCTAAAAGAACAAATGGATAATCTTTTGCTAAAACACATACAAATGATAATGAGCAACAGCATATTAATACTTTTTTTATTTTATAGATAAGAACAAAGTAAAAGTCGTTTACCTGTGCATATTAGTTTTTATGTGTTTATGTCCATGTCATTTAATCAGGAGACCAACTAGACAAAAAGTAATGAAGACCACTTTATATTGGAGTAAACCCTGGTTATTTCTGAAGATAACTTTTAGCAACCTATCTAAGGTAACAATAGGCTTTTCCTCAGATATTTACTGACATACCCTTATAGCCATTCATATAACGGGAATCACCATTCACAATGGCCAGCCCCGGGTTAGAAAGAATGGCGTTGTAAGGGAGACAGGGCATATTTCGTTACACATAATGACTGTTTCAAAACGAATAAACGCTATAAATAACCGAAATTTGCATAAACCTTTTTAATTATTTGATATAAGGTGTACCCGTTTTTTATCAGTTTCTTAGACTATTCCACAAAAATCTTAAAATCATTTCAAATAAAAACAACGAAGACTAATATCATGGAGGAGTCGGTGTTAATCAGTTTTCCTCTACAGTAACATAAATAAATATATATATATGTATAGGCCAATCCAATTTGAAGCATCTAAAGACCATGCGAAAATACACATAACTTGCATATGTTTTAATGTAAGCAGCACCCTTTTTGCGACTGTTTGTCTCAACCTAATACAGCAAAGGCCTGTCTGACAAAGGGTTAATTGTGACAAGTTTATTTGAACAACTATCCATCCTTTCTTATTTAAATGTGTGCTTGTTTTTAAATACACCTCAACAACCAATTTTGATCATCTTAACAACGTTCGGCTATTTGGTGCAGAAAGGTCCCAGGCTGGGTACAACCAACAACGCTCCTCAGGTAAGCTAGAAGACCTTCCCACATAACTTTCTTCATCAAAATCGCGACTTGAAACCATGCGATGCGATGCTAAGTAATCAGAGGAGTTGGCGATTATACCACATCGCCACTGGCACCATGCTCTTATCAAACGCCATGATAACTTTTAGTTATATTTACCCTTAATGTTGGTCTTGCGCGCGACAATCCCATATAATAAGACACTTCATAATACCCTTACTAGAAAAAGATGAAAATATTATTGATACCTTCACCTCTTTACTATTAGGGTAATATGTATGTTAATCTACCATGGATAACATACGTGCATATCTAAAAGTTTTATTTGTAAGTTTCTCTTTGCAATTTTGCCATTGTATGGTTAATATATGATCAGTCGTTTAAATAACATGTGTCACCTAAACTGTCTAAATGGATTGCTGATAATTTATTGCTGACTGTTTTTCTATTTTATTATTTATCACAATAGGTCTCGATAGCGATAGATTATGCAACTATCCACAAGGTAGTAAACTCATCAAAGATGCATGGAGCCGAGTGGCACTATCAAAAGAAAGGTTAAATGATAAATAGGAGCAAACCAGAACAGGTGATCAAGACACAGTTTGATAGATAAATAAATGCATTTTCTATTTTAATTACATACTTAAAATAACAATGTTTCATAAAGCTGTTAATAATGCAAAAAGCATATTAAATTAACACTTCAAATTTCAATCATAAATACATAATATAACCAACGAAATTTCACAAATGAAGTACATACTGTAAAGAACAGGATTTTCGTTACCAGTCCTGCCAGCTAGCAATGCTTCCTTGATTTCTTCAAGGTCATCTTGGGGCATAGTTGGCATGTAGCAATGCTGAAACAGAGTTGTCTTGAAATTAAATTGACAAAGTAAAGTTGATCATGAAACAATGCTGACAGTTAGTTTGCATAAATAATGCCAAGATATAGTTTTAGACCGGACATGATGTGCTAGTTGCTGAGCAAATGTTATCTATGCATAGCTCAAGGTCATAGTTGAGGAAATAAGTTATCTATGTATAGCTCAAGTTCGTAGTTGAGCAGATATGTTATCTATGCATAGCTCAAGGTCGTAGTTGAGCAAATATGTAATATATGCATAGCTCAAGATCGTAGTTGAGCAATTGTTATCTATGCATAGCTCAAGGTTGTACTTGAGCAAATATGTTATCTATGCATAGCTCCAGGTCGTAGTTAAGCAAATATGTTACATATGCATAGCTCAAGGTCGTAGTTGAGCAAATGTTATCTATGCATAGCTCCAGGTCGTAGTTGAGCAAATATGTTACATATGCATAGCTCAAGGTCGTAGTTGAGCAAATGTTATCTATGCATAGCTCCAGGTGATAGTTGAGCAAATATGTTATCTATGCATAGCTCCAGGAGGGTACAGCATAAATTTTGATTATTTGCTAGAAATGAACTTCACCTATTTATTTCAGCTGTCAAGGACGTTGCATATGAACACCTCGATGGAAGTAAATGCCATTGATCTCTCTTAGTTTCTGAAAATTAAACTGACCACAGTCGCGTTGTTCTATAATTATTTAAACGATGGGCCTATAAACGTTTTATTTAGTATTCTTTGCAGATATATTTTATTGCTGAGGTGGGGAGCTTATAATTATACATTTGTTTAAGGGTGTCGCTCAACATGTTAGTAAGTACTGCCGAATTACATTGAACAATATTTTATCAAAAATATATTCTTAAATACTAGTAAAAAGACTCAATTGGTTAAGTGAAACAAACTTAAAATTATCGATAATCAGTATGTTTTTCAGAAAAAAATCTACACCAGACTGTAAATATAAACAAAATATTACCGTGTAAAAAATTATTTGCTGATTTCCTTGACTGGGAAAGAATGTACTATCAAATCCACAGAGCCTTACTCTGGTACAAACTAGTAAAAGTCCAATCATATCATAGAATTTTAGTAAAACAAGAAGAAACATCGCCATGCGATGAAACCAGGTTTTCATTTTAAGTATAAATAGAAATCCTAGTACTCTTGTAAAGAAAATATTTGGTTGATAACTGCAGAAACTGACACTTACAAAAAGAAATGTCTATTTTTAGTAAGTTGAAAAATTTAAAAATAAAAAAATACCTGCAGTGGTGGGAGTAAAGGTGGGTTACACTGATCAAACCAGACCCACCCCACCCTTTAAGAAATGTTTGTCATTTTGAAAGCAGAAAGGAAAGAAATAAAAAATGTCTGTTGGTTTGAGTGTAGGAATTAAAGAAAAAAATGTACCGGTGATATTTTTATTATTTTAGCGGGATAGAAGCTACTACCATCCACCCTGACCCATCCCACCCCTTAAGACATTTTTGTTGAGGCATGGTTCTTACACATGTTAATCTTGTTCATTTAGATTAACAGTTCTGTGTATTTTGGATGAAATCCCTTCAAAAGTTGTAAAGTTATACTCCAGAAACTATACATTTGCACATATTTTGACCTTTGAACTCTTAAGCGTGACCATGACCACTGAGGTAGGCCCATGGTAATTGGATGCAAAACTCTGTTTCATAATTCTCAGTCATATTAAATGAACACTTGTGTGAAGATATGTTAAGTTTCAAAGCTCTTTCATGAATGGTTACTGAAAAAAGCGAACTGAAACACACACAAAATGCTAATAGAAAAAGAGGCATAACTATGACAAAATACAGGCAAGAGTTATGAAACTTGTCCTGGCAACTGCTACTGTGATGTCAGACAACTATACTAAGTTTCAAAGCTCTACCATGAACGGTTACTGAGAAAAAGACAACTTTGACAAAACACGTACTGAAATGTTGATGCCCAAGCAATGACATACCGTAATCTAATAACCAGGATTTAACGTGAAACATGGTTAAGAATGGGACCCTGCTAGAAATATATTATCTTTTTTCCTTAATATACTTCATAACATTAATAAAATATAAACAGAATTGTGAATATCTGTGAAATGCAACTTTTTTCTATAATTTTTGCTGATGATGCTGTCGCACTTATCACTTTACCTGAGACATTACCATCTATCCTGAATGTTAAAGAGTGTTCTTGTCACACATGTAAATTGAAACTAAATGTCGCAAAATCTAAAATACTGATATTCGAAAAACGTGGCAATGATCATGTAGGATTTTATATGTATAAATCCAAGTTGGACATTGTTGAATCATTTAAATATTTTGGAGAATGTCTATTTAAAAATGGAAACTGGGAATAGGAGACAAGCCCTTATTGCACAACACTCCCCAAGATCACTGCATAATTTATCTATAACTTATACTCAGCTGGATTTACAGAAAAAGTAAAGCTATTTGTTTGTTATGCCAGTACTTTATTATGTATCCAATGTATGGGGTATGTATCAAAAAACTCCTCCAGATATGAAAACTGTTCATTCCATGTTTTGCAGAAAACTTTTAACTGATAGAAATCTTCAAATTTAGATGCCATATATGGTGAACTTCGTCATACCCCATTATATGAGCATAGAACATTAATTTCCTTAAATAAGGGTAGCGGCAGTAAATAACTCGTTTATATACATACAGCTTATTTAAAACAACCGTTAATTTTGAAAGTTTGTTTATTGGGTTTATCGTCCCCCAACTGTATTTCAGTTATCTGGAAATGGTAATTTTGAAAGTTATTTAGATGAAATTGCTAACTACAAAGTTTAGACTTTCATCACATCAATTTGAAATAGAAAAGGGCAGACATCATAATACAAATAGAATTTTGTCTCGCTGTAAATCACCATGTATTTAATGCAATAAACTGTTGCATTGAATTGAATTATAATATTTTACTACATTAAACCATTTTGTTGTCATGAGATAGGTTTTTATAATCACAAGCTCTTTATTGATTAGCTCTAAATGCTGATTGCAATTTGAAATGTTATGACTAGTTGCTTTTATGCATCTGGTTAAGTAGTCTGTAAAGGTGCTATGTGTTGTGTTTTTTTTTTTACAAAAGCACACTTACAACAAACATTACATGTTATAACTATAAATAAACCAAACTTTTAAAAAGAAATTCATATAAACATCTAATTCTGTTTAAAACATTCCCACTATTCCACCATAGGTAAACCTTTTTTTAATTAATCATAATCTGATAAAGACCGTGCATGTGTACTGACAATTTAATGGTAAACAGCAGAAAAACATATGACAGGCTGTAAAAAGGGGAAGACAAGATCAAATGCACAGAACCAATCCACGAAAGCTTCTAAAATACATTGCTTAAGCTGTTTATATATGCATACATTTTTAAAAGGCAACGAAACGCAGATGTAATACTTTCTTATGCTTCTGTTAATTTCAAGTGATGCCATTTATTAACTTTCTGACTGGGTGTTCGGACACACGTCTGAAATGAAGTTTTATTACAACTTACGGCGATTTATTACTCTATGAAAACAAATTATGTATTTACATTGGGGATCAACAATTTTCCTCTAGTATCAGTAAAAATCTAAGCAAGGCGGCACAATGCTTACATCATAACCTAGCAGCCCAATAGGCATCGTCCTATCAGTAATGTAGATCAAATTGATTATTGTCTACATTGAACAGCTCCTTCAACTGAAGAAATCCAATAGGGGTTTTTTGGTCATAAACGTTTCACCAGTTTTTTTATACTTGTTATCTGTGTTGATAACTGTGTATAGATGCTTTAACAAATAGTCACATTACACATCATCTTCAAAACATTAAGAATTGGTGTGCAAAATCGATTTCCAGGCAATTGTCGGTTCAATATCAATCCGCTAATTACTTATATGTCAATTGGAAATACGGCTATCTTTAACAACAAAAATAAATCTTTATATGTTCAATTTATATGTGTGTCGAATTTTTAACATTACCATGTCAAAATATAAGCAAATGTAACAAAAATGTTTAAACATCTTTATTTACTTTAAGGGCTCAATGTATACATATTATTCTACGTTGTACATTTACTTTTACTTAATATCTGAAAGTCAAAGTTGCATTTTCTGCTTTTGTTCATTATTTTCTAATTTATTTGCCGGTACAGTACTGAAAATCATGAAGTTGACAAACGGAACGGGGTGGAAATGGAAATGGAACGTTTTTCGTTTCCAGTTGAAACGGAAACAGAATGCTATCGAAATGGAAATGCAACGGAGCGCTAGAAACGCTTGAAACGGTGTAAACGGTATCAACACTATAACCAGAGCGCTTGGGACGCTTGTAACGGTAGAGTTATTTTCACTACCGCTTCAAACGTTTCTAGGTCACCCGATTATTTATAGTAACATTCAAACCGTTTCTTTGTACGAAATAAATTTAAACGAATAATAAACAATAACTGGAATTTATCAACATAAACGCGCTTTTATATGTAATCTGCAGAAAGAAATAACAAACAAAGCTTTATTATTATCAAAAAATCGTATTTATTAAACTCGTACATTACAGTTCCGAAACCGCACAAGTTGTCCAAGTCATCGTGTATCGTTAAAACAGAAACTGCACTAAAATCAAAACACACAATTTAACTATAAAATTGTGTTTCTGTCGAAACTGATGTTTTAATTAATTCCAATGAATAGCTTAACATCCGCCTTGGATCGACATTCTAAGTCTTCATTGTTTGGCATTTGAAGATAGCGTGCACACAGCTGTCATTACGCGTATGCGCCCGCAATGTCGCAGCATTACCAAAGTTTGAATTTTCGCTAATTACTTATTACATAAAACAAACAAACAATTCTATGCATTATTGCAAGGTGTGACCCAATCAAGAACCACTAACATTCTCCCCGACACTCAGAGCCAATGACTAGTATGATCCTAAATTTCAACGTCTGAATAACCATAGATTGCCAAAGAGTGCACGTATACAATCATCGATTGACAGTTAAATGAAACAACCTTAATAAAAACGAACTTATATCACGTCTATTTACATGATAAATATTAATTAAAGACGTAATAATCATTACCGCCATTAAATTCACCTGATCATCATCATGATCCCATATTATTTGTATAATCACCACTTATCATCATCATCAGCAGCATCAGCACCAGCATCACGATCTACATCATAATCGTCACGAGCATTAGCATCACCGTAACCGTTATTACCATTTACATAATAATCATAAACAGCATCGGTATCACCGTCATCATTATCAGCAGCAGCAGCAACATCACCGTCATTTGCATCATCATTACTATAGTTACAGGGGTATGGATATGTACTTTATTTTATCTTGCCTCTTTGTCAAGCAAAGTTTCTTCTGCTTCTAATCTTAATTGTTATATATCTTATAATGAACAATGTTGTAAATTTGAACAATGGTGTCAAAATTCCTATTTCTTAATGCATAGTTCCCATAATGCGCTGTTACATATATATGATTAATCGGAATTCGTGGACCGCGATTAAAGTTTTGCATACAACTTTTGACTTTACTTGACTTACAACTATTTGAATGAGATTCTACACGCCTGGCTACGGCTTATTTTCCCATTCATGGCTTGAATGTTCTATGCCAAAATGTGGTCTAATGTAGGCCCTACCGGGTACTTAATTTTTGTACCCATTTAAAGATAGAAATGAATTAATTTTAAAATATATCGTTTTGTAAATTGATATTATGTTTCTCCATGCGCGTAGGTAGGGTTCATACCATCATAAAGTTCTACTCTAATTGAATCCCTAATTTTAAGACATGAGCGGACACCCCAACTAATTAAGCTAATTGGCAGTTTTATGACACCTTGTTTGTCTAGTGGACAGGAAGTGTGACCGTGTTTTGGCGTCTTTTCCACTTCACAAGAACACATGCATCCTATATGCAGCTGTGTTTGAAAATGTCACAATATGGCAGTTGTGTGGTTTATGACCTTCACCTTTTAAAGAGCAATATGCATTGACTTACGCGAGGACAACAAAAAGGACAAAACACTAAGGTCTATAATATCTTTTTTTGGCTCATAAAAGGACCTAATGCTATATTTAGTAGTATCCACAATGGTGCACCCTTTCCCACCCCACTATTTTTTTCGTTTAGGAAGAGGAAACGTGGATGTGGGGATTTCTTATAGTAATTACTACATTACTTGTCGTTTATTTTTGTAAATAATGTTATCAAGAGAAGAAACATCAAGGAACACAGTCTAATGTCTATTTTCATCTCGTGTTTATTGCAAATGTATTATTTCAATAGCTCGCCTATTCTTTTGTAGTTAAACCATACCTTAAATATAAATGATACCTTTATAAAACATATGATCATTAAATGGACTAAAGAAGTTTGTAGGAACATTTATATAAGTAAAAACATGCGCAGTCTGAAATATTACTACATAGTACAGTTTCCCCCCTCCACTCTCATTCCTTTAGAACTTATATTTATGCCGCGAAGGTAAATCGTCAATAACGTTGCATATTTTTTTCATAGCACACGCCGTTCACGCGTACTTATCATTTTCAATCCCTCAACAGTACCCAACGTTCAGACCCTCTCTATCTTCTAAATGGCAGCTTGAAGACAATCATCGATCGATATCATTTTGCACAGTTTTGAGAGAAATAAAAGGTCAGTCAATTTGAAACAAAAAAATTCTTTTCGGCGACTTCAAATGATAGTGACCGGCGATTGTTTCCCAGAATATTCTTTGATGTTGCAGTGTTAGCCAGAGACCCCTCCTCTCCGGAAAGAAATTACACCGCATCTAATGATTTACTTGTTTACCACATTTATTTGTTACAACCTTGGAGAAATTAAAATCACAGTGATGTGATTAGCGACTCCATGTTATAAGAGCGTGAACAATGTTGTTAACAGCCGTTAATTGGTGCTAATATGTGCAAACCGACAAAAAAAGCACACTTGTTTCTAAGAAAGTTGTTTGTTTTATGAGACTTATGTATGTGCCTGTTTTCGGCAAAACAGCATGTGTTCATGTTTATATGAGATAATCATTTTAACGATGAAATGTGACTGTAGTGAGTAATACTTTCCTAAAATTCTTGGATATTACACGTTATTATCAGCGAGACGGTAAATCGAAATTCCGCCATATAACAAATATCGGAGCGGGGCAAACATTCGCCTTTTTATTTTGGCAGTGGGGGTGGGGGTAAACGCTGGGCCTTTTTATTTGAAGGGCCTTTTTATTTGAAGGGGAGAGGGGGGCAAACGTCCGGTCTGCACTTAAAGTGGCGGGAGGCAAACGTCCGGGGGTGGGGGGGGGGGGCAAGTTTTTAAAAAAAATTAAGTGTGTCATTGTCCGATTTTAAGATCGGATCACCATTACGCTTTTTTTGCGGATTAACACGTCACAGATAAGTTACTTTTTAGGATACTGGGTGTGTGTGTACCATATTTGAAAGTTATTTCTTGTTTGTTTATTCCGGGATATGACGTCTGGCGAAGACAAGTAGGTAGGCATCTTCTCAATACTGCACCCCCAGAATTTTGAGGATTATTTGTAGGTCCTGGTTTGTTTAGGGTATTTTTTGTCTTCTATTTCCCTCCGGGTGGCTGACACGGAATATCCTCGTCGCAAACGATCTACTGCCGATTCCTTTATATGTGATGGAAGACTTTTGCCTCTCCCTAGAATGTTTACTTTTTTCGTCATTTTGCAAACACACCGGAAGTACTTTACATTTAGAATTTATTATACGAAATTTTTAATCAAAATCGGAACGGAGCGAAATGGAACGCTTGAAACGATTGAGACGGAAGAAACGATAGAAACATTGGAAGCGTTTGAAATGCAGCGCTGGAAGCGAACAAAACGAAATGGAAACGCAACGGAAGCGGAACGGAGCGGCGAACGCTTCCAACTGAAATGGAAACGAAACGGAGTGGAAACGGGAAAATTGTCAATTTCGTGATTTTTAGTACTGTAACCCTCGGTATGTAAGAATATAGCATGTAACTGTTGAAAAACACCCCCAACAGATTTCTTTACCCAAATTGGGAATAACTACATATACACAGATATTTCCGCAGACATTTTCGTATGGCATGTCGAAAACCGTGTGTGTGGGACGTATTTTCAAAGTAAACATTAACTTCGAAAACGTTGTTATTTCTATTCATGCAGCCCAACTTCCAAGCAGGCAGATATTGTTTTTACTTACCATATAACGATGCGGTGTTTTGATAAGCCCAATCAGTGGCTGTGTGAGGGTGAAATCTCCATGGAGATCACAGAGGGTACAGAGGAAGTGCAGCAGCAGACACTGAACTCCTTGTGTGTACATATCTTCATGCTCTTTGACACACAGCCTGTCGGATAGTTGATTGCGGATAAGGTCATAACAAAGGTCCTGAAATTTAAGAGAAAAATTGAAATGTGTGCTTTTACAAAAACTTTTGTCAACATGCAAGTGTAAGGATTTCTAACAAGAAACACGTTCAAACACAAGAGGAATGTCCTTCTTATATCAAAACGATTACCTTTCTATCGGCTAGTTGGTATCATATTTCTGTACACTCAAAATTGGGGTCACATTTTTACATGGTAATGTCTACGTAACAAAGTGTGGGGGTCTTCCTCAGAATAAAATACTTTAGTCTTCTGCCACTTGTTTAAAAAATATAAGGTTAAATTGTGCATCTTTATGTGTGGATTACAATTAATCTTACAACATTATGCTCTAAAGATGAGACATCTGAAGTGTGCATCTGAATATATGCATCTGAGATATATTTTAAATAGAAAATTGGATTTAGTCAAGCATAGAAAATATTTTTTTAAATAATATTAGTACTGTTATAGGATATATTATAAATATTTAAAGTAAAGATAAAATGAAAACAAAGTATTTTTGTATTTTTTTAAACAAACACGTGACTTACTTGCTGTTTTATGTCACTTTTGGAAACGAAACCTTCCAGTTCTGTGATTGCCTGAAATTAAAAAAAATCACAATTTTTTATATAATCATGTTATAGTTAATATGAAAAACATTGATTTACTTTATTGTACAATTGTATTCAAAGAACAAAATAGCAATGGAGAGTATATTATTTGACAGATATACTTCTTAAACTTTACTAAACAACAGAGAAACCATTAGAGCCGGGTTAGGGTTTCTGAAGTGATTTTGGGAAATAGCGAAAAACAAGAATATTGATAGGTCACAACTTCAATTGGTCTTATTTAAATACTGGATGTTGCCTATTTTGTAACACATGTATATTCATACTGAATAGCTGCATGTAGAGTTATAATTCTTGTTCAAAAGTCTGCTGAACTGACGAATAAGTTAAATACAATAATGCAGAGTGATAATTGACACATCACAAGGTGCGTACATACCAAGTCCTACGTCCTAGGAACAAACAAATCGGATGTGCGGACGCCATCACAAAATGTCAACTATATTACTGCTCTTCTGCGTGCATAAAACTGTATGTGAACAAAATCTCCACGTTAGTTTCATGTGTGTGTGCCTGCGTGCAAGTGTATTCTAAAACGTTGAATTGTTCTTGTTGTCTGATGTGGTGTTTTATTGTGTATATCTTTGAATGTGGTTAGATTTTATAGACAGCTCTGCCTTACACCGAAAGTAGCTTATAATAACCGGTAAGCACTATACCTGGTCTTGTATTCTGTTTTGGTCGGCAGGATAAATTCTCGCACTGGTCACCTCCCTATACATTGCAAGTTGCAGCATCAGGTCCACACGACCTTTGCAAGTCTTCAGACCCTTCGGAAACATTCGGTATAAATGACAATAACAGTTATTTGCAATAAAAAATTACTGTCACAAGATGACAACCATGCTATTAGCCTATTAAAGACAATAACATCATTCATAACTGACAAACTGTGGAAAGTATTAAACGCATTGTCAAATGTTCGCAATATCATGGATAAAAGAATCATTTGGCTGCTGGCACTAATATTTCGATTAATAGATTATTACCTAAATCATGCACAATTAAAGTGAAAAGTAATAATGGGGTGAACCATATCACTGTATGACAATGTATTTTATTGTTACAGTTTATGCCAGTTTTAGTTATAGCGGGGGCAAAGGCAGTGTTACTGCATACTCGCTAATTGATTTTAAACGTAAACAGTCGAAATTTAGTTCTAAAAAAACTAAAACAAAATAAGCAGGAATTTTACTTAATGGGTAATAGAACAAGTTACAATTGTGTGATTTATTACCAACACATTTTACACATTCGTCTGTGTTTTATTTTCGTACAAAACAAAAGCATAACAGAGGACAACAGTGTTTAATTAAATCTAGGGTTTCACATAACGGGAGGTAAATATGTGTTCCTGATTACATTGGAATAACAGCGTAATTATTACGGTTGTTATGTTTATTTTTATATACGTATATTTATATATTTATTTAAGGTTTAATATCATGAGGAACTACTTTTTTATTCATTATAAAGGTTTACAACAAATAAGTGATTTATTCAGAATTATATGTATATTATTATATGCAGGCAAAATTAAATGATCATATTTTGACGGAAGTTCCATTGTTATTATTAAAGGTCACACCAGCTTTAAGTAACTACTGTTCATAATTAAGACTTTTACATACATGGTAGTAATTGTATATTCAAATTAAGTCTCCAGTAAAGTTCTGTACCAGCAAGGTAGAGTTTTGATCCCAAATTAGGACTTAATGCCAGCTGAAGCTAAGTGTTTGTTCATTAATAAGCCGTTATATGGGCTGCATGCAATTATGTATTTATGATTGAGGGGCTATAATATTTGGTACTTGTTTATGGTTTAGGTTTGTTTCAATGTTTAATGTCCATATTATCAGTGGAATCGCTACTCCCTTATTGACGGTACATAAAACCTGAATGTTACAAATGAATGTATATCTGTATTAATAAGTAAATGTCCAAACTTGCTCCTGTGTACTGTTTACGCAGAAAATGAAAGTAGCTGTAATAAGATAATTTGTGCAATGATCTTTAAGTCTCTTTAATTAAAATACATAAGAAGTGTATGTTATGGTTTGGCATACCTGATATGTTTCTGTCAGCTGTTTGATATCCTCTCCCAACATCACCCGGGTCAGACACTCTCGCAGGATCCTGTAGGTCTCACCAAAAATAATGAACCGATCTGGTATCTCAATTCTCTGGAAATATATATGGGTGATAAAGGTTCACGGTGCATTGGTTCCACCAAACATACTGCATGTGCATCATAGTGTGAGAATGTTTGATACAAAAAATACAAAATTGAAAATATAAAAAAAAGATTTCAATAAATTTAAATCGAATGTCGCTTTTTTAAGATACTTAAAATCAATTAGATAATAATTGAAAGAACGTTTCCTCTCTCTGAATCAGGTTCCATGTATGAAAAAGAAACGTTAATTCAACAAACATAGCATACAGTTAATAACTAGTAAGCCATTGAACATAACGCAAAATTCACATTATATTCAAAGGTTCATTAATCAATAAATGGCTTTATAAGGCAAATAAAACTGGTCTAGTTTTACTAACAGTTCATGTTTTCGCACTAATTTTACTTATATATTGCCTATTCAACTTTTACATTTTAACGCATAAAGGAACCAATATTACTAGGAGCAAAATAAGCACCAAAGCTTTTACAAAGCATATATTGAATAGCTGAACATTTATAATAACCTGTACTTATGTATCAATCGTTATGTTAGAAAAGAAAACGAACATAATATTAAAAGTCACATTGCCAAACATCAGTTTGGGTTACAGGGTTCATTTTGCGCACAACCACAACAAGGAAACGAACGCCATTATACCCCGTACACACTGTAAATAGGATATTTTGAAGAACATGAGTTTGATTTAAGGTGAAGCTATAGCATTTAGCCAATCAATAATATTGAAAGACCAATGAATATATTAAAAGTGTAGATTAAACATTCTGCTAGTATATATATTTTGAACTGCTTTTTGATAGCAGCTTTTTAATGTTTAAATAATTTTACCTGTCTTTCCATGCATTCTAATCGAAGCCACCGATACTGCACCTCAGTGCACAGCCTCTGATATGTGTCAACACCATATGAGCGACAAATATACTTCACAAGGTAGGTCCTGAAATAGCAAGGTCATTAAAATTAACTTACTTCTCAAGTTATTTTTTGTAATAGAAGCAAACAATCCACTTCACAAGGTTGGTACTAAAATATCAGTATAATAGTAGCAAACAATATAATTCAAATGATGCTTCGAGAAATATTGATGTTATGGAAGGTTTGGTAGATGGGAGATGTGCCGAGGCCAGTAGATAAATACCCAACCAAATACTTAAGATTCACACTTTGAGAAAATACTTATTCAAATTGTTTTTTTACTCATTGTTCATTTGGGACACTGGAGTTAACGTACAGAGGCCATTTGTTGGTTGAGCAGACGATATATGCTGACTCAACGAGCTTCTTCTGTCGACGGTTCAGATGCCCCTCCAATGATTTTCTAATGTGATCTGCCGCCACCCCGAGACCCATTCTGGCCCCCGCAAGGCTGCAAAGTTTGGTTTCTGTTAGTCCTTTGTCGATGAGATGCTTGGAACTCTCATTTAGGATATGTATCGCAAAAACGATTGGGTCTGCAAGTGCTTGACTTCTATATAAATCCTGCACAAAGATTGTTAAAAAAAGTAAACAGTACAAAAGTAAATAAAAAACAAGTATTGGACATTTAAACACAAAAATGTAGAGGAACTAATCATCTGTAAGGTGCGCATGTCTGCAGGATTTTGTGATGAAATAGTGCTAAGCATGACATTGTTTTCATGCGAGTTTTGGGTTTTGCTTCTGCCAGAGAACGTACATGTGTGCCAGCGTTTGTGTTTTGCGTGTGCATGCGTGTAATCGTGTGTCTGTATGCGTGTGCATGCTTAAGTGCTTGTTATTATTCTTGTTTGTGTGCATGCTTTTATTTGTTTTTCAAGTGATCTCCGATTGTTTCGTACGTCATTTCAGATAAATTAAGAAAGCATTAAATGCGGGTCATACCTCTAGACATTGTACGACTAGCAAAGACAACTGGATGTAGTGTTCAGTGCGTCCCGCATTTTCTCTCTGGTGTTTAAGAATGATTTCAACATGTTCGAGATATTGTCTCAGTAAGTAATGTACATCGCTGAAATGTAAAATGGGAGTATGATTCTGATTTATTTCTAATTATTATCTAGCACTGAACAGAAATAAACCCACCTAAAATAGACATCATCAAAATACCACAAGATGTTTTAAATATTGTATACCCTGTCTGTCTAATGACATACGCTAAATAATTTTCCACATTACTGGATATATGAAAATGTACATCGAGCATGCTGTCATGAAGGCATGACAACACAAACATTTAAAACAATTACCGAAGTAACATCCGGTCAAATATCATTGGGATACAAAAAGTTCTAATCCAAATCATGAGAAAACACAAGATAGTTGCAAAGAGAAACACAGCTAAAGTATTAAATATATGGGGTTAGAATTTGTCTTCTTAGGTCATGATTTCGTTTGCTTCTTTTCTCCATGCATACCTTGATCGCAGTAAGTGTTGAAGTAGAAAGGATCTAAACACCGGTGTTGGGTCCAGGCCAGTCTCGAACACTGACATGGGCTTTGTGACCTGGTTCTGATTTTCTGGATGGCGAGGTGTGCTAGTGATGTAACTCAGGAGTCTAGTCACCACCTCCCCTGATGGAGGGGAGTTGTCAGTAAAGCAGAGCTGTGATACGGCGTCCATGAAGAAGGAGTTACAGCGTCTCTGATAGTCCTTCATCATATTTGTATTCTCGCTAGTAACGTTAAAATAGATGTCAATAGCACCACTAACAGCCCGACTTCTTAAAATATTATATCAAGAAAAATTGTTAAATTGATATCCATTGCCTTACAATTCAATTAAACTGCATTTTGTGTTTGTTAACTGCCATTAGTAAATGTGATAATGAGTTTGAGGGAGTAAAGAAAACACTTAGGTTATATTGAGAAAAAATATATTATACATAATAACAAGGCCTAACAGCAACTTGAAAGTGCAATTTACATGTATATCAATAGCTCTGATTATACATATTATCCATCAACATCCAATTATTTCAGAATAGTGAAAGGTAATAAGTCAGAAATAAGAAGCAAGGCTTGACTGAAACAAGAAAAAGTGTTCAGTGAATCAAATAATATTCTTCAAAAATCACCATTTTAGCTCTCAACACATTGCAACATATATAAAGCATTAGCATGCACTTGTGTATAATGATTTTGCGCTATATCTGAGAATTGACATACATAACACACTTCTAAGAAGGTTCTAAGCTGATTTCTTAGCTGACTGATGCAACATTAAAATCATAATTGAGTTGTTTTGCTGGTTATTCAGTACAACCAAATCCATTTTGAATTGTAGCTTTAATTCTTAAAATCAATATGATCCTTACTGCACGCACATATAAAGTATATCTATTGAGTACAAAAACATAAGGTGCATATAGCTGATTTCATCCCAACTGTTGTATATGACACTGTTTTAACTCCATAAATTAAATATTAAATATTTGATGCTCGTTTAAATACATTTCTGAAATATAATTTCATCTAAAGCCAACAAAAATTTCTTCAAGACACAACATTTGACCAGCATCATTTTCCTTTCATATATCGGTAGATCACAACATTTGACCAGCATCATTTTCCTTTCATATATCGGTCTACTAAATATAAAAAATAACGGCATGTTTTATTTTAATCACAAAGCAAAAACTCCAATAATTAAAGGGTAATGTCACGACATTCAGTCTACATCCTTTTCATTTATGATAAATCTTCATTTCACAGTTTATCCACTTAATGCCATTCAAACAATGTACTATTTATAGCTACTATCAGAAAAGTATGACAGGCGACATGTTTGTTTTATATAAAAAAGACATTAAATGTCCATCATTTCTGTACAATTGGGACACAGAGAAGTTTTACTTTAGATATACGCTTGTGAATAGTGAATTAAAATATTTTTCATACAAGGCTCCATTCCAAAGGAGCAAAATTGTATTTAAGCGCATATAAAATGGCTTAGTAGTTTTTAAAACAAGTAACAATTAGAACATGACTATGCTTTCAAAAGATATTCTAGACACACTATTAATTGCATCAATGAGATCATGAATTCACTAGAACTGAGAACGTACATTTTAATTTATAAAAAATTATAAAAAATTAATACAATTAATGCAGGCAGATAGTGTTATGGTTCCTAAACTTATCACACAACAATGAATTATACAGACAATCAAGGCTGGCTGACATATCAAGGGTTTGTTGTTGTACACTGCACGGTCACTTATCGCCATGCACCTGATCACATTGTTACAAGGTTTAAGTGAATCCACCTAATAGTTGTCCAAACAAAAACATAAGAGACAATGAAACCTGAACGGTGTTGAGTGGTGTTCTCTATTTCTGCATTTGTACACATCACCACGCACATATATAGCAAATTTGAGGTGAAGATTTTCTTGGTTTTTCAACTAGTATTGGGACAAAAATACACTAAGTGATATAAATACATAATCAAAATTAAATTTCCATTCTTTAACTTAACGTGATTGACTAACAATTTGTATTTCAACAGTTTTCTTTATTAAGATCTATAAAAGTTTGAAGTCAATATGTCCAACTGTTTTAAGATATGCTCTGCGCAAAACAATGGTGTTCAAAATATGTCTATCAAAATAAAAAAACAATGTAAACTCGAATATTTCAGGTAGACAATGCCACATTTTTGTTTACCTTTGAGTAGATGTCATTTCGGGCTCAAAGTTATCTGGTAGAGTTTCTGAGCATTTTGGACACTTTCCAACACGCTTGCCTTCAATCATGCAGCCTTCACATACTTTTGTTCCACACGGCAGTATCAGGAGTGCGCCTTCCATTGCCTTTTCACAGACGATGCATTGCTCAACTTTCCTGAAATGCGTCAATTTATATTAAGAATTTAAATAGGTAAATAAGAAAAGGTCATATAAGAATTACCACATATATATATATTTAATCTAAACTACCTCCAGACACAAGAGCAAACAGGGTATATGTAAAAGTGACAAAAACACAGACACAAGACAGAACTCACAAAAAGGAAAACCAGCAGTGACCGCATTGGAAAGGTCAGTCGGCAGTTGTTACAGTTGTTGTACAACACATTTTACTGCAAAATCTGTAGCATTTGGTCAATAATAATTGCAATTAACAAAGAATTTGCTGACGTTACATGGGTGGTAGCATATTTAGTCTATAATCATTTATATCTGGCATGAATTTTTGCACACCGCCGCTTCCTCGTTTAGCTAGTATAATTAATGTGAGTTTTTGAGGGACAAACAGTCACAGGTAAAATCATTTAAGCTGTTAAGTATGTCTCTAAAAGGCTGAAGTTCACAGCATGGGTGCTGACCGTAGACACGCCTGAACAACTTTATGCATCTTTTTTAGTTTTGGGCTGGCCGGGGAGACGTCAGAGTGTGTATGTAAGAGCTTGTACATGCTACCTCAAAGTGGTGTGATAATAATAATGAATTATGTGAATGTGTCTATAGTATGCATTCTAAGTGACCAAATGTAATTATTCAATCAAGTCTTTGCATATTAAAATGTTACTGACAGGTTCCACGAGTAACAATTTCCACTGTGTAATGGTTATACAATAAAACAGTTTTGGACTTTTAAGCTGGTATACATGATGCTGATACGCACTGAAAATCATTATTAGTGCCTATCATACCATGTATATCTGCTAAACAGACCATCAATGTATGTTATAAAATTATGTGAGATTATATCCAGTATGTTAACAAAGCATCATTTCTATTGCAAAAACAAAGAAATGCATTTTTACAGACCATCCACACCAAAACTATAATTGTGAACTTGGTGAAAAAGGACCCTTTTACTTGTTGTAGGATATCATGTTATCTCTTACCGTACCCTGCTCGAACACAATGCGAATGCATTTTAAATCATATGTAGTTGGGACACAGTATGGCGATAGATTGGCGATAGACTGGAAATGCAGGAGACAAAATATTAATAAATAGGACAATATATTTATTGAGTCAATGCTGACATAAACTCATTTGTCTTTCAGCTGTTTACTAACATTCTGGAATACAGAAATACATTTACATTTTCCTTCGCCATTTTCGTTACTTGTTTGAAGCTTTTACATGGTATTGCACAATTAAGATATTCTTCTGTAATATCTTACCCAAAATATTCTTTTAGTGCTTGTGAATTGCAAGCTTTCAAAAACTTTTCAACAGACTGTATAGTGTGAATCTCTTTCATATCAGCGTTTTCTTTCAGTATCTGAAGAATAAAGTTTTATGAAATAGAAAAAGCATACAAGATATTGTAAGTCTATCAGTCTACATATTTTGATTATATTTACTTTAAGAAAACATAAATTATGAAAAAAGATGATAAATTAACTTTTTCTTTGGAAACGCACTTGAAATACTATAATCAAACAATCAACCAAACAATAATTATCAACTAAATAGTTTAATCTGCATTAAGACCCACAATAAATTGAAGCAACACCGGTAGTTTGCTGTGATATTTACCGGTCAAGTATAACCTTAAATTTCTGTTCTCAAATGTTGTCAACATAGAAGAACTAAAAAGGGATTACATGGGATGTTATGAAACTAGTTGTAAGTAGGTTGTAAGTAGTTAAATAGGCAAAACACATCAACATTGCATCAGAATAAGCAAATAGTAATGTGGAATATATATATATAACAGTCTTGTGTATGTTTTGTAAATTCAGGCGGTAAGCTTTTTTCAACAAGAAGGCCATTATGACCCTTAATTGCTCACCTGCGGACACAAGCATTTAGTATGCTTATACCGGGCGTCAGGTAAATAAGAGTGGGTTTTTTTTTTACTTTAGAAATAATTTGTGATGATTGGACCATTAGTGTGGCCACTGGGCTGATAACATCTTCTAGAATTTACCTGGTGACCTAGTAAATCCACGTGATCTACTTTAAAACATATCTAAGATTTCAAACAGGCAAACATTCTGGCCAAGTTTTGTAAAAAAATAGGCTATAAATGTGACCTTTAGTGTGTTCACAAGTTATTTTTTTAAAAATTGACCTAATGATCTATTGTTAAACCCAATGACAAACTCACCCAAGATTTCTTGCAGAAAAACATTCTGGCCAAGTTTGTTGAAGATTGGGCCAAAAATGTATACTTGAGTGTGTTCACAAGCTTTTTTTCTAAAATGTGACCTAGTGACATACATTTTGACCTCAAGTAACACAGTTATGGCCTTTTCTAAGATTTTATGCAAGCTAACAATCTTAGTTTGGTGAATATTGGGCCATAAACGTGACCTCTAGCGTGTTCACTAGGTTTTCCTAAAATGTGACCTAGTGACCTAATCTTTGGCCCAATGTGACCCACTTAGATATTCATCCAAAATTTCATGCAGACAAACATATTGACCAAATTAAGTGAAGATTGGTCCACAAATGTGGCCTCTAGTGTGTTCAAAAGCTTTTTTTAAGATTTGACCTAGTGACCTACTTTTTGATCCCACGTGACCCAGTTATCTACTCCTTCAAGATTTCATGCAGGCAAATATTATGGCCAAGTTTAGTGAAGGTTTTTCTAAAATCTGACCTTTTTCCTAGTTTTTGACACCACATGACGCAATAACAAACTCATTCAAGATTTCTTGCAGACAAACAGTCTGACCAAGTCTGATGAGGATTGGATAAAAATTAAAGCCTCTAGCGTGTTCACAATTAAATTGTTGATGCCGTATGATGGCCGACGGACGACAGACAAAGGGGTATCAGAAAAGCTCACCCTGAGCATGTTTTGCTCAGGCGAATTAAAAAGAGCGAAGGATGTTACTTATACAAGTAAGTGTGAAATGTAAAATCTAGAATATAAACCAAAAATGCAGACAAAATTGTGCATTTGGGACAATGATTCTGGCATTTAGAAGTAAAATAGAATGAACAGTTCCGAAATCAGCAAGTTATATGTTTCTTTACTAATTGTGCTGAAAAACAGTATCAAGAGCACAGATTCTTTATATTCATTAGGTACATTTTCGCAACCTCCTGCATCTGTGCCTACATGTAACTGATAAGCCGGTTTACGTAAACATACATGATCGACACATTTAGACGAATTTTAACTCTGCTTATTATATCTTACCATCTTAGGATTGAGTGTAAATCTCTTGATGTAATAATACTTGTTTTGTTTTTAAACTCTTTATCAATGCCCAAATTTTATATTGAGAATTTAACAAAACACAATGGTCGTACCGTCCAAAGAGGCATACAATGCCTGACAGTGATCTTGTCAGATTTGCTGGCAACGCAAACATGTTCCAGAAACAACTTGACTATCACAACTCGGTTCCATAGTAACCTAACAAATAAAAACACGTTTAATAAGATATGTTTGAAGCACAATGCAGTGTAAAATATTTATTATTTAATGATTTTTAAAAAATATTGACAGTCACTTTTAATAGAGGCGCTTCTATGTGAGATAAGTCCTAGTTTAGGTTTATGTCTTCAAATACAACATAAGTCCTAATTTAGGTGTTTGGTTTATGTCTTCGAAAACAAAGAAAAAGGCTTTCCTTAAAGCGAACATCATTCTGAAAAAGAAATAAAAACACCGATTTCTTGAAATATGAACAAAATGTTTTAAGCGGATACTATTTTAACCGTTTGTTAATCATTACTGCTGTGTCATGCGTTGAAGTGTCAAATGAAATTTTTATTCCAAAGTTTTCAAAAACCAAGATATTATTTAATTATTAAAAATATGTGAATGAAACATCTAAAGCAAATTGTTTTAAAATACAATGTTTAAACTTCATAGTCAATGCGCGAGGTCAATGGAGACGTGAAGAAAGATATTACTTAAATTATTATATATTAAATTACTTAAACTATTAAATTTTAACACAAAGACAATTTGCCTGTGGTGAAACCCGTCAGGTAATGCAATATAGGAGCGCCACTGAATCATCAGTGTTTTTTTCGCATATGTGAGTGTCATTTTCAAAGAAACAAAAGTCTGTCACCTTATCGAGATGGCTTATTGTCTTTTAGGTATGCGTATTGTATGCGTATCCAGATTAAAGTATATAAAGTAGAAAATAGGATGATAAATAAGAAATTGCGAGGGCTCCAAGTTTGCTATTCCTGTTGCTGTTTCCTTCGGCATAGCTCTAAATCAACATGTTCGACCAAAGATGCTGACGTACGGCAAACCCGGGTGTTCATTATTAGAAGTTACTTATTGCATCAATATACTCATCGTCATTAAAATGCACTGTTAACCAATAACATATACACGCACCATGTACGGAATGTAGAATCACCTCCTTGGCAACCGTGTATCTATGTATTGATAGCCTCGGCCACACCATATTTAAGCACTATTTAATATGTTTAATAGTATATTAAATATTAAGATAAACAGGAATATATGCCTGCATTAGTACCAGAATAAGAAAGCTGTATTTAAACATTGTAAAATATTGTTATTGCTAGAACATGTATAATTGTTTGTTGTCTTTAGAATTCTTAATCCTTAAGGTTTATTAAAACGCCACATTGACAAACATGTTATAGGTTTAAAAACCTCAACAACACCATCATATCTATTTTCAAAAGATATTTCTTGTTTTTAATAACCCCATAGAAAAGTACAATGCCTGCGTATAGCCACAGTGGTTAAGCACCCTTTACTGTATGTGAGAGACAGCTGATTTAATGAAGCTAAATAAATTGTTGTGTCAATATAGTAACTTGGGTCATAGTTGTAATGTGATCTGGGTTATTTTATTTAAATATAGTTTTGGTCTGAACTGTGGCATACATCTCATAGACTGTGGTTGAACAAATTAAAGGAAAATCCACACCTTGTTTTCTCCAGGCAGCTGTGGTTGCTTTCGTCCAGGTCTTGATCGTATGTTTTAAAGGTCGATTCTATGACAGGTCTGTACATGTGAACTCTCTTCAACCAACTATCCCGACCTTTTGGTGAATCAAGTTCATTTTTCTTAGGTGCCAGACTTTCAATCAGCAGGTATAGTGCTGACAAGACCTTCAGAAACAAAACAATCATAAGATAAGTAACAATTAATAACCCTTGTCGTAACACCGTTATATATTTTAACATCAACGAATGATGCCTTAATAATAAAGATGTATTTATAATGACCTAATAATACACCTGACAAAGGTATGACTGTTTAAAATGTAAGTGTGTTGAAACAGGCATATTTATAGTTAGCCTACCTTTCATGTGGGGAAGTTTTCCAACTAACCTGAAGTGCGCCGGTGGTTCTACACAGACTTAAGTCTGGGGTCTTCTTCCACCAATAATTAGCTAGACGTCGCCAATACATAACTGTGTTGGTGTAACAAAAAAGTAAACTTATATGTATTCACTACAAAAAACACACACAATACACTCGAAGGACTGCTGAATGCAGAAAGTATACGAACCAATTTTTCACCATTACTTACTAAACTTGTATTACTAATCAGGAAATGGTTGGGATTTTTCACTTTCAGACGGGTGTATGCCTCACTGCACTCCGGCCAGACATCACATATTGCCCGGAAGAATGTCATATCCCTGGAAACCATTCTTATAGCCATATGGCTACAGAGTATTGCGATCACAATGTCTCTGTTTTCAGTCAGTGGAAAGTTCTGTAGGGCTGACTGCACAATGTCACACACTAACTGAACAAATGAAAGAGAAAAAGCACACCAAATCTGACTTCAACATATATATGGTTATAGTATTCACTTTTTGATTCGTGTAATGTATCAGATGTTTAAATGTTATGGGTAAAATATGCGTCAAAAATGCTTAAAAAATGTAGTGCAATAGAAATAGAAAAAAAAGCTTGCTATATCCACCAGAATTTAAATTATTACCCCACATCCGGCACATAGAAGACGTACTTATTAAAATTTTATTGTCTTCAAAGGCTTAGGTATTGCAGTTTCATGGTTTTACCTCATTTACACACAAAAACCCACACACACGCACACACACGCACATACACACATATATATATATATATATTATTTTGATGCCTCAAACAACACATTTTAATAACAATTACAGTGAAACTTGGCCTTAGATAAATGTGATTCCTTGTATATGTCGATGCGAATCCTCGGTCGGTCCCGAATTTTACTTCTATATATTTAATGTTATTTTCTGTTGATTTGTAAATGTTCACAAGTTGTTACTTTGTCATGTCTCATCTTACTTTCTGATGCTGACATCAATGTTACAACTAAATTATTATTTTATTAGCAACAATAGGACCACGCTCTTAAGAAGGTATGAACAATCAATAAAGGTAACAGCGCATCATAATCTCGATGAAAGACGCCCGAAGCAAGTGAAATTAAAAGCCAATTAAGGCAACGTCTAGCCTATGCATACAATTAGAATAACTGTCAACAAACAAACGATGCGCTTTTACCCACTTTCTTGAGTGAAAATTGATGAGCTTTTGTGTTTTTGCCAGGCATAGGCTGCATTAATTTGTGTTCTTCATTCTTTTGCATTATATTAATAAACCAGTGGATATAGAAACATGATGTTGGCATTCATGTTAGTGACTATATCATTACTCTGGTAAGAATGTATTTTGTCATTCTAGTTGGACTTTTTGGGAGTCTTGATGTGAAAAAATTGGAAAGTGACAAAGAATTTTCAAGACAATTTATTGTGAGAATATCATCTCAGTAGACACCCTAGATAATCCATATAAGATTACACAGTATGGTAGAGACCAATTATAAAATTTCCATTTGGTACCTAGACAATTATCTTGAGTAAATGTGTTTAACACCACTAAAACAGTATGGTATACTTAAGTATAGAGGTTAACAAGCTGGTCGCCCCAGGTTAATGATTAATGCTGGTGTTCACTGGAACAATTAAACAAAGATTAAACCAGGCTGAACTATAATCATAACAGAAACCAGAAAAGTTAAAGGTGTCAACAATACAAACCAGAGAAACATCTGAACTTAGCAATTATTATTAATGACATCAGGTCTAAGAAAACATTATTACTTAGACAATTTCTTTTAAAAGGATCTGATTTCTTTTTCACTGCTTGCATCTAAGAAACCTCTTAAGAAATATGAGGTTAGAGCTATGTTAAGCCAGTTTAAGTATTGCAGTTCGCTTTTTGTCGACAGGCCATTCCAATGTGCTAACTGTTGGATTTACTCTATTTAGAATTATTTGTAGTCAGTTTTGTTGTAACCTTCACAAATGACTTCCATATCAACACCTACTGTGCCTTTTTAAATGTTATTATATGTTGCCATACTAGCACGACTTGTCATATTTTCTTATTCACAATTACAACAAAGTTACCTGAGCAGTGTAGCGGTCGTAAAAAAACGCTCCGTGCATGTAATCATGTAATCATTAAATTCATCCTTTCAGGATTGTTATGTGTATCTTCCTTGGACATAAATTAAAATTCGGTAATTTAATAACATCTACACCTGGACAGGAGGCTACAACCATTAAGGCTTCTTCTCTAGTCATTTTGTCTTGCATTCAAATATTTAATTTCTATTACAAAAAAAAATTTGGTGAAGTTCTAATAGAAACGAATGTTATTCTCCTAACAAAATTACAATGTGGACATTTTATGTAACGTCACTGCTTTCTTATTAATGACACCATAACTAAGGTCTACGAAACCACCTTAACTTGGTCAGTTTCGTTTTAAATGGATCCATTTTCTTGTCACTGCTTGCATTTGAGAAACCCTTTGTAAAACCAGCTTTTCTGCCATTTGGCCCTTTCAAGGCGCTAGCTGTTGGTTTTCTTTATTTTGTATTATGCTTTGTCTGTTTTATTGTAACTTTTACAACTTACCTGCAGGTCAGTCCTTTGCTTCAAGTTTAAACATATGTTGCAATACCCAAAAGACTTTGTACTATTTTCTCACTGACTGAACACAGGTTATAACTATTGACAATAAGATTTTACCTTATGTTCATCCGGACAAGCCGCATGGTACTTCATATGCACAAGATCTGACAAATAACTGCTGGACATTTCATCAAAGGTTTCTGGATCAACATTTTCCAACAGCACGATGCCAAGACTTTTGTTCAACAAATTGCTAAACAACAAAATCCTATCTTCAGTTGTATCTGAAAACATTAATGAAACAAGGGTGACTATCGCACATTTGCCGCATAATCTAAGAGAAGGTTAGGGGAGAATGCTTTTCAACCCCTTACACTCCATTTGATAATATTATTGGTCGGACATGAAATGCTAGTTTTCTCCGTATTTTTCTCATATGCATATATATTATATATGTAGTTGTCACTATTGTTTTATAGTTCAAGGTTTTTTTTTATTTCGGACAGTAATCATATGGGTTACATACGTGAACATACCTTGGATATCTTGCGGTATATGTTGACTGACTATCGCCTCGACAATGTCGTGAATTTCCCAAGAGAATGGTACCTTGGCATCGAAGCTGTGACCTTCACGTCCAGTTCTCCTAACTATAAACTCTGGTAAGTCGCTTTTCCTTAAAGGTGATACTAAATCCGCATACTGCTTGCACAAATAGAAAAGAAAGCTGTTTTTTTACAAACAAAAACACTCTTAATAAACACAGAAGGATGAGCACAACAAGTATATTACGAAGGGCTTGCCAACCTTACGAGCATTTTTTTATAAAATTTCAAACAAGAATACTAGTGTTTCTACATTAGTCTATTTTAAGCGCACACTATAGACTCATTTTTACAGTATGTATTATATAGAGGGGATTAAAAATAATAAATAAAGGCGCGTTGATTGATAATGAACTTGTCTGCTTATTATATGAGAGGTTTCTCTAACCTACTGAGAAAACAATATATGCTAAGGTTAACTTACAACATTCCAATATGAAGTAAATACTACAATATTTTTGAGATTCATTAAAAGTTATGATATCACTCCAAATCTCTATTAAAATAGTGTTGTTACAATTTGACATTCTTTTACGAGATCATTACATTCACTTTGCTGAATAAAAGCATGAGCATTTTAGGTAACTATACATTTTACATTGGATTGAAATGACATTTAGCATGGTTTTTAAATCGATTGGTATGTTGTTTAATAAGGATGTCAGCTAATCCCTACCTTATATCTGTTTTAACATTACATCATCAACGGTTTGGGCCAGAAGTAAAATGCTTCTATATTCAATAAAAGACGAGAAATTGTATATTGTATAAACTTAAAATAATTAAACAGTATTTAGAAATTTTATGTAATAATCAAATGTCATGTATAAACTCAATATGCCTACCACTTTGAACTAATCAAGCATGTGTGAGTTTACATTGCTAAATGATTGCGTTGCATATTTTATCAATAAGTATATATCCCATAATTATATAACAAACCTTCATGGAAATCAATTCATAGTGGCAGATGAAGGCCAGCCAGAGTTCTTGTTGCCACGGTAATGCTGTTTCACTGACAAGATCCAGGTTCTGATTGGTATCCAAGTAAGCAAGAATCCCTGCCAACACTGGAGCTATCTTTGATTCAACCGTGTGAAGGCAGGCTTGTCTGGTATAAAAATGACACAATACATCGCCTTTTAGGTACCAGCATCCATTTTATATGTCAGACAGTAACATTTTCCTTTAGCCGGTAGTTGTGAAACGTCCAGATACATTCGGTTTGTTCGTTTGCATTATTGACCGAAAAGTATCTTATGCTTGTTTAAGGCAGCTTGTTTTTAAGATTAATTGGAATAAGCATTTCAAATCTTCTCTGCTATTATTTTCATCAAAAAAGTAACATATGATTACACTATTGTATATCATAGACCAGTAAAGCGCTTTGGGTAAAGCTAGTTAGTAATTGAAATGGCGGCCATCAAAAACCTTAAATCTATGTGTTCAGAAATATTGAAAGAGTTGGACATTGTACATTTTAGAAAGAAATTAATGTATTGCAGATTAAGAAAGTGACATTTCTTTGGGACTAGATTGTCACATATTGAAAGGCATCAATTATGGCTAACGAGACTTCAAACATGTTGCATTTTTCCATAATATTCTTATAGGATTGCATGTCTGTAAATTCGAGATTGTAAAGCCATGATGAGAAATCGGCAAAATTAGAGTGAAGTTACATAGTTTATTGTTCTTTTCTATAAGAAAAGAGAAAATACATTACAAATTTCCATCTTTTACCCATAGTTTGTATAGACATATCTCTCTCTCTCTCTCTCTCTCTCTCTCTCTCTCTCTCTCTCTCTCTCTCTCTCTCTCTCTCTCTATATATATATATATATATATATATATATATATATATATATATATATATATATATATATATATATATATATATATATATATATATATATATATATTAGAGACAACTGCCTTCCGGCATGTTTTCTTCTTAGCCCAACCCACAGTCACTATCAATTTATTAGGTGACGTTTGCCAATCATGTTACTAAATTAGAAATAAGTTAAAGAGCCACTGGTCTCATTTGGACTAAGTTAAGATATTGTAATTTCGGGGGTGTGGTGTTATTCTAAATTGTGAAAAGAAATTAAGTATTAATGCATTACCCTAAAGCTAATAATAAAAAAATGTTCTAACATAAAAATGATGAAACCGAAAAATTCTTGATGACAAATATGAAATCAAGGTGGCCTAGCATCAGTACAGATCCCCCTTTTTCAAACTGCAGAAAATATTTTAATACTCTAGCCACATCAGTTGCAGCTATGTTTTCATCACCAGGGAACATCTATTCCTCTGAAACTGGCTTAAGCATATTTATACTGAATATGAATATATATGACAAAGTTTTATGAGCATTGCAACATAAACAAAACTTTGAAAAGGCAAAGGTATTCCTGTGCAAGCCAAAAGTTAAAGTAAGAACAAATCTGTGAGGAGTCATTTAACAAAAGGAGCAAACCTTACAGTTACCGCCTTGAAAAGGTCAGTCCGCAATATGGACTGACTGGGGTGCTTAAACCAGTTTTACAGAGCTCTAACCTTGCACTTCCTGATGGGTTTCTCAAATGCAGCAATGAAAAGAAAACTGATCCCTTTGAATAAATGTCTAAGCGCTGACGTTTTGTTTGATAAGTTATGATGAAAGTAGTGAGGTCAATCAAAATAATGGTTTAAGCACCCCAGTTGGCCCTTTTGCCGAGTGTCCGTTCCAATGCGGTAACTGATGGTTTTTCTGTATGTGTGTTATGTCTCGTCTCTGTGTTTTTGTCACGCTTGTATTTACCTTGTTTGCCTTTGTCACTGGTAGATAAAATTAAATATCTGTGAAAATTTTGATAGAACCTTTTCTTACTTACCTATAGGTATTATTTCAATTAGAAGAACTACAAAAAAATTGCTGATAGTAAATGAACTTTTTGAATCAAGAAAAAAATAACCAGAGAACAGTAAATAGTTGTAGCATTCTGTTCATGTGAAGATGGAATTGAGGAACCAAAGTCCACTGTCCATCAAAGGAAACACACGTAACAATCCTTATAGGATGAATTAAATGACAGCATAGATTACAGGCATCATGACTTTCTTTTAATGTTTTAGAAAACAAAATCCTTTGTGAAAATCTTATTAATACCATACTAAACGCTATGTTATTGTAGAAGGATATTTCCATATATATGTACAAATGTATTTATAAAAGTTTATTAACTTGAAATCACATGCAAATACAATTATAAGCACTTACATGTTATAAGCACTTACAAGTTTTAATATACCACAAGATATATCGAATAGCGATCATTTTGTCTTTGATTATATAATTTATATATATATATATATATATATATATATATATATATATATATATATATATATATATATATATATATATATATATATATATATATATATATATATATATAAATAAATTATACCTAAATGTTCCCGTTCTCTGCAACATTTCCTGGGATGCTGCTTCATTCGCCATCCACTGTCCGGAAAGATGGGATCCCAGATTCTTGTCTCTCTCGTCCAACAGTTTTACAACAAGTCTAGAAAGTCTTTTCAGAAATGAAGGACATCCTAGAATATTTAAACAGATTTTATCATTTAACTTGTTATTTACATGTGTTACGCATTCATTTTTAAAAGCCAGTAGGTAAATAATTCTTTTGCACTTAATACCGATAAATCAAAAACAATATAAATCTGGTTAAATTTTCTCTGACAAGCTTACAACTTTAAACTCTTGCATGTATATTTGATAGATTATAATGTAAATTATCACCTTTATTTTGAGATTTAGGCAGGAGCTTCAGAAGTAGACTAATTCTATCTGTTGTTCTCGCACAGCCATCTTCCCGATCCTTAACCATTGACAATGCTAGGTGTATACATCGAAGGATCAATTTCTGACAGTTTGACGTTCTGTTAGTTGTGTATCCTTCTGATGTGTGATGCGTTTTTATTTCACCATCCTCTAAACGATTCAACTCTAGCACCACCTCGTCAACTTCGATTGCGTCATCACTTCTGTTGACTATTCCATGGGCTGGCAGAGAGCCATGTACACTGTCACCTTGCGAGAAACTTGCAAACAGTACAAAACAATGGTAAATACTTAGGCATTTGTCAATAGCAAATTCGGTACCTTTATCTATTGTCAGGTTTAATGAAACAAGCAAAACATGTAACAGAATATTAGTTTGTACAGTTTAACTATGTCTTTTAAGACTCACTTTGGGTGAACACCAGATCACAAAGGGTACATTTACCTCAAAGGATACTATTATTTTCTTCATGTTTTGTTCCAGTTTCATAAACAAAACTGCATATTAGGAAGCAAATACATAAAACCTGCAGCTGGAAATAAATATTTACTGAAAGTTTCTATGTATTTTTTATACCCAATGTCATTGGATGGCGTTTCCTCTGCAAAAAAGTGTTCAGGGTCTATAGATTCACCCAGTAAGCGGGCGATAGGTTTATTCTGCATTGTCATCACACTGGGAAGGTCAGTGTCTTCTGTGTAGAGATCATCAATGTGGACCGAGTGCCATATACCGGACTGAAACATGATGACATTGATAGTTAATGTTTGGCTGATTAAATAGTACTTTGTTTCTTTTTTAAATTAGGAGAGCATTTACAGGCATATCAATAAGGTATCTAGGTGAATACTCACCAGGACGAATTCTTATCAGTCAATTTTGCAGATGGAAAAATAAGCCCCCACACAAATCGTACCGGTAGTCGATTTTACCATTTTAAGATGGAGAAATATCCCCAATTTTAGACTAAATGTGCTTTTAAAGTTATGTAAACAAGTTTCCTTTTTATGAATTATATTTTCTGGTTTTGTAAGTTTTTAAACTTGGTAAACTATTCTTTAATTTACACAGCTACAACTATACAGTTGCAGATATACAGGAATATCCCTGTCCTTTATCTTTTTGAAACTTCATATGTGATTCACAGTCCACACGTCAAATACTCGCTACCAGTGCAATGCAATTGGTGCTGTTACTTATTACATTTGATATAGCAGTGAGATGATTTGGTAGTTATGTTTTTGGCGACATGTAGCTGTCTAACATCATTTTTGATCGCTTACAAATGTTGACGCAAAATCCGCCCGGTTGAATATCAAAGGGACTAGAAAAAGCGCACTATCATCATATATACCAAGTGAAAAAGACGCATATAACGTAACCAACACTATTCATATTTCAACGGTCTCAATTATTACTAATTTCGAGAAGAAATATATAACCTTTCGGTACAATTAGTCTTATAATCTTTCTGTAAATGCTTAACAGATTTTGTTCATTAAAGCCCCACTAACACCGCATCCCACTAACACCGCATAGTTCTTAGATCTTTCTTGGTATTGTTCAAACGTATGTAGACAAACCTTATTCACCATGTTGACAGAAGTTTTTTTATTTAAAACAAGATTTAAGACCATTACAATTTGTTTAAGAAAAATGTGTACATTTAATGTTTGAAAGTTAAACAGACATGATAAAAGTTTCATCATAAAGGCTACGGCTAATGCAATCACGAATGAAGAACACTTCCTTGGTACTTCTTTTTAAATTAAGCACAAAATGAGTAACTTAGAATTTTTCTAAATATTCCTTCACATCAATCGATTTTATTAAATCAGTATGTAAATAAACATCAACATTAAAAAATTTCACATAAATAATATGAGTAATACAAAATTAAGAAACAATATATGCTTAATCTTGTAATATCGTTCCAATGCTTGATTTAACATAAATTGGATTTCTGTCATTTTACCTACAAAAGAGATGATACAATATAATGTAAGTATCAGAACAATTAATTAATGCATCATAGTAAAATATACTACCAGTCCCATTTGTAATTTTGAAATGACTGCAAGTGTTTAAAATGCAGAGACTTCTAAAATTATCTAAACGCATAAAATGAATCTTTTCAACAACTATGAGTCAATCGCCAGGTGCAGAAAAAAACTGCAAGGAATGGCGATTTGTATCGAGGCAGTTGTTAGTTATAATAGGCGTTGAATTGTAAATAACAATATAATTGATGCTACATGTTTTATTTTAAATAAGGTTATAAATAGGGCATGTTCATAAATGTGAGAGAAAAAAGCAAAACATTCCCATTACATTTTCAAACTCATTATAACGTCAAACTGAGGAAAAATGATTGTGACAAAACTAATTTAACAGCAGTTTAAAATACTGGCTTAATCAGCACGGTATGTGTTGAATATGCAGTTAAAAATTACTTACAAAAGATGTATATATAGACAACATTACATAAGTTCATTCATAAATTTGTTTATTATCACTTCGCAAATCACAAAGTAATCAAAGTAATACGAAGATCCCCATTATGTATAGCAAAATATATATATTTCAAGACACATCGATATGTTGTGTTTTTTTTTTCAGTATAGCCTAATAGGTCATCTTGCAGGTGAATTCATGCACACATCACTGTTATTGGCAACTACGTCAGTTTTAAACCAATTTGATACCATTTATGTAATTACTGTCGCTAATGTGAACTTCACTAGTGTAATGTTCATAAAAAGTAACAAAGCACATAATTCGCAGCTTCAGATTACGTTTTGGATCATCATTTTTGTGACCTAGATTATCAACTCATCACGAAAAACTTTTAACGGTATATTAATTTCAGTGAAATAAGTGAATCCATTAAGCAAATCTATGTCATTGAATTGAATATAACCGGTAACCATATGTTGGTCTATTACTAACTAGGACATTGAAATATATAACCGGTAAACATATGTTGATCTATTACTAACTAGGACATTGAAAATATATAACCGGTAAACATATGCTTACCTATTACTAAATAGGACATTGAAATATTTAACCAGTAAACATATACTGTCCTATTACTAACTAAGACATTGACATATATAACTGGTAAACATATGCTGACCTATTACTAACTAGGACATTGAAAATATATAACTGGTAAACATTTGTTGACTCGTTATTAACTAGGACATTGAAAACAATGAGATATATACCGGTAAACATATGCGGACATGTTATTAACTGAGTTATTTACTAGCATTGCTTACAATAAGTAAGGCTGCTTTATGCTCTATTTAATTCTATTTGTATAGAAAATACAGACCTGGAATATGTAAACATTTTATATTCGATATATATGCGGTGTTATATGTGTAGACATAGAATGAATGCAAAAAACATAGACATGCAAGAAACATAGACATGCAAGAAACATAGACACAAGTAATATGCTGAATATGCCTTATGTGAAAGGTAAACATTTATATACATGTGTCACACTGGACTAAAAATACCAACCTGGAAGCCCGAAAAGCATCCTTCAGCTGAATGTGACAGCTGAATTATAAAGACAATGTGTACAGGGGCTGTCAAACTGTCTCGCGCCTTTTCGTACTCGTCCATGACACAGTAGCGGGCACATGCTATTAGATTAGCGTTCTTTTCACCGGAATCACATTGTACTATCAGAAGGCTTGGTTCCTCTAGTTTTCGGTCAAAATGACGGCTGCAAAATATTTTAGGTTAAAATAATTGTATCATACCCTCAGATGCAATATGTCATTACTTTACCATATACGTAGCATAAAACTACCACAACCAGCCAATTTTATGCATGATTCCGCTCTAATAATGCAAGAACTGCAGGCTTTTTAAAAAAGTATTACCGTGATAATTACACATTTACGTGGTGCGGTGAACAGAGATTTGTCATATCATCAGCGTTGTATGTGATATAACAATGAATGAAAATGCAAGCGTTAAAAAGCTATTTAGATCATGTATGGCTACACATTCAGCTGAGTGCATATTGATACGTTTGATAAATTTACTTTTTGCTAAAATACCTTGATGTTTGCAACTTAACAACTTACAACAATTTGATGCTAAACTGTTGCTCTGTGTCAAATGATGCCAAAGTATCCAGCAGTAGAATGTTCTCAGGGGAAATACCAGTTGTCTTTGATATTTCTAGTTTGTGGAACGTTGCAAGAAGTTTTGAATGTGTGGTCACCTGAAAATCCAAGCATTTTGTATCGATCACAATAACATTATAATGGTATACAGACTTCTTTAACAGCAATAATTGCATTATAATTGTGCTGATATGATATAAAAGACAAATAATACAGTATCAAGCGCTGTTCTGGAAAAGTTTTGTTTATTCTTTATAAACTTATTATTAGTATATAACATTATCTAGATAACAGGATAAATATTTATTTTTATGTTAACTGTTTGATTAATAATGTAAATCATTTTTGGATAAATAAAGTGTTATGTTTCCTCAGTAATGTGCACTGCAAATTAAATTGTTCCTTAAAAGCACATGTGATAAATATTGTATAAAGAAGTTCTCCTATCGCACAAACAATGATGCAACACATAATATAAGTAGCAGAGTTCAAGCCATAGCATTACGCTTGTATGAACCTTTAAACACATCATAACTTGTGAATATGAATATATATATACCAGTAAATGGTAAACCCTTTCGTTAATTATGGTTGCTATGACTAAGACTTGTCTAAATCTGCTGTATCATGCTCCCTAATTGTGAAGTTGGTTGACATGCTACAGAATAAGGTAACTGAATCATAATGTGATTTAATACAAGTTCAGTTTGCACATTGTTTGGCTGATAGAAAACGCAATGATTGAAAGACCGAAAATATCAAAGTATCAAAATATTGATTATACCTGAGCCAGCAGCAATGGCTTTCTGTCCTGAATTAGTTGCTGATTGAGATACTCGACAAGGCTACTATGGGTCTGTTCCTCATTATATATTTTCGCAAGCTGAATTTGTTCATCTGGAGCAAGGCCCGACTTATTTAGTCGCACAACACTGTCAGGAGTGGCACACCAAAGAAGCGTCTTTTTGGCTTCTAACATAATCTGTGAAAAAGATACAGTGCATTTTATAGCCTTACATTGCCGGTCGTCGTTCAAGTAGATAAATCTAAAAGCAATTTATAGATAAAAATTACAATTCAAAGCACTGGATAGGTGTTACCTAATCTGTTCTTCAAAAAGTAATTAGCACCATAACCGAGTGTGGTTAAATTTTAATTACTCTGTCATTTCACATGGACTGGCACTGACAAAACCTTTACGTGACCCAACAAGCCAATTGGCCTTTGTTTTACAGTAAAGTATGAACTCAACTGTTTACCTAGTAATCTTGTTCTTGCAAACGACATCCTATCTTAAGCGTCTTAAAAAAACTTTAATGCCAAGATATTTTAAATTCACTGGTCACTTCTTAAAGCCTGGACACATTTTGACACAAATCGCCAGTTATCCTACTAGGTGCAAGGCTGCAACAAAACGGGAATCAAATGCACATATGAGTGTATTTAACCTTCATACCTGTGCATCTTCCATGTATGCTTGGTCCACGTGGAGAACAATAGCTGAGCAGGTGTCATCATGGTAACCCATAAATACATCACCCGGTTTCAAGCTTGTTCTGCAATTTACAGGATGTCCCAATAATATAGGTAAACCATAAACAACCGGTTTACTGTTCACACATACATTATACAATATATAGAAACGTACGTCAGTTTTACAGGAGATAAAATAAAGTTTAGCAGAATGCAATAGCAGATAATAGTTAGAATAACACAAGGAAGTTTTAAGAAGTCAAAATTTAATGACAATGACATTATTTATAAATGTTGAAAAGAAAATCTTCGGAAATATGTTCTACCGCTTTATGTTTATGAGTAATCCTCTTATGTAATAAATCTACACATGTGTAACTTAGTACACAAATTAAGTTGTTCTAGCTCTTCAGGACATCGCACTGTAATATACAATATGACCGCACGCTGTAATGACGCATTGTTATATTAGTGAACATAATGTATTGTTTAGACTAAGTTAAAATTAGAAGAAACGGTCATCAACCAAGTAATGAAAATGCAAACATCTGTTAATCAATTTACTGTAAAAGGAGATTATGCATCCATTTCAGGTGTCATCATCTAAAAGACGGGTTCCTTTTAAATAATGTATTATGCAAAGGTAAATAAGAAAAGGTCCTATCAAAATTTCCAGATATTTAAATCTTATCTACCGCTAGACAAAGGCAAACAGGGTAAATGTAAATGTGACAAAAACACAGAGATGAGACATCACACACGAAACGAAACACCTTCAGCTACCGCCTTGGAACGGTCAATCAGCAAAAGGACTGACTGGGGTGCTTAAACCTGGTATGTTGAGAGTTCTTACCTCGCACTTCCTGAAGGTTTTTCTATCAAACAAACCATGCCTTAAAATGGGTGATAAGTAAGTACAAACTCATTCGAAATTCAATTGGGAATTACAATTATTTCGGGCTTGTAAGTAAAGACAAAGCTAAGTTAAAACGGGAACTGTACGGTAAAGTTAAGCAGTAAAATGTGTAATAAGTAAAATGAGAAAGGGTCGCATTAACAGGTGGCCATAAAAATGGCCGGACAGAGGGTCTTTAACTTGAAAAGGGTAAGGAAAAACTGATAAGAACATTGGCAACAACATTTTCTAATTAAATTGCAATATGGTGAATCAATATCATAAGGTGAAAATCTAGCTAACTGACTTGATGTGGAGTTTTAGACACGTGTTTCTTTCTTGTGTTCAGTAGGTAAAAGGTACACATGAAAAATTACTCATATAAATATATGTTAATGTTCACAAAAAGACATAAGGATAACATGTGTTTTACTTATAGTGTTGTATCTTTTGTTAATAAAATGCAGATAAATTGTGAGTAATAAATACGTTTAATAAAAGGAACACTGTTAAGGCAAGACACAAGTGCACATCAGTTGAAGTGTTTTGACAGTAGGATAAAGCTGACGAGAGAATGCAACAACACAGCAATATCAGTAAAAATGACTCTACTGAACAATCACAGCTGCTATTTTAATGATAAGTGATGTTTGCTTCATGTGTTTTCGCAATGCATTTATTTCATTTTGGCATTAATTGCTTGTACCCATATTCAAAATTTAACAAAATAGAAAACAATACAAAATAAGAAAAGGTCTTATGAGAATTACCACGGACATAAAAATCTAAACTAATACTAGACAAAGGCATAAAAAGTAAACTGATAAGGTGATAAAAACACAAAGATGAGACATCGAACACAAAGTGAAAAACCAAGTTATAACACTGGAACGGTCAGTCAGACAAAGAACCAACTAGGGCGCTTAAACCTGGTTTGTGGAGCGCTTCAACCTCACACTTCCTTAAGACTCCTCTAACAAGCAAACAGTGGAAATGAAACTAACCAATCAAAGTGAGGCAACTAACAACAAGTTAGTGGGTTAAAATTGACAAAAGAATACTATATACAATCAAAATTTCATTTTAATGAATTATCATCATATGTATTATTTTCCTTCTCAGCACAGATGTAAATGACCAGAAAGCATGATAACAATCTGTTAAGTAAGTGTGATCTTTATTTACTTTGTATTTTCACATCAGTGATTACTTCTGTATTTGATTCAATGTTAAACATTTATCCACGGCCGACATTACGCGACCAAATAGTTTCAATCACTTTAGCTTATAATGTTATGGGAGAACATTCGTATTTGGCCAAAGAAATTTTGTGATGTATAAAACAAAGTGACTGTCTTGAATGTTGATGTGGTGAGGATATCATTAATGAGATTGAATGTAAGTGAACACAAAAGGATGGACATGTATACATGATGTGCATACTAACACGGAAACATTGCACGCATGCAACACGCATGAGACATGCATGCTGCATGCACAATTTTAAGGTAAACATCAACGATTGCACTCCTGTGTTAAACAAACCTTGTTGCAATATTTTGCCTTTGCTTGGAAAAGTTGACCGCCCACTTTTCGAGAGCTTTTACGAGGGCTTGTTGTCTGTCTGTCAGCATGGTGTTGATGGTGAGGAAATGTTTCTCCAGACGGTTGATCAGGGGAATAGGAAACTCCTTGTACACAGTCTGCTTTTCCGCAACAACGATTAACCTGTATTGTACACAGACATGAGTAGGCTTTATTTGCATGTGTTATAGTAGTTGTAAAGGCTATATCTTTCAATGTTGACAGAATATTCCAGAAATAACAATATAAGTATTTAAAATCAAATTTGAAGCACTCTAAGTACCTAAACTTTTGATGCACCGGACATTTGACCCGATGGGTGCCAAGGCCTAAATCAACGTATCTTTCTCCCCCAAAGTAGACGTAGTACTGATTTAGGGCATCATACAGGCTTTCATACAGGTTCTCGAGGTTAAGAAGGACTACCGTGTTTCCAGTCTCCATACACACTTTTATCTTGTTGATGTTGCGGCATACCTGTAGAAAAATAATCAGAATTAATTCATTAAAACTTACTAAACATAAAAAAGTACAACGATGGATGCATGACCCAGCCTGTTGCGGAAATTATATTGTCTTAATTTAAATATTACTGCAATATTTAAAGACACAAGCAAACACCACAAAAATTCCGTTGAAAGCTTTAATTTCAAATAATTGATTTACATGTAGTACTGAATACACACTTTGCAACTTAATGTACAAACAACCTTTGCAAAAGGTTAAAATAAGCATTTAGGTTGTACACAATCTTAGTATATGTGCAATGTTTAAGGTTACCCTTATGTATATAGCAAGAGCTCTGACCTATTTCAGACAATCCAGTTGCATGACACTGTCTACATTCTCGTACTTGGAAATAATTTTGCGACCATCTTGTTTATGCTACTACATTGTTTGCAGTTTTTGCTTATTGGTTTTTTGTGATTTTGTTTATACTTGTATTTTAAAGTTAGATATAATTACAATATGCTTATAAAATTGGAAAGGAAATTCATACACATTTTAAAATCTTCATGATAATGAAAAGGCTAGATTTTAAAATAAAATGCAATTCATCTTAATTTCTGAAATATTAGTAAAAAAGTTCTCACACCTACCAGGACACGAACCCACACGGTGAGGGGCTGAGGAGTTTCAAATCAGATTTAATAAAACTAACCTGCCATGAATGGGCCGCTACTTCAAGGTTACTCATGACGATGCGCAGACCCAGCTATATTATAATAGCAACATACTATACCTACCTGCTCAAGTGCAACTTTCTGAAACTTGATGCACATGAGAGGTGAAACTCCACGCCGTTTTCCAAATTGTCAAGGAAATAATCTCAGTGACTGGAGAAATAAAATATTACACAAACCTACAGGATGAACATGACTAAGGTTTATGAGGACGGACCTGTAGAAAGGACGATCCTGATGACATATTCGAAAAACCAAGAGAAAAGGATGAGGAAAGGCTATTAAGGCTAAGAAAATTCATCCGATTCAGAACCATCCCAATTCCAAAACTCTCCAAGCTATATGAATTAATTTCCCACAAAAAGCGAATCCTAAGAAGGAGTGGGAATTGCGTCTGCTAGACCGATGTGCACTCTACGATTGTCTGGCTGAAAAACGGTATAGATATAGACAGTGCATTTAAAAATTCAAGACAGGTCAGGGTAAATTACCTTCAACCAAACGTATTGGGGAGGAGGACCTGTCAAAGATCAATTGAATGGCTAAGACCAGGGTACTGTGACCTGAGATTGAGAGGCAGATATGTCTCGATCTTAAACTGACAATTATAGATCCAGACTTTGTGTTTAAACTTTCAGACAGGTCAATGTCATTGACAGGTGACCTAAACAAGAGGGGCACCCGACTGAAAGGCAGGAGCAGAGATTGTACACCCTGTGTATGGCTTCTAAAGATCTGCTGAAGTGTAAGTGGGAAGATTAGTGAATGAAGCCCGACCCAAACAGGTTTAAGGGTTGAGCGGCGATATTCAGCAATATTCACAGAAAGGATCATGTTACCAGCCTCTGCTCTGAGAACCGTAGGTTCCTAGCAGAGATGCTGAAGTCCAACGGTCATATCTACTCACCGATATTGACAGGTAGTCTTGGACAGAATAGCACACCAGATGAGCGCATGTGCTAGATCCCAAACTGAGATTTATAGATCTAGATTGTGTGTTGGAACTAAAGACAAGTCAAAGTCAATGAACATTCACCTAAAGGTGAGGGGGGTTCTGACGTATATCAGTTGGAAGGGTAGTAAAGAAGGCCGGCATGAGAGGCGATGATCAGCACTATTCAAAGAAGAGACCATGCGATCAGCCTCTTCTGCCAGAAGCATTGGTTCGAAGAAGAGAGCCTTTAGTCCATTAGTAAGGTCTATCTAGTGATCTTAGAAGGGTTAGTTCCGAGAAGAAAACCACTTTAAAAAATGCACGGAGTGGATAATAAACTGATGCTTATAGATCTAGAAAGTATCTTCGAACTCTCAAACAGGTTCTGATCAATGACGCTAACCTAAATATGAGTCTTACGATATATACGTTGGAAGAATAGTATATATGCTGAAAGCTTTTGAGGTATAAAGTCTCATTCAGCACTATCTATAGACTGGACCAGCTGACAACATTGAGAGGACAAGGTTTAATTGACCGATCTTTCCAACAATATATAACAGAGAAGTTATGGGCTAGGTTCTAGGTATTATAGATCAAGATCGTGTGCTTAACCTGTCATGCAGTTCTGTAAGTGGAAATGATAGTAACTGATCCCAGTCTGAATTATTTAGAGGTCGAGGAGACCATACTTAGCACTATTCATAGAATGGACATGAACAAGCGATACACCCGACTGAGAAACAGCTTCAGAGTTTTAATCCATTAAATCTTTTTTGAAAAAGATACAAACATAATGCTTAACATCAAAACAGGATAGAAAGTCAAAACAAAATTAACCAGAGGCCTTCGATGTCAAACATTATCCAGTAGTCGTCGAGCATTTAAACAACATACATACTGATAACATATACGCAGTTTCAACTTAACATCACAAAAAACATAGATACCTGAGTGTATTCTTGATCACTCCTGAAGCTACTGCCGAATATGGTGATTGGCCTAATATCAGATTGCCGCGACAACACTTGCTGCTGCAGGATGGTGAGGGCTCCATAATTCTCCGTTAGGAGTAACAAGTAACGGCTCTCACTAAAATTAAACCATACCAGATAAAATCATAGCTTTTTTTTTGCCTTAAGTTAAAATTGTAAATTTAAAAAAAAAAATGAAAAAGTTAATACTTTGTAATACTCATGCTGATTTTAGACCTTTTATTTCCAACTACCAGAAAATATCATTTATTGTATTATTTTTGCAGGAAAAACTAAGTTTTATAAAGCCGTCAACACAATCGCAAGCTACAAAAGGTGAATTATGTGCATTTTGAATACTTAAATAGTCATTCACCTCTGCATGTCTATCTTGTTAAAAAGACAGGCTTGGATGAGTCCAGAAGTGGAGCAATCTGGGTCTCCTTCTTGAGGCTGTAATAAAAGCATAATGATTCTAATGTTTTTCATGCTCAAGTGTACAAAGTCGTCAAAAATTTCCAATTATACATTCAATCAGCCAAACACAGACTATGTTGGCATTCAGAGAAGCAACGCAGTGCTGGCCGTTTATTAAGGGTCAAACATACGGAAGAGTAACTTGAGTTTGAACAGATGTTACAAATACCACTTAAAGCTGTTTTATCATAAAGACAGTTATCGGTACAGCAACTTCAAAGTTTTTTTGTTGTTATTCTTTTAAAAAATGTAATTCAGTCAAAAAAAAACATGACAGTAAAAGGGTTAGGTTTGATTGAATCTATGAAAAAAAAAAAGAAAATTTATTGAAAAGACCATAATTAAATAAGACTTTCATATGACACTGGTCTTTTAAATGTTTCAGCGAACACATCTAGAGTGTATATTCTTTTCTTTGTTACTGTTGTTTTTTAATTTTAATAAATTACACTGTGATAGTGATAATTATAACAGTGTCAATTATGGTCATTATAAAGACGTCTAGCTTTTGTAGTGACAGACCCAAAGAAATGTCAAGGTAAATTCAACGGCGCACAGCATGTGAAATGCCTTCTCATGAGGCTGTTGAGAGGATGTATGTCTGTATAGTGGAGATCATTTGACACACATTTAACAAGATAAAACAAATATTGGGCATAAAAGCTAATGCATTAACAACAGAAGGATTTTGCGACAGCTTTAAGGTGTGCTTCGAGAGCTTAAAATTGAATTCATCAATCTGTTGGATAGTGCTGACAATACCTTTCAGTCACTGTATCGGATATACAGGTTTATTCTCCAGAAAAAAATATTAAAACATTTTATACTAAATCTGGCCTTCGAATGACTGTGACAGATGTGTACTGAATGAGGTGGGTTTGTAAAAAGGAACCTGAACACAGTTTGCATATGATAAGGTAAGGAGGGCAACACAATTTTATTTTTACTGATTGAAGTTTCCTTCCCTTTTTTATTTACCTGATATTTAAAACTGTATCATACCTTATCCTCCAACGGGACAACCGTGCAGACATTGTTCTTGAAACAATCTACTGGATCCACTTGATCCATACCACCAAAATTCCTTCTAATTGCATGGACCATTTCGTGCCATGTGGGCTGACGTTTGGATCGTTCAACAAACATATTGACCATCTTTACAAGACTGAAATCGATTGAATTAGGTCTCATTCTATAAAACTTAACTTGGTAAGAAACATTGTTGTAAACCTTAATGACATCAAGGTAATAAAATTACAAATAACTACAATTAAATGTATTCTGTCTTGATATGTGTGTTCTTTTTTATTTGTTTGTATTTGTTATTTTTTTATATCGCAGTGAACAATTATGGTCATTATAGTGAAATCCAGCATTTTTTTGGTCGAGGAAGACCCCAGACAAATTTCTAGGCAGACCAGCGGCCCTGGAGGTCAGCTGGAAGAGCTTCCCACTTTTAGTCATTTGTCCTGAACGGGACTCGAACCCACACGCAGTCAGAGGAGTTACAAAGTCGGCGACTCTACCACTATGCCAGGGATGTCGCATGTGGGTTTTCTTGAAACAGTAACAGTCACCTTGGCTTACCTGTAAAAATCACGTAGACCATAGAATTCTCTCATGTGCTGTGTTGCCTTGTCGAATATCTCTAGATAGGATTTCGCCAATGGTTCAATTAGCGGTTCAAGTCGTCCCTTCATCTGACCTGACTCACAAATTCCTCTGAAAAGAGAGTGTTACAATGAAGGATTCTAAATTGTGAAGTTTATAGTCTTTGATACTAATTGATAGTTTTCATAAACTAGCATTAACACAATTTAAATTACAATATAAATAATATAAATATAAACTGTACCTTTTAATTATTGCCTTCTGTTATGTGGCATGATAGACATCTTTAAAGTGATTGTATACTGATTTTATAAATGTCACTGGGAACAATCCTACTTAACCTTAAGCGCTTTTAATCATATAACGAAAATTAAGATTAAATAGAACTGTATGACCTCCTATCAAAAGTCGGTGTGCTGTTCAACTCAACTCAATACAAATAGGATTAGAAAACAGTCTTAATATGTACATGAGCTGAAATGCAAATTAAAAGCGTTTGCTTAAAATTATTTTGTGACTGAAAGCACACAAAAACAGGTTACTGCTTGTTCGAAAAATACGTTAACAGAAGTATCAAAGGACTTTGGATGCAAAATAAAATACGCAAAATATAGAATTTTTATCGTAAAGGTAACTTTCTTTATATAAATCATGATACCAACAATGTGGTGTATTATCCGAGGATACATTTACACCACCTTTACATAAGGAAGAGTTTGCTGTCATAGGCAGCTTCTTTGTCAGTTCCCAATAAATTATAATAGGAAATTTTAGAAATGTCATATCTACTTAAATTTGAATACGACCAGAAAAAGACACAAAAATAGAAAATGTGAAAAAATCACTAAGACTAGACATTAAAAAATACAGAAAAACAGGGACAGTATTAGAATGGTTAATTAAAGGCATTTAAACCTTATAGAAGTATACATAATGATAGTACATTGCAATCATATCATAAAAATATAGAATGTACAAACAGCATTACTACTGTACATTACGCTAATCTATATGACATCCATGTACTTAAGCAATGTGTATCATTAGTCCATTTCCCTACATAATAAGTTATTATGGGGAACCAAAACCAGCTTGTACAGACACAAGTGGTTGCCATGTCAATCAAACAACGTTAAATCATGATGTCACAGCGTTATTAGCAGAGAGATTTATTTAACCATTGGCTTAATAAAAACATGATACTAGACAAAAATAATTATTGACTAAATTACCTGGCACTGTTGCATAGCTCATCTATGTCAGGCACTTCTCTCTGTACAAGTATACCACGATTCATTTTCGCAGGGTCCAAAGCCCAGTTAGAAATCCCAATAAAAGCCACCTATGCAATAAAATAATTTAAACATTACCAAGCAAAACATCAAAGCAAAATCCAGAATTAAACATATTAAACATATTCATGTAGTTTTGATACAAGTAGTTAATTATTTAGTATACCTTTCTAAGAAAAGGTTGATTATCATATGGTTCAATGCATAATAATATCAGAATGTAACGTAATAGCACGCCACACCACGCCATGCCAGGTGGGTATGTATGTACGTTTGAATGTGTGTATGCATACATTTTAATGATAGTACTTCCATATGTTTAACTGCAAAAACACCCATACAACTGTACATGGGATCCACAACCTTTGTCAAGCAGCATTTGTGTGCAAATGTAGGATTATCATGTGGTTACACTAAGTATATTTTAGTTAATTTTTCACTATAACTACACAAGTAGTATCTAGAGAAAGTATTTTTAACATAGGCTCCTTTTCTCAGGACTGTCGTACATACAAGGTACAAGGGCTCTCCAAAATATGCGTGCTAGGGAAAAGAGACATTGTTTAATATGACAACAAAGTAACATTCCATTTTAATAAACTATTACTTTATATAACATCAACGGAAACATATCAATATGGAACAGTTTCTTACTTAAGCTTAAAATATCTTTGGTTTCATAAAGTCTATTTATGTCCAGAACAACCCTAGTCTTTATCAATAAAACAATACAAATAGATGAGACTTTGTGTGGTGTCTCTGTGGATATACTGCTTGAGAGACTCAAATGAATACCATATTTTAAATAGACACAGTCAATACTAGCCGCTTACTGGACTATGAAGATGGGGCATATGACAGAAACAACAAGAGTCAAGGTGTTCTGAGTATACCGACATAAGGGTCGTCATAGACTATGTATAGCATAGACAATCATGTGAAACATGAAATGCCCCGTAATTCTGTCTCTTTTGCTCGAATTTCAGTAGGGTTTAACTTTTACTTTTATCTCTAAATTATCTCATTTTGAAAAAAAATACTATCGATATAAAGACTAAATATATCCACTTTGTGTTTTCCTTTTTGGGATTGTTAATATCAGAGACTGGACCTTTACCACATGACGTTGCTATTACATCCTTAAGCTTAGAAGGCCAGATGAAGAGAAGCTATAGGAAGTAACAAGATACACGCAATTAGAAAATATTTGTGATTACAACTTGTAAAATGGGATTTGAGGTTAAGCAAAACTATGAATACTTATTGAATAGTGTACCAGATTGGTTTGGTTTGTTTTTTAGATACATCGCAGTAACGAATTGTGATCATTAAAGCGAAGTTCAGCTCTTTTTGTTGGAGAAAGACCACAAACAAATGTCTGGGTAGAACCACTGGTGCTCCACATGTCAGCTGGAAGATATTTCCACATTAAGTTCTTTGCCCCGAACGGGCCTCAAAACCATGTGGTCCGAGCCTAAGCAGTCAGAGGAGTTACAAATCGGGGACTCTACCACGCTAAGGGCACCCCACATACCAGATTGGACACTGCCAAAGTGAAAAACAACAATTTTGACAACATAAAACATTGACTGTTGTGTACACTTGCTATTGTGCAAACCTTTTTGTGGGGTTCTGGTTTTTCATCTCCCTGACAACCATCTTCTAATAATGGATGGAGTGTCTGCAATAGAAAAAAAATACATCACTGAGAGAGATATACATTTCCAATACGTGCAGCAGTGGCCAGGATTTAAAATATGTAAAATGCTACCAGTTTAAGAAAAGATGTAGGCATACATTTGTTCGTCAGTACATGAGTCGTACATAAAACACTAGAGGGAAAGGAAGGTATATATGTAGGGCTACAACTATATTCCTCTCATTATAATGTTCTGTGTGACAGGTTGTCTTCACAGTGTGTTTTCTACATAATTACAATCTATTTCTTGTTTACAAATCAACTCTTACCAAACGGAAGTCATTTAAATCCTCGATGACAACACATTAATATAATGAAATGTTACAACAGATTCGCTCACAAACTAACCAATGATATAAAGGAATATGATTTACCATTATTGTCGTGCCGCCAAATAAAACTTACTTTCAGTGGCATTCTTGGGCTATCTTCGGCTAAACCAACCTCATCAAGCACAACAATGGAAACAAAAGCGTCCAGGTCTTTGTCCTGCTGGAATTGAGCGCATTGCCTGAAGGTCCCCACAATGCCATCAGGGGTTGACAAAGGACTGCATTGGAATGATACCATCTGGGCCTAATTGAAGATATTGACTTTATGGTCACTCCTTTTTTACAAACTCTGATACAGTTAATATATTATAATGAATCATTGAAATGCATGATATATTAGATATATTGAAACACCGAGTCTTACCTATCTATATGTAAGCAGCTTCAAAAAGTCAAATAGAAATTTTGAAACAAACAGTACCGGAGCATGTGCCGTTGAGAAAAAATATTTTGTCTTGCATTGCAACTTAATATTGAACAGTCTGAAATGTAGAAACTAATTGTAAGTATTCTACCTGGCTGTAACATTTTCATTAAAGCTTGAATAAATAAAATCCTTAAGGTTTTGTCTGAATATAAAATACATGTAATGTTATGCCTGTGTTTCGAGGTGCTTGTAAGTATAAGAATGCTGGGTGCTACAGAATTGACAGTTCAAAATTCATTTGGTAGGAATAAAGGCTAATAAGATTATAACTGATGGTGAAAAAAGTAAGTTAAAGGATACAACTATATAAGTTATACAGGTTCGATAAAACAAGCTAGTTTTATGTTTTTGTTCACAATCCAAAGGTAACTGTAATTGGAGTTAAACTTCCTTTGTCAAAAACTTTACCTGTTTCAATTCCCTGAACAGTTGTTCCCTCGATGCATTTCCTTGCATTGCATCAGCCACGACGGTTTTAGCCAGAGACTTAGAGCTGCCTGGCTTGCCCACTAAGAACAGTGGGATACGTAGCTCTATACACACAACCATCATAAACACATTCTCTTTCAGGGCCATGTTACGGGCAATGTTCTTCTCTAGATGTATGTTGTCAAGGAATACTTCTTGGCAGCTGTCGTTATCATAAAAATAAATATTCTGTTATTGACAAAACAAAAAAAATGGTAGTTTCCTGTCATTATTCGACTATTTAAGGGTTACTGCCGGATAAGTATAGCTCTTACTGTAAAGTCGTATGATAACTCTTATGTGCTTCAATCAAAATGGTGATTCACCTTTAAAGGGGACAGTTTTGTGGTTGAAGTTGATCTGGTATCTATTGTGCAGTGTCTGATATACTTACGCGTTTATTTCTTCATCAATTTGTTGACTACCACCGGGTAGTTTGCAAGGCTCTCGGAAATACCCTGCAATGTAGACTTTGTATTCATCTCGTGTACGCAGACAGGCATGGTAGCACACTCCAAGTGACAGAACTAGACACCGTGTGATGTCTGAGAGTGAATCCTCCTATAATAACGAAACGAAGGTATGCACATTAACAATTAACATGTGTGTGTTAACCTCGCTGGAGAAAATATTTATCAAATGAAAAAAGCAAACAACTTAAAAAGCAAGTGAATTATATGGATACAATTAATTATTCTTTGTTACATTGTTTTAAATATAAATATAATAAAAGTAACAAATCATAAATGTGAGGATGTATTGTGCATATCTAATGTAAAGATTAAGACAATTTACATTTAAATATTCATAGATTATATACCAAATGAGTCAACATTAATTTTTATTTTGTATATGGTACCTTAGATGATAATCTTTTATAAAATGTTTTCATTTTATCATAACCTCAAGAGTATCAAAGTAAAAGATGCCAAGCTTGTAAAGGTGTTCTTCTTCCCTCTCCCTACACAAGCCCCAGCCCTCATCCTGAGTTAGGAAATATAACAGACTTATAATCTCACCCCTCATCCCGTGTTTGGAAAAATAACATAACTTTAATCACCTAGTATATAACAAAAAATATATGGAAAATGTAAGCTTTGCTTGAACAGTAATAAGGAAGGTCCCTTAATAAAAGGCGAAGTGTCAGATTATGAGTTGAAAATAATCATACTGCGGAAGTATAACAAGTCGTCAATAAAGCTCTAACTACAGCAAAAATAGTTACTGCTGAGAACAGTTAAAATTTTACCTAAAAATATGCATGACGATATATAAACTATATATAAAACCATAAATTTCTTCATGGATTTTTAGAGTAAATATGCTTTAACATATGCTGTGGAGCGCATCAGCTTGTTATGGTAGTTAGTGTTGACTGTAAGGGTCAGACCTGTCTATCCTCATCTTCCTGATGATCACTGTCGTCCTCATCTTCCGAGGATGATTGTTCTAAGTCGTAGTTTTGTCTGTCATACCCAAGTTTCAGATCCATCAGCTCAAAAAGAGTCCCTATATTCTGATTCTGGTTATAAAACCAACTCATCACGCAGAGAACCCTATCCACATCTCGGAGGGACACAAAGCTGCATTCATCCTTAAATTATATTTCATTTGTACACTATCGCTGAATCATTTCAGCATCTCCAAAAAGCTAGCAAATAAAATAAAATATATATATGGTGTTATACATTTTTTGTTAATTATTTTAATATACAACACCATGTAGTTATATTGAAAATAATGTCTAATTAGATATATGGTATGATCTTTTAGCGAAATGACTTAATATTGAAATAAAACAAGACTTTTAGCATTATTATGACACACTTACAACAATGCTAACAATAGATATGTCATGACATAAATTGTGGTACCTTCTGCTGCCTCATATATTCTTGGGATGCTGTCATAACAGAACTGACAACTTCTGGCAATCCACTAATGTCAGGTAACTTTTCATTTCGAATCTGAAATGGATTTAAAGAGAACTGAAATGGATTTATAGAGAATAAACTAAAGAGTATGTTTAGAACATTCATTGTTTTAGAAGATAGTAAGAATGAAATGTGCTTTTAAAAAAGATAAAGAGAAAATAGGAAAAAGACATTTAGCATCACGTTAACTCATATCATAAAGTGCATAAATAAACCCAATAGTTATTGTTCTTTAAATATTCCAAGTTTAAAGCGAATCATCTACATATTATTCAATTCATGTTCCGCAAGCAAGATCAACAAAGGGGCATAATTCAAGATGAAAAAATATGGTTTGTGCTTGGCACTTTGTCATGTTGTGAGCCTTCCACACAATAAGTGTGAGGTAAATCTCTGGGACAAAGGCGTTGCAATGTTTTCGACAAGTAACAGAGAAATCTGGGTAATTCCACCTTTATGTACAACAACTACACATCAATATCAACCATCCATGCCAGTATGAATGAATACCAAGGATGGAGTTGTCCAAACAAGAGTCTGCTGATAAAACAACCAAGGGCAAAAACTCTGAAATGAACACTCTACCTTTTAGCAAACCAACAGATCAACACCAATTATCCGTGCAAGTATGCAGAAAATCAGATTAATAATAAATGAGAATTAGTCAGCATGAGAGTTTGCTGAGGAAATTAACAAATGGCAATAGCTCTGAAAGAAACGATCCAATCTTAATTGTCCTACCTTCATGCAGAACTACACATCAATTATCCATGCAAATATAAAGAGTTCAGATGAGTATATAATGGAGGGTTATCATAAACTGCATATGGACAGATGGGGAAGGGGTGTACCGTCGGCAAAAGTGATAAAAACAAAAGTAATGTAAGGCAAATTCAATAAATACTTAAAGACATAAAACAACATGGATAAGCTTGCTTGTTTCAAATAGCCACGAAAGAAATTACCAACTTGACACATTCCGGTATATTTTTCTAGTCATGGATTTCATAGTTTCAAGGCACCGGTATGTGTGTTTCAATGTGTGGTTTTAGAGTAGGCTTTAGAGGACTGGTTTATGACAAAATACTAACATATCTTCGGACCATCTGACGGATGTAGCATTCCTCCACTTGCGTATTAAGTTGGCCGAAGTCCCAGACCAATGGTAGAAGGCTTTGTGGAAGAGGTTGAACCCGATACACAAGTTGACGCATTGGTACACGTCCCAGTGTGTCGGCAGTGTCTTCTGCCTTAATGTGATAACCTAGGCCTGCTTTTTCTAACTTCTGAATAAGCTTCTCTGAATGTCTGAAACATGTTGAAATTTAATTTTTAATTTTAAAAAAGAAAATAAACATAATGACATTTAAAGATAGAGGACAGGTTTCAAAAGCAGAACCTAGGGCCAGCAGATCTATGTTGAAGATTCGATAGAAAAATTACACTTACTTTCTGTATGGATTGCATGCAGCTACCATCTTCAAGTTTTCACAAAGAAACAGTTTTTCGCCTTCTAAGCTTCGGTCGCACATAATCTCCTTAATGAGACCAATAGCTTCAGTTGTGTTTGCCTCATCAAAGAAAAGAACTGTAAAAAAATGTGACCCAAACTTCTTGGTATTTTCTTTCGCAATCATCTCTGCTTCTTTTACTTTTCGTTTGATGTCTTCTTTAGTGGTGCCTCCATGAACCTGTAAATCACATTTAAGTGTGAATGGCACATGGAAGTTTCATACAGTTATGCAATGTATTTCTCTAAAATCTTAAATTTTTGTTTGATAGAATAATGAACAAGTAGATAGAGAATTTGAAGTTCATTAAAATATAACGAAAGAACAATTGTATACAATAAACTATTTCATTGTTCACAAGTTTAAAGGATATGACTAAAGTTCTAACTTGCCGTAGATAACATTTAACCTTCAACTTGACAATATATCCTGTGTGCGTTTGTGCGGGAGTGAAGATTTCACAACCATGCCAGGCCCCACAACTGGGGCAAATCCCACAAATGGGTCAAATCCTACAACTAAGGCCGATATACATAAGGTGTTCGCACAACCACGACAGGTCTGAATATGCGAAATAAGATCTGAATATTGCTGCTTCTTGCAGTTCGTGTTAAAAATGTATGGTAAATTGTGCACATTTTCAAGTTGGTTTAGTTATGTCGCACCAACACAGGTATGGTCATGTTAGCGGCATTCAACTATATTCTAACAATTACATGTGCAGGAAGACCACAGATAAATTGCTAGCTAGAACTGCCAGCCCAGCGCAGATCACTTCACAGGAAAGTTCACACACCGACCCCGACGCAGACCCATTTTTTGAGTGGCTGAGACTTTTTGAGCCAAAGGCTCTAACCGCTATTCACGACCATTCCCATGACCTTTGCCAAGAGATCTGACATCCTGCCCAGAGTTCCAAAATCGCTAAGTTGCCACTGTTGTTAATGGCAACTAATATTTGTGAATAGGGCAAAATTATAAAAGATTCATATATAAAGTGAGTTGAAGGACACTAAAGTGAATTTCAAAAATAATTATTTACCAACTTATTGTTATCATAAAATATATACTCCCATCTTACTATCGTCTGTATCGGTAACGAAACAAGTCTTATACATTCATGCAATTCCTTAAGCGCTAGGTGAAAACTGGTCGCAATAAAACATATGACAATTTTCCTTTCAAATTTTTATTTCTTAGTCAAAGTCAAGTCGATAGATAGCCAATCCTCTTTATGCTCACCCCTAAATGAATAAGATGTTTACTTCTTAGTAAAATACATCAATGCCAAAATCATTACAGTGATATCCAAGTACAGTAAAGTTTATTTGTCCGCTGAATAAGCAGCGGTATACAAGATATTTTTCTGATAAATAATATGTTAACAAATAAATGTGGATGGATAAAGATTAATGTATGTAATTATACTGCATATGCTCTCATTGCCTAGTAGTAGATTTCATAACTCCTCTGCCTGCAACCCTCTCACTAAAATAAAGCTTATGTATTTATTTCAGACTGCAAATGCGCATCAGGCCTTTAAACTGCAGGACGGTTTGCAGATAAATCACAGGAATTTATCATCCGTCCCAAGAAGAGGTTTTTGATAACATAATAATGCAGGGCCAGTTTAGGCGTGCTTATAGAAAATCAGAACAGAACATAAAGGGGGCCACATTTTTGCACGAAATGACAATATTGTTTATTTATACTAAAAGAAAGCATCGATAGGACTGTGAGGCTGAAGTACAGATTTCTATATCATGTGCTCATCGCGCGTTTCTACATTCACCGCACGAGGACCTCAAGGTAGCGAAATGGCCCACTGCAAGAGTCAAACGTTGCATACAGCAGTTCCTTGCAGTCGCTTCATCATGGTTATTCCGAGAATATGATTTGCCTCTAGTTGAGGGGTCCTACTAAATTTGTGTGTGTGTGCATGTGTGCGTGCATGTGTGCGGGGTGAGAGAAAAATAAACATAAAAACATATCATATGATATTATTTCCAAATGACAGTAATAGGTTTACATCATTTTCGGTTGACATAATGTATACTAATATTTCTTGTTGATTATAATATTTTGGATAAATACGAGCATTTGCAGTGCGTTAGTGTTGCATGACTGGATTCGAACATTAAAATGATAAAGAAATACATTACTTTTATTTGTAAGATTACCTTCATAAGTATCATGTTGTTGACAGTGACCCCTGGAGGACATGGTAGGGAGCACATAAACTTCACCAGTCTTGTCTTCCCACAGCCTGTTTCGCCCATTATTATCACAGGGATGTTGCATCTAGATAGGCGGGTAGCATATTGTTTTTGTTTTTCTCGAGAAAAATTTCACTTGTTCATTGAATCATTGATTTAAGCTAAAATGTCAAACATTAGGAAGATACATTCACAAATATAGACCATGCTAAGGCTTTATGTATAATAACTACACGAATGTCAAACCCAACATTGCTTCATTAACACAAAAAGGCAAATATTGATTTTGTCGACGTAAAATATATTTTAACATTATATTTGTATAATATATTGGTACATGACTCTTAACATTTACCTGAACCGCATGAAAATTGCCATGATTTTCTTGGCATTGTCCGTCGTCAGCTCATAAGTATCGTCTGGATCATAGGGCATGTCGTTTCCCATTACATTGCACAGCTTCGTGATCTTTTCAGGTCTGAGCAACATTAAAACACTTTATCAGCATACATATATTGTATACTGTATAGACTGTATGTGAAAACTAAGATTTATTATAAACATAGGACGCTTGCGTGAATTATGCTTTAATGGGTGGGGTGAGACAATAGTTAAGTCGGCGTAAGCAACAGCACCGACCAAAACTGGCCAGTGAGCGGCAATCTTAAATTGCGGAAAACATGATCCTAGGTATGATAATGCCTCGTGGTTCATACATGACTGATCAAGCACTGTATTTGTCACCTGTCTTTTCAGCGATAAACAAATGCCATATGCTCAGTGGTGTGCACGTTGTGTCACTTCTGTTGTTGTTGTTATTTTTAATTTGGGCTGATTTCATTTGCAAAACTAAAGATCACTACGCTGGCTTTTATAAAACCCCGAACTGGTGAAGTTTTATATTTTTTGATAATTAGCCAAAACAAATGAAACCACAAAAAAGCAGGTCAGATAGAAAACATTCACATATTGAATCCATTGCACAGGTCATGACTGAAATTTGTGGGAGACTGAGCAGTCTGTGGAGTAACAAGATTATTGAACAGCGCCTCAGAATTTTTTTATACCATCTACTGTAAGTAGCAATTTGGTTACTTGAACTTTATATTCACAGTTTCTCTTGGTATCAGAAACCATAATATCGGAGCTTTGTAAATTGGTCTAAGCAACCAGGTCAGTCTTTTGCCAAATCACGTTCCAAGGCGTTAAATGTGTTTTGTTCTCTACGTCTGCTATGTCTCAATTTCACTGTTACAATATTTACCTGGCCAGTGCATACCTATGTCTGGTTTAAATAGATGTTGGAATTCTCAAAATGCATCGTTATATGTTTGTATTATATGGTAATTTAAAACATCTAAATTATATTATATTACTACATGTAATTCATTAATTATGAAAAGGGGGAAATTATTCTACCTTGATAAGGTGTCAAAGTTTTCCTGGACAGGAATTCTGTTTCTAACAAGTGCATCAAAGAGATTCTGTCTGATGATTCCGTGCTGAAGAACAGTCCCTGTCTGTTGGTCCACAAGGTTACCAGTGTTTCGGTCCAAGTAGAACCCAAGGAAAGTAAATCCAATGCAATCAGCATTAAAGAACAGGTAAGGATGGGGACTGGAATGAAGCAAATATAGAATTGATTTCTCATGCGTTTTAGCTTTTAATAAACCATTTTTCAAAGTACCCACTAGAACAGCAGCAAACAACCCTTTAATTTATAAATAAGTAAAGCAATGACAAGGATACTTTGATGTTCAATATGTTATCAACAGATTTATACCCTTTCAAAAACTCCAATCTTGTAAGGAGGTGTTACGGCCACAAATGATATCGTTTAAGGCTTGTCAATTATCAAGAAATTGGTAGACACTTACTTTAGTTCTAATAAATATTATAAAATCTCCAGATTTAAAACAACTTTTACCATATATAAATTAAGATATTATATTTGAAGATGGTACATTTAGCCCCCCATCCTCTCCCTCTCACTCGGAGAGTGAAAAAAATTAAGATGACACCTACATTTTATTCAAAAATAATTACAGAATATCCAAATATACGTTCTTATAGCGTATCTTCATCAATCTTATGAAGGGAATAATGCAGAAAGTAAAAGGTTCCTTTTTTTGTTACTTTCAGCATCATATATGCTTGATAAAGAGCTTCAGCAAATGTCGTAATACTAAACACATGTGCTAATATTTTCTTTTTAAAATATCAGTTGTAGTTCAATAAAAATAGATATTTAATAACTACAACATTTGAGAAAATAAGTGACTGAATTACAAGAATATTTTACTAGGATAATTCATTTTATAGCTTATTTAACAAAATATTAGCTTTTGAATTGTCGGAAATTGGGCACAAATATTTTTGAATCAATATTTGTTCGGAATCTTAAAACTTAAATTTAAAGAAAGGACAACACATTAAGTAAATCCAAGTGTTGTCCCACACTTAATTGTAAACTTAATAACCCTTCTGATTTGGATATAAGCATGAAATTATAAAAGAAGGTAACTGTTGGTCGAAATGGGAAATTAGAAGAAAAGCTCTGAAGTCAGAAATACTGTGACAATTGAAAGTAACTTTAAACAATACAAATATAATATGCACAAAAATATAGACAAATGGATTGAATATTGTACAACAAAAAATATTACAACACAAAACACTGTAATCACATGTGACTCACATAAAATTACATTATTTCTTGTAATATTCTCAAGGTTTGATATCACTTTTTCTAGCACTCCTTTTGTATAAGTAACAAGGTTTTCCTTATGAGTTCCTGCAAAAGTTCTGTAAACTGCCTTTCCCTCAACTCTTATATCGTTCGTTAGGAATTTTTTAAGTTTTGTTGTTCACTGACTATGCTTGCAGTAAAAAGAATTGCGTCACATTGGAGAACACCCCATAACCTGATCTACATTAATTAAAAATAGATATTACAAAAACTAGTATCGACATTAGCCAACATTTACCTATTCAATCGGGTTCATAATCCTTAATAAGGACCTAAGCAAATCTTATCTAATAATTATCAATATACAAAACCTTTTTCGGACCTCTTTACAAAACAAATTAATGTATTAATTTTGGTTGCAACCCCGGAATATATTAATATATTGGTGTGCTGTATTGCTCGCAATTGGACATTGGCCATTTAACATTTCAGAAGCAGCAATTTTTTAAAACCATGCGATAACTGTACAGGTTGTTGAAACTATATGTACATGCAAACTGTGAGGACAGCCACTTTTTTAATTTCTGTTTTTTTCATCTTTCCAGTCGTTCCCAATGGTATAGTTAAGGCAACTTTAGCAGTCTCCATTGCTCTAAAGATAGGCTTGCCATTTTAAAAAGTATATGACATTATTCCGTAGGAATATCGAATAAATCTTTATTACATTACATAACATGCAATGAATCCTCTGTACATGACATTTATTTAATTCTCGATACATATATATGCTTCACAATACTGAAAGTTTGGTTTTGATGTTTTCCAATAATGTAATTTTCTACTACCAATTGGTTTCCTTTGTGTTATAAATTGGGTTGTTTTTGTGCCTTTGTCTAGCGCTTTATTTAATTTTAAACAAATATGATCATCCCGAGTTTTATTATTCTACACAGCCTTCAGCCCCTTGATCTGGGATTTTACGACATCATCGGTTTTAGCATATGTCTTACGATTTTTAAATGGGCTTACAATTAAAAACACTGGATCTGAGTCACTCACAGTGCAAGCCCTATTTGTAATAAGAATGGTGGATCATAAGAAAGTAAATGTTTGTTTAGTAAGTATAGTTGTTATCATTAACATCTTATATAATATGTCGAAGTGGGGTAAGTACATTCACTATGGGATCTAAAAGATACACATTTGTAATTAAGATATAATGTACCTATTCCAGAAAACCATTCCCTGCCTACATAACTTTACAAAACAAAGAAAGCCGAGCCAATACAGAAGAGTGAGGCACTTACACAAACAGCAATGTAAATAGGCAACTAATATTTACATGAACAATGACATTATTCAAAATGTCAGATTTTCCAATTATTAAACTTGTCAGAAAGTGTTTAACTCTATTATGTTAATAGCTGATAAGACATAGTTTTAAGTAAGAATGCTGTAGTGATTATTCATGTTCATTTTAACAAAAACTTATTTTTTTATATTTCAAGCACCTTGTTTCCCACGTTCGTCGCAGTTGATATCTCTGTAGTATCTCCTCTTCATCATCCTCACTGTCATCTTCTCCATCATCCCTGTTGTCATTCTCTTGTGCTGCCATTTCTTGAGGCTGAGAATATGTTGCCTCTTCACTCATGTTAAGAGATCGAGTAGAAAAATCCTGCAAGGAACAAGGTTTCTAGTTCAACAATATGTGATATTATTTTTACAACTCTTGATACAATTTCTTTTTTAATTTTCTGTTGTGTTCTGCTCTGAGGCGGTTCCAATTTTCACGTTTCCTTTTGGACATTTAAGATAGGATCTTTGTTTTTTTGGTAGGGCTTTTAATTTTTAAATTAAAACAAAATTCAAAGACCTGTTCTTAAAATTTCTAATGAAACTATCTGTGTACAGGTTCTGTTTCATATGTATGAAATCCATGTTTTGAGACTTCATTCTTACTTTAGACATCTGGATCAGAAACTGGAGCACAAACTGAGAAAATCCAGGCAGGTCCTCTTCAGCCGCTGGTCCAACAAATTCGTTCCGTTCAAAGTCCCAAAGCTGTGTGTTCAGAAAGCTGACAAAGTGGTATAGTTCTGCCCAGGATGGATCATGTACACCACAGTATCTTGAAATAAAAGCAAAGAATGATAATGTGCAAAAAATGTGTAGTGTGTAAAAAATATTAGGTAGACGCGACCTGCAATGTCAATGTTTTATATTTGACAAGAATATATTAGTCAAAACATTACTCTAAAAATAGGTTTATGGGACTTTTATAGCTCTGTTCTATAGTCAGCTTTACTAACCAAACTATCGACCAAATTAACCACAACCAAATGTGCAAGACAGTGTTGAGTGTAAGGGACATAATAATAAATTGTGTATATTATATTAATATTATTGTTTAACATTCTGTACAAAACCAATCCCTGTGGTGCTTTTCATTATATTTTATCGAGGTAAAAAAGAAGCGACTGAACAGGTCAAGCCAATCAGTACACATTTATCTTCATTCGCTATGATGACACTCAGCCTGCGAGACCTGTGTGTGATATCTATGAGTTATACGAAGGCAATGTCAGTCTGCCAATGCACAAATTAGGTGCCTTTGGCGCTCAATACGTTTATGTGCAGCTTCGGGTTCTACTCGCGATTCGGGACAAGTGAGATCGGTCGCTGTGATCTGAAAGAAAATTGAAAGTTTTGTGCCGACCCAACAAAGTAGGTTACGTGCACTAAATGTTAAGAGGTCTGATACTTGTTACAACAAATGTTTCAATTGAGTTTTGGATTTACACATGACCATTGAAAACAATTGCGGCGCACAGACTACTTACATTTCCAAGCAAGACAGACCTCAATCATGAAATAAAAACCATTCTTCTAAAACAGCAGAATGCTCAAATTATATTAATTTTATCTTTTACTTTTTAATAGTGCACACCAGTTGTGGATAGAACTGCCGGATAGCTTAGTATCAGTATCTTTTGGTGTAAATAGATTAATCAAATTCTCTGGCCATGTTTGAAAAATGTTCGAGAGCTACGATCTCATTTCCTTTTCTCGAAACCGTTTTAAATCAGTTTTTAATTCATCAGTGAATTAGGCCATTTCTTTTTAATGGACGGTAAAACATTAAGGTTCAAACATTTTAAACATGTATGTCTATGCATTTGTCTATTCATTTAAAATCTTAATGTATGCAAAGACAGTGAGGCATGGAATTTGTCACTTGTGAATTTTAGGTATTGGGGTTTGGGTGACAGCTTATTTTACTACGAGTTTTCGCCAACTTTAAATTGTTTGTTATGTGCATATGACAATATTAAGCATTGCGAATTGGGGTTTTTACCGCTCCATTATTTTTTATAAAACACTTTTAATGTAAAGCAATGACTGGTTCATGAAACCTCGTACCAATGTTTTCGTACTAGAAACCAGTCCAATTTTAATAAAATGGAGCACATTTCATAAGGCATTGAGTCCACGATAATCTGGAGCTTCTATATCACTGAAGTAAAGCGTAATAGGTTCTCATCTGAGTCATATTCGGTGTCGTATTTGCATCAAGCAGTTTTGAGTTTTGTTGGTCTCTAAACGTCGGTTCACAGGTTAATTTATGTTTTAGGTGCACAGACATTTCTTCTGACTCGAATCCATACGTAAAGGAAATGTAATTATGCAGCACTGTGAGTTGCGTCTTTTAGGAAATGTGACAATACTATGTTCAAATCAAATGTTATCTTATGCTCTATTCAATTTTTTGTATTCGTATCATTTCTTATGCGTCCAAAGACAATTCGTTACTGCATTTAATTTTAAAACATTTTATAGCATTGTAAATCTTAACAACAACAAAGATGTGTTGTCTCTTGTCTTTATCAGATTGTTGTTAGGCAAATATTTTCCTTAGTTGAACAGCAACTCGACTTCGACCTTTGATGCTTTGTATTAGTGCTCTCTTGTGGTAAATGAGAAAATAACACATTGCTTAGCTGCTGAGAATCAATAGAGTGTTGTCCAATATGATTGTCATAGCTTTGTTACGGGTACATGCAAGACACACGAAGCAGGTGGCTTGAGTGATACGTCAAAATCAAGGCAATAAAATCACTTTATAACTAAAAATGTGTGTTTTTCATAACTTTATGGGTGTTATTTTTAAAAAGATTAATTATGCTGATGGCTGCTATAAAGAAATGATGAAGTGTACATGTAAATTTAATGGAAGGGCTGAACTATCTAGCTTCTTTTTATGAGTTCTTTGAATCAGCACCTCTTAACACCTGTACGCTATTTGTATTGTATGTCTAATGTAAAACTTAAACGCCTTCTTAATAAGTGTTTTATGTGCCTTTTAGCAAATGTTGTCTGACGATCTAAAGTTGGGGTATTGGGCGTTTATTATCGGCAGGTTAACATATCTTTATATCAATCATTTTTTACTAATCAAAGGCTTAATGTTAATTCAGGCTTAAACTACAAGCCATCATTAGAACAGTACTTGAGCAATGTCTGTAGACATGTGAGAGGGGATCCTTCCACGTTCTGGGGACTGACGTCATTAAGTCGACGTCTTTGATCCAGCCTAATGAGGTACTGAAATGGCCGCTGGAACTCTGCACATTCAAACTTCTGCTGGTCAAAAAGTTGATCATGACCTAAAATGAACACAAATACAACAGCAGTTAACAGCAAAACTATCTAATTTCTAACTATTTTATATCTTTACTATTGAAGAAAAGAGCCTACAAAAGAATAACTGGAGAAAATACACTTTAAGAGATTAAAAATATATGTAAATCTGAAAAAGAGAAATAGAAATTGATGTGGAATAAATCTTACCAATGTCTTGTGTACTACTGTATATGGACACACTTTCTCTGGGAGACTTGCATTCCATTTCAGGCAGTAAAGCCAACATCTTGTGACGATATACCTCAATGTTTGAAGCCTGTATTATAGTTGAGCACAATACTAAGGATGAATCACATTAAAGCCATAATATATCGGAAAATAAAATGTTATTGGTACAAAAGAATCAAAACAAATATATATGGAATAGAAATTGACAAAAAAAACGTCATTCCTCACTTTAATTTGAAAAAAAATGACAAGCATAGTGTACAACCCCTCTTTATTGTTACATAGACATAGATAATGGTGATATCGTAATGTAAATATTGTTGAGATCACAATGTATAATAAAACTATAGGCAGAACTTACCTTGAAACTAGAAAGCGATTGTATTACAGAAAACAGCCCTCTAAAAATGCTGATGAATTATTACGCAGGTGACCCCTACGAGACCCCTGTGTATTCAGATTCTAATTTATCGAATGTTGTGTGTATTGATTATGACAAAAGTACTGCTCTGCTGGCATATCTGAGCTTTTAGGCCACAGTGCTACAGATTGGCAAAGAATCTGGCTGTTGTCTTTAATGAGCATAGTTTCGGTGTTTTTGTGTGTATAACCCAAAGCATTCTCATACAGTATAGCTTGATACCAACCTGGTTGTTTACAATTACATAAAAAAAGAATAACCAATTAAAGTGACACATAATGTAAGACGAAAAGACCTTTAATTGCATCAAATACACTCACACTACTCATGTTAAAGATCAAATAAATGTGATGCGATTGCATGCCATATGTACTTACTATTATATGCATAAGTACTTATTGCTTGCTGGTATCACTTTAGAAACTAAATAGAATTTTTATCATGGCCATTGAAATGCTGTCAAGATAAAACTGTTGTATTTTACCCCCCGCTGTATTTGTTATCTATCTATGTAATGCTTTGTTTCGATGTTCTTCATTTCACTTTTATATTTTACCTACATAATTCTGTTTGTCTCCAATGTTGGTTCAAATCGTAATGTATATTGCTATTCTTATAGAACCATGTCACCTAATTCTGCGTTACAAGCGTGTATATATTAATGGTATATTCTATTTATTTAATGGATAATGCACACTCTACCTAAATTTCCAAACAATACTAATGAGATCTTTATTCCCACTCTGTACACACTAGTGTATGGTGCATTCCAATAGTTCAGTCCTGAAAATGGTTATTTATGCCTACAAAGTAAATCATGTACCTTGTTGTAATGGACCATGAGAGGCATCGTCTCGACAAGGTACAAGTCCTGGGAGGACTTTCTCCAGACATACCCAGACTTGTCAACAAGGCAACCCAACACCAACAGGTTGAAAAGAAGAAAGTCAGCTCCATTGTGTACCTGTTAAAATTATAAACACAAAGGCTCATATTGTACCTGATATGAGTATTGACAGCCAGCCCAATTGTGTATCTCCTAAGATAATAGTCAGCCAACCCCATTATGTACCACCTATGATTATAGACAGCCAGCCCCATTATGTACCACCTATGATTATAGACAGACAGCCCCATTATGTACCACCTATGATTATAGACAGCCAGCCCCATTATGTACCTCCTATGATTTTAGACAGCCAGCCCCATTGTGTACCTCCTATGATTTTAGACAGCCAGCCCCATTTTGTACCTCCTTTGATTATAGAAAGCCAGCCCCATTATGTAACTCCTATGATTATTGACAGCTAGCCCCATTTTGTACCTCCTTTGATTATAGACAGCCAGCCCCGTTATGTACTTCCTATGATTATAGACAACCAGCCCCATTTTGTACCTCCTTTGATTATAGACAGCCAGCAACATTATGTACCACCTATGACAATAGACAGCCATCCCCTTTATGTACTTCCTATGATTATAGACAGACAGCCCCATTATGTACCACCTATGATTATAGACAGCCAGCCCAATTATGTACTACATATGATTACGGACAGCCAGCCCCATTATGTATCTCCTATGATTATAGACAGCCAGCCCCATTGTGTACCTCCTATGATTATAGACAGCCAGCCCCATTATGTACCGCCTATGATTATAGACAGTCAGCCTCATTATGTACCTCCTATAATTATAGACAGCCAGCCCCATTATGTACCTCCTAAGATTATAGACAGCCAACCCCATTATGTATTAACTATGATTATAGACAGCCAACCCCATTATGTATTAACTATGATTTTAGACAGCCAACCCCATTATGTTCCACCTAAGATTATAGACAGCCAACCCTATTGTGTACCTCCTATGATTATAGACAGTCAACCCCATTATGTACCACATATGATTAAAGAAAGCAAGCCCCATTGTGTACCTTCTATGATAATAGACAGTCATCCCCATTATGTACCACCTATGATTATAGACAGCCAGCCCCATTATGTACCTCCTATGATTATAGATAGACAGCCCCATTATGTACCACCTATGATTAGAGACAGCCAGCCCCATTATGTATCACCTTTGATTATAGACAGCCAGCCCCATTGTATACCTCCTATGATTATAGACACACAGCCCCATTGTATACCTCCTTACCTATGATTATAGACAGCCAGCCCCATTGTATACCTCCTATGATTATAGACAGCCAGCCCCATTATGTACCACCTATGCTTATAGACAGCCAGCCCCATTTTGTACCACCTATGATTATAGACAGCCAGCCCCATTATGTACCTCCTAAGATTATAGACAGCCAGCCCCATTATGTACCTCCTATGATTATAGATAGACAGCCCCATTATGTACCACCTATGATTAGAGACAGCCAGCCCCATTATGTATCACCTTTGATTATAGACAGCCAGCCCCATTGTATACCTCCTATGATTATAGACACACAGCCCCATTGTATACCTCCTTACCTATGATTATAGACAGCCAGCCCCATTGTATACCTCCTATGATTATAGATAGACAGCCCCATTATGTACCACCTATGCTTATAGACAGCCAGCCCCATTTTGTACCACCTATGATTATAGACAGCCAGCCCCATTTTGTACCTCCTATGATTATAGACAGCCAGCCCCCTTATGTACTTCCTATGATTATAGACAGCCAGCCCCATTATGTACCTCCTATGATTATAGACAGCCAGCCCCATTATGTACCACCTATGATTATAGACAGCCAGCCCCATTGTATACCTCCTCTGATTATAGACAGTCAGCCCCATTATGTACCTCCTATGATTATAGACAGCCAGCCCCATTATGTACCACATATGATTATAGACAGCCAGCCCCATTATGTACCACCTATGATTATAGACAGCCAGCCCCATTATGTACCTCCTATGATTATAGACAGCCAGCCCCAGTTTGTACCACCTATGATTATAGACAGCCAGCTCCATTATGTACTTCCTATGATTATAGACACACAGCCCCATTATGTACTTCCCATGATTATAGACATCCAGCCCCATTATGTACCACCTATGATTATAGACAGCCAACCCCATTATGTACCAACTATGATTATAGACAGCCAGCCCCATTATGTACCTCCTATGATTATAGACAGCCAACCCCATTATGTACCACCTATAATTATAGACAACCAGCCCCATTTTGTACCTCCTATGATTATAGACAGCCTGCCCCATTTTTTACCTCCTATGATTATAGACAGCCAGCCCCATTATGTACCTCCTATGATTATAGACAGCCAGCCCCATTATGTACCTCCTATGATTATGGACAGCCAGCCCTATTATGTACCTCCTATGATTATAGACAGCCTGCCTCATTTTGTACCATCTATGATTATAGACACTTGTATAACGGATACAAGTATAGATACTTATCGCCATTGTTTGTTAGATATGATTATATACTCTTATCCTTATTGTTTACCTGATATGAGTATATACAGTTGGTACCATTGCTCACCTTATATGATAATAGAACATCAACCTCACAGCATACCTGGTATATTTATAGAAGGATGAACTTAATGTGTACTTGTAACTATTATAGAGAGTCAATACCATTTTGGCACTTGGTGTGATTATAGACTGTCAACCCTATTGTGTATATGTCAAGTCATAGGGATAAGTCATGTGTTGATTAAATGGGATCAACCCAAATGTGTATCCAACATGATTAGAGTTAGACCTTTTGTGAACCTGTTAAAATTATAGGTGGTCTGGCCCATAGTAACCCTGTCATTATAAAAGAGGGTCAGACACAAAATGTACTTGTCATGTTTAAAGAAAGTGTGGCCCATTGTGGTTATAGAAGGTCATTTCTATTCTGTATGCACTATTGAGAGGACAGTCATCCCACTTGCACCTTTTCATGATAATATAATGGCTGCCATATTGTTTGTCTGTCATGACTGTTGACAGTTGGTCACATAGTCAACTGGCACGATTATTGCCAGTCATCCCAACATAACCATATAGCTGGCATGAATATAGCCAGTCATCCCAACATAACCATATAGCTGGCATGATTATAGCCAGTAAACCCAATTTAACCATATAGCTGGCATGATTATAGCCGGTAAACCCAACATAACCATATAGCTGGCATGATTATAGCCGGTAAACCCAACATAACCGTATAGCTGGCATGATTATAGACGGTAAACCCAACAAAGCCGTATAGCTGGCATGATTATAGCAAGTAAACCCAACATAACCGTATAGCTGGCATAAATATAGCCGGTAAACCCAACATAACTGTATAGCTTGCATGATTATAGCCTGTTAACCCAACATAACCGTATAGCTGGCATGATTATAGCTGGTCAACCCAACATAGAAGTATAGCTGGCTTGATATTAGCCATTCATTCCAACATAGCCGTATAGCTGGCATGATTATAGCCGGTCAACCCGACATAACCATATAGCTGGGATGATTAAAGCTGGTCAACTCAACATAGACATATAACTGGCATGATTATAGCTGGTCAACCCGACATAGCCATAAAACTGGCATGATTATAGCTGGTCAACTCAACATAGCCATATAGCTTGCATGATTATAGCTGGTCAACCCAACATAACTGTATAGCTGGCATGATTATAGCTGGTCAGCCCAACATAACCGTATAGATGGCATGATATTGCCAGTCAACCCAACATAGACATATAGCTGGCATAATTATAGCCGGTCAATCCAACATAGCCATAAAGCTGGCATGATTACAGCCAGTCAACCCAACATAGCCATATAGCTGCCACTGTTCTGTAACTGAAGTTACATTAATTATTTGCTTTATTATGTAAGAGAGACTACTCATCAATTACACATATCTTGTAGCGTATAAGTTGTCGCGCTTCGTATTGCCAGATACTCTTTAGTTAAAAAAGGGGAGTTTTGTCCCTATTACGGTTGCCGCGCACATGACGCCTTCAGAAATGGGCTTTTCCAAAGTTGTTTTTAACAAGGCCATGGTGGCCCTACCATGGTACGTTAAATGTCGATTTCATTTTTCATGTATATTTTGCATATCATAATCATTCTTTTGTACGTCGCCTTCTTGGCCAATTATTCTTGTCATGAACATTTTGTAATCTGTTTTCGTGCCACGTGCTTTTACCTGGTCAACGCACATAACATAGGATGGCATGATTTTCTCTTTTCATTTATTATTGTTTAAGAATTATTTGTCATTTTTTCTCACTGTATGTATGTCACGTGCATATGCAGAGTAAATCCAGGTATGCTGGACGCACTGAAACTTTAGAACTGTGAGCAAAGGATTGTTTTTTTTTCTATTTTCAGTTTTTCACGATGTCGTTAAACAAAAGAATACTGATGCACATAGTCTTTCACCCGTGCCACAGTACAGCCACTATTATAGTCGGTCAACCCAACATTACCTTGTAGCTGGCATAATAAAAGGCGGTTGGCCCAGAGGTAAACTGACATCATTAAACATTGTATACCTAGCACATTTTTTGTTTAACATTGTATTATAAATAAAACAATACAATTGTGAAGCTTCTTAATTAATCACTGGCATATTCTAATCAACATAAATTTGTACTGACAATAATTGTTAATACAAAGATGATATTCTACGATATAAATTCACAGTTCATTTTTCGATGATAAATTACATGAAAATAAGCAAGTTGTAACTTTTTGTATGCTAATGTATTCTTTCGTTTTTTTGCAATATCGCACTATTCACGGCAAAATAGATAATCATGGCTTAAAAAAGATAACAATAAGTCATTTTTATTTACACATAGAACATATTGGTTTTATGATGAACATACCTCATTAGCTAAATCAAAATGGAAAATCCTGGGTTGATTGTGTCCAGGAGGATCTGTGTGCTTCAGTAACCTTGTCACAACTTCGTGTAGGTCGATTGTCTTCTCTGTCAGAGGTATTGACACATTTCTAGATGTGGTGTTTGGATTTAACTCGCACAGTTTCTGTTCCATCCGTTCTTTGTACAATGTCTTTCCTACACCTGCTCGCCAGGACTTTATCAAACGAACTGAGGACCTATAAGGTGCACATGTAAAAAATTGTAATCATAACTTAATAGAGGCATGTTACTTTATTTTGAAATCTTAACGACTGCTATGCTCAGTGGGTGTATTGATGATTTATCAGCGGCCATACACGACCTTAAAGGTAAGAAAACTGCTAATGTCAAGACAGCTGACATCAGTTATTGTAAGTGAGAAGGTTAAGGCTGCAGAGAGGGTCTTAACTAAAGCTCTGCTCTTTATATTCAATAAGAGGAGCTAACAAAGTGACATAACATGAACAAAAACTTGGCATAAAGACTTAATGAAGTTTATCATTTGACATGATGCAGATGTTCAAATCATGACAACCATGTATCCATGCATATCACATTTAAGTATTAAACATGTACAAACCTTATAATGGTGCATGTAGGCAAACTAGAAGAATCACCTACTAGTAACACCTCAGCCCCTTACCACATGTGTTCGAGGCTCCGGTTTATCATATTTAACTGGTCAGCAAGAATTTTTATGTGGCGAGGTATTTCACGTAACCTATGGTGTGCCTGTTTTTTTTCTAAAATCAATATATATTAAAGTCAGTGTGTTGTCAAAATTATGCCAATAAATGTATTTTATAAAAAATATAAACAATGATATACTTGTCAAAGTCCACATAGGATGCAGGTTTGACTCTCGTGGTTGCAGGCACACGCAGTTTGTCGCAAAGATACTGCTTAACTGTTTCTATGCGAGTTGGAACTGTCGATCGACGGTGTTTGAAAAGCGATGCAACTAAACGTGAACGATTTTCATTTTCTGAACCACAGATGATAACAAGGCGGTAGTTTGGTTCTGAAATGTAAAGTGACGTGATAGACAATGAATGTTTGTTTATAAAATACAAATATATAATAGGACATCCAACTAACTTTAGGCAGTCAAAGACATTGTGCAATAAACATTAAAAGTCTTAGTTTTCAAATCTACTTTAAACTGTATTGTAAGTAACCTGTAGCATTTCCAAAAAGATGTGGATGGTGTCTGAAATTGTTTACCGTAAGAAAAGAATAAAATAGAGTGCAATATTGTTGGTCAAATTGGACTTAGTTCATAATATATAGTAAAACAATGTTCTTTCTGTTTGTAGTTCGACAGAGTTATAGCTTAAATAAACAGTTTTGAAAGGGCAATCAAACTGGGATCTTTTACGACTGACCAGCGGTGCATTTATTATATCTGTCTTGGTCTTTACAAAAAGCTGAATGTCACATATATGATAACTAAATCGATGCGATGAATTAAAACAATCTTGTTCATAAAACAGTGTAAGTGGCTACAGTGTTTGAATAAAACAAAAATATAGATTTAACATAACATGTTTATGACAGTCCTAAATTATGACATGTATTACACACCTGTGCCATGCATTTCCTTCATGTAGTCTTCCAAACTTTGTTCACTAGCCTCACTCACATCGAAACCCAGCATATCAGCATTGACAAGACAATGAATTTTTCCGGCTCCATGGAAAAGAGCACGACGCCAGAAAATTTCAACCTAGTTAACAAAATCAGTTTGTCTTTAAGAACATAACAGCAGATACATGTATACATGTATAATACTTTAACAGTTATCTGCTAGTTTAGTATGTAGTATGTTGGCATTTAATTTTATTCACACTAGTTTAAAAGACAATGGTTATATTTAATTAAATGCTAAATTAAAATGTAATCGTTTGTAATGCAGGGGTATCCATGTCTGAATACTAAGTTATCCCTTACCATCATGTCTCATACATAGTGCTGTATTTGAGTACCTTAATTTGAGAGAGTAACCATTAACATTTAAAGTTAATATTTAGCAGCACATTATCAAACCAATTATGGTTCTACACGTATGTGTATCACATAAGCAGTCAAGATAGAAATAGGTTCCCATTTATACAACTGTGGTTAAACTGAAAGCTTATTTATTATTATAAAATATGTTACACTTTTTGCAATAATATTTTTAAAATATTTAACAATAATAGAAATGCTTTAGATAAAATGTACATTGTGTATAAGCAAATAGGATATAAATAGGCCAGGTCAAATAATAATATCTCTTGCTAAACTCTGTACCAAATACATGTTTTATAAAGCAGAGGATTTAACTGCTTCACAAAGCATTTAAAATGTCTAATTTATGCAAACTTTACAAAGACTTACAGTACTGAATGTTTTTTATTAATTATGTCTGAATATGTTTTAAAGTAATATGTTTTGCAAGCTTTTAATACTGGAAGATTTAGTTTTATTATATTCCCGTTCATTTATTTATTAAAAAATCACTTTTTCTATGCTAAATTTTCATTGAAAATATAAAAATGTGGTTGGTCTTCTTAAACAACTATGTTATAATCTTGTAAATGATGCTGTTTTGTAATGAAGACCAATTAGAGAATGATATGAAATTGTTATGAAAACATTGAAGAGGTTATATTTATGACACATTCTTCATGAGGGTACTAAACATTGGGAATTAGAAGATCACTTTCACAATAACAATGTCAAATACTGTTATGGCACACTACTGTTTTTTTACTTTCATGTGACACCGTGCCCTATCAAAAAACTTTAGATTCACAGGGTATCTAATATGTTATAAATGATCACTGGCTTAATCTTAATGCATACGTAGAGAATTATTCTGATCATCTTTTTATTAGCACTGTACACTTTTTTGAAAGACTCAGCAAGTAGTCAGATAACTAGTGTGTAAGGGTTTTACTATAATTATTCATTGTGTGAGAGTGTTGCATTGAATTATTAACCTTTCTTGTGATGAAATCGAATTGAAGAATGTCCATCTTCTCGGTTTTGACATTTGACATTTTACTTATACATTTTATCCTAACTATTGTACTTTTATTAAATACGTGGATTTCATTAATCTTAATATGGACTTGAATCAGCTGTAACTTATTTCAAATACACATTGGATAAGTCTTTTTGTTTTAATACATATACTATTGTAACTTGATACTTGTTTGTAAAGTCATGTTACGGACACACTAAGAAAAGAAAAAAGTACATTGAGAAAAATATAATTGTAGTACTTCAGGCAAGACACAAACGATATACTAGATAGTTGAATCTTTCAGGTACATTTAAAGTGACACACACCAATAAATAAAAAATGGTGGCCAAGGCTTTTATGGACATAATTAACCGACATGAGTAAAATAATATCATATAAAAAAGTTTTACGTCACAGCAACCTAAAGCTACACGTACTGATGTGACCAATAATAAATATATACATAAAATGCATATCTGAAATAGTTTAAATGCATTAAATGCATCAGATAATTATCAGATAATTGATTTTAATAACATCATTATAACAATAAATAATAATAATATATTTTATTAATTTTGTCAAGGCGGGCATTACCTCATCTTTTGTAGTGTGTTGAGAGCACAGAAGTACTTCATCAGACTGTGGAAGGGGCTGGGCCTTGTCAAGCATGTAGAAACCTAACGTTGTCTGCAGAACCTCCCCTGAAATGCCGAATAATATTAGTTAAATAGCATATGGCTTATACAAACAAAAATAAATTGCAAATTTAACTTCATTCTATTTCGTTTTATGAGGAAAAAAAGTTACATTTGTGAACCTGTACCAGCTTGACGGCAGAGTATTGATATTTCTGACTTAAAACAAAGACTGTATTATATATAATTTAATATAAAATTGTTATATAATAACTAAATTAATTAATATTATATATAACTGTACTCAAATAAGCATAATACCTTGAGGGCAAATGATCAAATTTGGCGTGCCTTCTTCTAAACCAGGCGGAAACATCCTTTCAATGGAAAATATATCTGAAAAAGACAAATTTTCAAAGAGGTAAATACAAGTTTCCACCTCAATTATAATGATAGCATTAGAAGTATTAATCCAATGTAACTGTGCCAAAATATTCAGTATATCTTTTACAATTTTAAGAAATCTTAACTCGTATTTCTAAAAAAGTGAACATCTAGAGTGGACACAGGAAGCTTTATGCGATTTACTATTCATTTTATGAAAAATATGAGAAGATTGAACACATTAAAACATGAACTACAACTAGACAAAGTCAAGTTAACATAAATGTGTAGATTCCGGGACCAAAAAATATACTTATGGAATAAACATCAGTTACCTCCTTGCAATGTTCACCCGGCAAAAGGGGTGACTGAAGGGCTTAAACCTGTGTGGCGAAAGGTTCCAAGGTCACACAATGTCTTTTATACAACGACAAACAGTGTAAAAAAAAATCTCATCAAAGTGATAAAACTAACTGTAAGTACAAGCATCGGGAGTAAATAACAGAGTAAAGGATACAATTTATACAGCTTCAATCGCACATACCTTTTTGTGCTAGGAAGCACAATATTTTGCCAAGGTGTTCCAAATTTAGATAGTCTTTCATGTCAGTGGAAAGAGAACTTAGAAATGATGACCATAATTTCTGCAACTCTTCCAAAAACGGTTTAACCCCAACACTGCAAAGAAAAAAAGTCTTCTAATTTCATACAAAAATATGCAAAAATGAAATGGAAATTACCAATCATTATCAATTTTAAAAGGATAGTTTAAGTTAAAACAAATGTAATGCAGCATTTTCAATTAAAGATTATCCAAAACAGGTCAAAACTGTCTTAAAACTAGGGCTACAGTTTCGAATTCCAGTATAAACACAATGGTTCAATTGCGTTGGTTCACATTGTTCCTCGTGTTGTTGTTTTTCTGTTCCTCATACCAAATTTGTACAGAAACATGTTTTTCTAGGGATTTGGGATTTGCCGGCATTTTTGCCGATACTGTGCAGCTACATTTCTATCATTATAGCACAGGGACACTTATGGGGTGCCCAGGGACTGAACCCGGCCGGTCCATTATACTGACACCGACGAGTCAGGCATAATGCTGTACCCTTTGTCCGAAGCGTTTTGAGGGAAACCATTACTACCAATTTTAAAGTCTTTGGCAAGACCAGGCCCTCATCCCAATCTGCAAGGCGACGTTCTACCACTCGATCTATTGAAGTCGGTGTGTTTTTCTTATTTGCTATGGGTTTGGCATGTTATTAACTGTTTACTTATTTCTGACAATAACAGTAAAATTAATAAAGTAGCATGCTTGGTTTGTTTGCGTAATGCTATTGTTGGTTTCCTAGAGTTGCCTAATAGCAGAACACTTTTCGTAAAGAGAATATGATATAATATTTGAAATTAACTTATTTCTTACAAAGATACATTAATATGATTAAAATGTGTCAATTTTAGATAAGACAAATATTCTTAAATACACAAACAGATGGTAAATTTTGTCAAAATTGTGAATACCTGTGTCATCTAAGGCATAAAACGGATCTGTCCATTTTCCAATCCAATTATGTTTATTTGTACATTAGACCACTCTACATTACGTGAGATTCGAACCAGCCATCCTTTATGTTTCGAGACCCCAAAACACAGAGCATATAACAAACACTCTACTGCATAAATTATCACGGCTCTGGCTTCTTCTAAACAAACCATTGATCTCATTGCCTTATCAAACTGTTGCTATAACAAATAAAAAAAAACGTTTAAAAATGTGCATTGTATTTTATTCAAGAACAAATATACAATGGAACCTTTTGTCTCTGTTGAGACAGGCTATCCTTGCTGAAATGATGGTTTGGATCGAATCAGAAGCTTTGCTCCAACCCTCAAACACAGCATGAGTACCACCTTCTTCATCATTATCGTCAAATGGTGATGCTTTTTCATCCACATTCTCTGTATCATCAAGATGTTCTATACACCATGCAATACCTGGAAACACGACCATGCCACGATGATGAAAAATGTTACCGTGTTCACATGATGTATGCTATGTTTTAGGACTGCTGTTTTAGGCAAAGCAATTCTGTTACATGTGTTAAGGTTATGGTAAACTATTTTGACCAAATATAAGGACACAAATCTGACGACAATTAAGTAAGAAATCCATGTTGTCAGTCTCATCTAAACTGTAAAACAGTTTTTGGTAGTCAAGTGTGTTTTGATTTCACTTATGCTATATCTTCAAATATACAAAACACGACAGCCGCAGTAGTGACAGCAGCCGGGAACTGATTTGTGCAACAAGTTTATTGTTACTTGGTTTGGTAAGAATACACATAAAATGTGTTTTTTGCATCTTATACGCGAATTTCTAATTCCATGGCGCAGTTATTCTTGATGATTTATTAGCAAACACTACAAATTTAATCACCACAAATTTCTCTTTTTTATCACCATGGAAATTCATGTACATTACACAATATTTTAAGTACCTAAATACAGAGAGTGTATTACATGTAAATAACTTGTACTGCACTTGTATTAAAATGCATTTACGCTACTGCTACACTGTTTACAACAAACGTGTTATATTGTGGAATTTTACAACAAATATTGGAAACAAAGTATAATTCGTTACCATCAATACATAATGTGCATCAGTAACACTTGTAAGCATTTTTAAATATTTATTTCACATTTGAATGTCATGTTAAGACCATACATCAGCATTTTACTTAATAACTAGATGGACTTGACCAACAATAAACCTTGGAAATTCTCTGGGTAAGCATATAACTGTTTGACAGGGTTATATTTTTAATTTAAGACTTTCTTTACTACCTTCAGAGACATCGTCTGGTCCCACCTCTGCCAAAGCTTTCCTTGACAATGAAATACTATAACCGGAATCCAGCAATGATTGCACAAATGACTGTTCTTTGCCTTCATCTACCATGTCTTGACTGGCTTCATCAGTATCTTCATCTAATGTCGGTTCAGGTCCCAATTCTCTCACCAATGATTCCTTTGCTTCCTTCATTGCCTCCATCAGATCAGCTGTAACAGTGTTGCCTCAAAAATTTATGTTCAGCCTATTCATGGCAAATAATAAAGTTAGCTATATAAAGCTGTTTGAATCAAGTCAAACATGGCGAGAAGTTTAAAATTAGATCCATGTGCATTGCAATATGATCAGGATTTCTGTCAACAAGAAATGAATTGCTACAAGCACTGAGGTATTCAGTACTTCGGAAAAGCAGACAATGAAAACCGGTCTAAACTATCATAAAATGTTTTTGTGCTATATAAATTGCCCCGTCTTAAATTCCAATGAAGTGGACACATGGCAAGCTGAAGGATAAGGGTCGAGGACCAAGACATGGAGATCTCTATCGCCATGTGCTGGTTACATAACAAGTACCATGTTTCACAGGATGCTGTATTTTCATGCGCCATAGATGTTGGTTCATGCATAAAAGTAGTTCATTTTGTGTTACATGTTATAGACACATTTACATCTGGCCTAAACAGGTTGGACATACTATTGTGAACATTTATTTGTTCTGTATCGGTACATCATTTTAAATGTGTGACCTTTTCGTTTCACATCCTACAATGGAAGTACATGGTGCTATTTCTTGTCGCTCTAAAGAATTGTTAAATTTTGTTAAAGGCTACTTTTCTCTAAAACACCAACAATGCATTCACCACCAAGGCAGTAAATACAAAAATGGAAGTAGTAAAACGGTTGCTTCTATAGTTTAAATTTTGCACCACAAATAATTAATGATGTTTCTATTTAGTATTTAACATTCCTTAGGCATACCTTTGATTTCATTTTTTGTGTTTATTACTTAGAGTCACTTTACAATTTAAAGTTTAAAAAATAGTTTTCAGTAATATATATGCATAAAAAGTTACTGATTGTTGCATACGAACATGTCATTAGTTTCTATGAGAATTCCAATTAGAAGTTTGTATAGTGCTAAGTGATATCCTTATTTATTGACATTGAAAAGCTCTAAATGTAAATATGAACGTTTAATATGTAGACATTTTTTAGGTTTGATCTCAATTGAGAAAAGATATAGTGCAAGGAGATATAATGAGGAACAGTTTTGCCTTTGAACGGAATTACATATCAGTCTCCTTTTTAAATATTAAGTCGCTTTATACATGCAAAGTTTATATTATGATTATACTTCGTCGATATTTTAAATGAAAATCTATTCTCAAATTGAAAATGAATGTAAATATAGCTTAATTAATAAGCAAAAATATTTTAACAATACTAAAAAGTACTTATGATGTATACAGAAAGCATTTAATACCTTTGGTACAGTCTCTCTTGACTGCCGAGAGAAGAGGATATATGAGATGGGACGGCTCGTCTGTTAACGATAATTTCACCAATTCTGTTTGTAGAATGACCAGCTGGTCCACCGTGAAGTAGTTAAGGTGTTCGTAGTCTTTCCTTTTCTTCTTAATGTATGTCAACCACTCCTCATAACATTGCTCTAAGAAGCTAGCCAGTTGTGGTATCAGACACTGCAAATCTTCATTTTCAGTTCGACGACCCTACACAATATTAAAAGTATTTCAATTGTCTTAATGGCAGAAAAAGAAGTTTAAAACTATTTTAATATTTTATGTTGTTCAAAATGTGCATTTTTGTTTTTTATTGTCCCAACCTAATTTATACAAAAATGTTACTGATATACTGTGAAGAATTCTTTTACAAATATTTTAAATATTTGTAATTAAATACCTTTATAAATTACTGACATTTAATTTTTGCTACAAGTTCTGTCTTTTGCAGAAGATAAAATAATAAATAACTACAGTGATACACCTCTAATTATTCTTGTGAGAACAATGTTAAATATCAAAACTCTAGCTATTGTGGATTTTTATAACAGTTTAATAATTAGCCATATATGGAAAATGACACGATTTTAGAGTTTCATGGTAAAACCTCCTCTAGGCAGCAATGCTATGCTTTGTTAAGTCAACCAGATTTCAGCATAAAGATCACAGGATGTAGTATAGGGTTAAGAAGCATAAAGGTCTCAGGATGTAGTATAGGATTAAGAAGCATAAAGGTCTCAGGATGTAGTATAGGGTTAAGAAGTCATATTCTACTGTCATAATGAAGTTAATAAAACACCTGATAAACTGAACAAGTTTATGTACAAGTATAACACCAAACATACACAAAAAGTACTTAAGTTTTGGCCGCCATGTTCTAGTTGTAAAGACTTTGCACTTTGAATCGAACAGTTTCGCGATTCTACCATTAACTGACTTCAAGATGTTAAGTATTATGCAAGACAATTAACTGCACATGACGCTGGGCAATTGCTATGAGAGTACAAGCCCTACCTTAGAACATTGCTCCAGGCGGTTCTAAGAAGTGGACTGTTCATATGGATTTATATTATGTTGCAATAGCTGCAATAACTCGTTTCCCAATCGACTATAAACAAAAGGGTTAGATTAAGAAACATAACATGATACTTTCACATTGGTATACCTTAATTTTCTCCTTTCCAAACTCCATGATGACACAGACAGGGCTGTTGATGTCACAGAGAAAAGTAGATGTCCAGTTGGTAAACAGGGCACAACCAGCCAGACACAACTTTCCATAAACATTGCTCAGACGAGTCAAACTGTCGAAGACCTAAACGAGAATAAAAAATAAACTGTGAAATGTACGATTTGTATTATTGAGCGATGTAGAATTGGCATAAAATGACCATTCACGACCTTTATCACTCTCAAACAGTCTTTATGTCTTTATAAATGTTGAAATGTAATTCTAATACAGAACAAATATGACGGTAAAAACAGACTGAAAGGCTAATACATTGGTGATATTCTCTAATTCTCTTCAATACATAATACATATATGTAATGTGATGTGATGTGATGTGATACATGTACATACATAACATACATTACATTAATGCTGCAAATATGTTGGGAAATCTGACACCATACCGACCATGTCGGTGAACAAAGGTTTCTATATATCCAAATAAAGGGGCATAGCCTGTAGTTTATGAAACTGCAATTTGCAGCAGCGAAAGCATTGGCAGAACATTGCTATCCAAGATGGCTGCCTAAAATTTGCATTACACTTATTATAACATGTATGCATTAATTATGAATGTAAAATGCAATAAACCAAAGAATTCAGAATGGCTTGTTAATAACTTTAACACCAAAATAAAACTTTTCTGTTTAGATTATCAAATTTTTCCATTTTGACCATCATTCATCCTCAAAATAGGCTGAAAATAATTTCCAGTAATAGACATTAATGTCCGTAAATGTAATTATTAACAATACAATCTTGCAATTTAACTGAAATACTGTATAAAACACATTTGTAAAGAATTACTTATTAAAAATATAATATTAATGTAGCATTTTAATAACTGAATGCAAATAGTACCATATATGACAGTCAGATCAATTTAGTAGTAAATAAGTTACTTCCCTTTGTTTTAAATCCGTCAGTGTTTATTTGTCATCTACTGAAGGTCACAGTAAAATAACATTAAATATTCAATATTCAATGTTTTTTATCAAGCAACTTTAAGAAAATGAATGGCAGTTAAGGTAAGTTTTTAAGAAAGAATACATTTAAAATTTGATATAAAGCATATTTAAATGATTGCTTAGTCCTTATTTATATCCACAATGACAACTATTGCCAAAAAAACGAGGACACATTGATTTTCTACAAGAGTAATAATAACATATGGTAGAAATACAACAACAGTCAGGTTATAAAAAGATTTCAATCAAAGTGGGTGAGACTGAGACATGAATGCTGATTTGACATGAATCTGCTTATCAAAGCATTGGAGATTGTAATCAAGAAGAGTTACAAGGAGTCATACCCTGTAAAGGAGGCATGCACTTATTAATGTCTGTATTCGCAGGGATCGGGTATCTATATGGAGATGCAGGTCTTTGGAATCATTTTACAAAGTCGACTGTTTTATAGAGTTGCGTGTGTATGCCTCAGCTACTGTCAACAACTTTTTAGCCAGAAAAGATTTTGATAGAGTGATGACAGCATTCAAAATGAGAGACAAAGCTTTGAACACCCATTTTCTAATCTAACTCCGAATCTTGGTGCATTGAAAATGACAAAATGTTTGAAAGTAACTTTCTAGATCCATTCAACCGTGATAGGCACCTGAAAGACTTGTCAATTTTGTAACATGTCTGCAATTAACAGTATGCTGAACTGCATAGACAATGGAGAGGAAATGTTGAAAACATTTGTGTCAAAAAGATTAAAATCAAAAACAGATGGATCAGACCCACCGGTGAAAAGCTTTGTTAATCGTCCTATGATGAGGTGCAATGTGAAAACAAAGTGTGAAAAATTTGACTTCATCACCATGCAAGTAGGTCTTCTGCCAAATAAGATACTCACATACACAAAGCAGACACCATGATATTTTATGGGATGGCCCTCGTTCAATCACTACAGCCTCAATCAGAAATTGGCAGAAGTATTTGTGAATCAGAGCTTAAAACAGCTAGAAATATTATAGATAAGAAAAACATTCATATTGTTTTTGACAAGTAAAGTAATAACAGCTTAAAAACACTGACAAGGAACAGGTGTGGTGATCGTGCAGCAGGAAATGCATTATATATTCATGGATATTTAGCAATACCAAAGGGTTGGAAGTTATTTCTTTCTGAGGGAAAGAACAAGGAATGACTTATTGAATATTACACTGACTACATGGTACAACATTCTGTTCTGAAAGGAAACGAATGTCTGTTCATCAGTGGTGGAGCAGAATATGAATGTCTGCTTGTTAAAGATGCTTCTTGTAGAGAAATAGAAGACTTGCAAAGCAACCATGAAGAGGCAGACACAAGAACCATTCTTAATGCATCTTACGCACAAAAAACTGGCTTTGACTACATCGTGTTCTGTAGTCCTGACATTGATGTCTTAATTATACTGATACATGACCACAAAGCAATATGAGCAAATAAAGTGTATATGCCCACAAATAGAGATGGCATTCATACAGATTCCAAACGCATCATTGCATTTCACAGCTTGTACAATGCATGAAACCTGCATGTGTTACATTTCTAGCAGATCTGTATGGCAGCAGTGGGTGTACAACAGTTAATGACATCCGATGTATGAATGCGTTAAACTGAGTTGCTCCAAGGAATCTCCTGAAAACAGACATCAGTTTTCATCTGCGTTGTCTTCAATGTGTTCTTCGGCTATGGATATGGAAGTATGCTATGATCAGGAGACAACATTTACGACCATCAACAATGTTTGGATATAAAGAAAAACAGTGGGATATTACGGCCAGTCATGATGAGTTGACCTGTGGTAGCAACTGCTGAACGACATGGTCTGCAACTGTACTTTATGCAGTGACAACTGTTAATGCTTTAAAAACAAACAGCCATGCACAGGGGCTTGTGCTTAAGAAGGTAGTAGTACTACAAATGAATATGCAGATGCAATATGTACAAATGTCTTTACCCTTACATCTGTCAGAGGTAAAGATGATGTGTACCAGTTGTTAATGCATATATTGAAATTATATATTTAACTAATATGAATATTAATTAATATGAACATTTAACTAGCATGGACATTAAATTAATATTCCATACACTTTTGTCATTGAGCTTGAAAGGAATATTTTCTAAAAGAAGAGCAAATATTCCTATACATTGGCAACACTTTTTGTTACATTCTGTAATTGATGTTGCAAAAACAGTCTTTAATCAGTAATTAATGGATATTATACATAATTCATTGCTATATGGCCATTGTAATTGTATAAACACATGGTATTTTCAAAAAGTTCAGTCTATTTTATCTTTAACACCATAATAATAAAAACACACATGAAATTTACAGTTATGTAACTACTTTTTGTATAAATTAATCATAATTTGTCTGAAAAGGGTGAAATTAATACCGAAAAAGTGGATTTCCAACATATTTTAACAGTTTGACCTTGAAATGACCTAGAAATTAACCTTGTTACAGTCAATATTTATTACCAATTTGAGGAACATAATATTGTTATATTCTTTTGATAATTAACTCAGATATAATTACCAAAGAAAGTGTGACATAAGCATATCACAATTTTACTAGAAAGGCAATGTATGGCAGCCATCTTGGATGCCATCTTGAACAGCAATGTTGCGCCAATGCCTTCACATGTGCAACATGCAGTTTCATAAACTATAAACTTTACTGTTATTTTGGTATACAGGAATCTTTGTTTGCAGACACAGCCTTCTATGTCTAAGAAATAGGATACATATCCCCATCTTTTTGCAGCACTAATGACATACATTACATATATGCATTACATGCATACATAACATACGCAATATAACATAACAGAACAACATAACATACATACATATATTATATGCTTGATGATGTTCGATAAGTATATATTGTCACAGTAGCTGATAGATGAAATCCAAATAATCTACGTTAATACCTAACAATTCGGAAACTCAAAAAAAATATTAAACTGGTCTGCTGGCAGTTCGCAAGCTCGCAAATCCATCAGTCCGTGTGTCTGTCTGCTGATCTGACTGTCAACATCGAACCATTAAAATCTGCGCCACTGCTATTTTACAAGGTAGATCAAAGGAATATTGTACAAGTTTATGCCCCTTTGAATAGTAATTCATACATTTATATGAGAAGTGTACAAAGAGTTGCGGGATGTGATCATCGCTAGCACTCGCTTATTTTACTAATTATTTTTAGAAATCCTACTCTGTACCGGATGTAAAATGTTTGAAATAAGAAGTAAATGTCCGGCAATATTTAATGAAGACCCCTGCTGCCCTAGAAAAAAATATGCTTTATATAACAAATATGGAAAGGTAGTGTTGCATATACCTCCCTGTGACAGGGCATATTATCAAGTTGGTTATGATAGTATATCACAGTTAACAGTGCTTGACTAGCATATAGTAAACAATGAAAAAAACAGGTTGGACAACATTTGATCGTCAACCATGGTTTGGAAAGGATATAGCGTTTGGACTAACATTGTTTTGCTCAGCATAAACAGTTGCACTCTTGTAAAAGTAAGAACAAATCTGTGTCGAGTCATTGAAATAATAAAACAAACCCAACAGTTAAAGCATTGGAATGGTCGGTCGGCCAAAGGGACCAACTGGGTGCTTACACCAATTTTACAGAGCTCTAAACTCGCACTTCCTGAAGGGATTCTAAAATGCAAAAAATGAAAGAAAACAGTTATATTTCAATAAAAAAAATGTCAAAGCACTGACGAATGCCTAGATAGGCCATGATGTCAGTAAAAGAAAGTTGTGATGTAATTTAAACTTCCTGCATGGTATTTAGGACAGAGAGAGAAATATTATTTATTGTACAAGCAAAACAATCAATTCATGATTGTCAATTAAGTTAAATTTGTGAAGAAAAGAAGAGTAATTTGTTGTAGCATTCTCAGTTATTTGTGTAGATGGAATTAAAGAACCAAAGTCCAGTGTCCATCAAAAGATAATACACATAACAATCCTTATAGGATAAATTAAAAGACAACATAGATTAAACGGGGAGATTTTCACGACTGTCACACTGGACAGGTAACATTATCGGTATCATGAATAAGGCAATATGACAAAGCCCTATAAGCATTGCAACATATACACAATTTCGGAAACGCACAAGGCAAAGGTATTCACATGCCAAATGTAAAAGAAGAAATCTGCGAGGAGTCATTAAACAGATAGATCAAACCCAACAGTTACCGCCTTGGAAAAATCTTTTTAAACTTTTCATAAATCAATGCATTAAGTGATGATTGTGATAGAAATAGAGCACGTGCTTGCAATGAGGATAATTCTATTGCATCTGCACATCAAGTGGCTTGATTTGCTTATTTCACTGTCTTTCCGTATTGGGCCTGTTTTGTTATCTTTATTCTCTGTTTTCTCTGCAAACCTGATTCATGCGGGCCAGAAGATGTGATATCACTTTTTATATTCAAAATTTTATTAACTAAAAGTAACAATAGTAATCTGGTACATACCTCTGTAAAGCGTTCCACACTAGAATTGCCCAGCTCAGCCTTGCCTGCAACAAGCATAAGTCGACTTTGTAGATCCTGAAGTTGCAAACAAGTATACGTCCTTCTGTTCTCCTTATCCTTTCCTTCAGCGACTGACAAACTAATAGACATACTCTGGTCCTGAAAGACATAAAGTGTTAATTAAGCAAGTAGTTTATTCGAAAAAAAAAATAACAAATGCAATAGGACTCGTATGTAATTGGAAAATAGTAACTCGAGGACTGTTCTTGATTATTCCCTTTCCTTTCTAGAAGTATGCTAGTATGTTGTAAATGTATGTTGCAGTACTTACAGGACTTTGCCAGATTTTTAATATTTACAAGTATTTACGATTTTGAGCCTTTTAGAGAAAGTTATGATCCATTTAAAGCATTTTTGTAAGAATTAATTAAGATAAGCATGAACAACTATCTGGTAGGCTCATATCATCAAGTAATTAAGAGTTATTAACTTCAAAAATCTTTGGTGAAGGTTAGGCCATGAATGTGGCCACAGGGCTGATAACTTTTATACAATTTTACCTAGTGACCTATTGAATCCAAGTGACCAACTTCAAAACATATTTAACATACAAACATTCTGACCAATTTTGGTGAATATTGGCCTTTGAATGTGGCCTTTAGTGTGCTCATAAGCTTTCTAAGATTTGACCTGGTGAGCTACTTTTTGTCCCAAAGTGATCCAACAATGAACTCATTCAAGATTTATTGCAGACAAATGGTCTGATCTAGTCTGGTTAAGATTGGGCTATAAATGCGACCTAAAGTGTGCTCAAAGCTTTTTCTAAGATTTGACCTAGTGATCTACTTTTTACCCCACATGACCAAGTTGTAAACTCCTCCCAGATTTTATGCTGGAAAACATTCTGATCAAGTGAAAATTGGGCTATGATGTGCCCTGTAGTGTGTTCACAAGCATTTTTTAAGATTTGATCTGGTGACCTACATTTTGACTCCACGTGACCCAGTTATAAACTCATCCAAGATGTCATGCAGGCGAAGATTCTGATCAAGTCTAGTGAAGATTGGTTCATAAATGGGGCCTCTAGTCTGTTCAAAAGCATTTTCTAAAATTTGACCAGGTGAATTACTTTTTGACCCCAAATGACCCAGTTATAAACTCATCCAAGATGTCATCAGGCAAACATTCTGATCAAGTTTGGTGACTATTGGTTCATAAATGGGGCCTCTAGTCTGTTCAAAAGCATTTTCTAAGACTTGACCTGGTGAATTACTTTTTGACCCCACATGACCCAGTTATAAACTCATCCAAGACGTCATGCAGGCAAACATTCTGATCAAGTTTGGTGACTATTGCGTCATAAATGGGGCCTCTAGTTGTTCACAAGCTTTTTTTTAAGATTTAACCTAGTGGCCTGCTTTTTGACCCCACATGAGCCAGTTATGAACTCCTCCCAGGTTTCATGCTGGAAAACATTCTGATCAAGTTTGGTTAAGATTGGGCTATAAACGTGATCTCTAGTGGTCACAAGTTTTTCCTAAAATTTGTTACCCAAGATGACCCGATAATGAACTCATCCAAGATTTGATGCAGACAAACATTCTAACCAAGTTTGATGAAGATTGGATAAAAAGTGTAGCCTCTAGCGTGTTCACAAGCTCAAATGTTGACCCCAGACGACGGACAAAGGGATATCAGAAAAGCTCTCCTCAGCCCATTGTAAAAAGTAGTCCGCTCATGAATATTAATGAGACAAGTGCATTTCATCGTGAAGTGAAACACAGTCACATGATTTTACTTAGCCAAAAAGATATAAAGAAAGCATGTAAGATGTAATTATAAAAGCTATAAAAGATGGTAAACGGACTGGTATTGTTTAGATTTAAACATGTTAGTAATATAACTATATAGGCAAATCTTTAGTCATTTATACAAACTGTAAACAATGGCAATTTTCTGATAGGTTAAATTATTTACAGCAGGGAATAGTTTTGTATAACTTGAAAATAAAACATTTCTATAATTAACAGCTGGCTCATAATGTTACAGTTATGTTGGTTACTATTATAATAATTTAGTCTGAAAAATACGGTTAACATTTTGCATTTTGTATACCTCATGTATTCTGATTCAAATTTTAAATTAGTTCTTGTAGGACCTGGCCATTCTATGGTATTCATTGTCACAACATACTTGTCATACAAAGTATCACTGTGTAATAAGTCCATATTGTGACTTAATATATCATATCAATATTGTACATGTGTATATCTTTGATGTTTTCTTTTTAATACTTTGGTGCATTAATTCTAACTAATCAAGGCTACTACGATCCAAAAATAATATCTCATGCTACAATGGAATTTGAATTTTCCATTAAGGATTTTATGACACACCGGCACTTGATCAGTCTTATGATAAGGTTTAAAGTAGCTTATGTATAATAAGCTTAAAAACAAAGTAAGAGGGTAAAATATTAAAATCTATTTAAAAAAAATAATAAAAATAATGATGACGATAATTGAAAACAAGTTAGAATTATAATCATTATTAAGAATAACAGTCTTGTTTAGGAAGGAACAAGTTAATATTCTGGCACAGTCCTAAAAAGTCTGTTCATGTAATTGACATTAAAATACTTTAACCGAATATGGTTAATGCTCAAACAATGTAACAATAAGATTATTTTTAAGTGGTTCCTGGCCTAGGGACATTTAGAGTTAAACTTCTCTTTGTAAAAGATATATATAAGTCTAGTATGTCCACAGCAACAGCGCATAAGCTACTACTGGTGACGGCTTTTGCTTTATATACGTGCAATTTATAGTAAACATATTTGTCCAGCTTGTTTGCCATTTAAATTAAATGTACTGATTAATAAGTGGTTTATTGTGTCGACTATATATTACTCTGATGCAAACATCGTTTTAAGAAGGGTTGCTTTTAAGGCCAAAAATAACATCATAACAATCCTCTGATGTTTTACCTTATATTAATGGAATTAGAATCTTCAACAAGCTAATATTTCGCGAAAACTTTCTTAGAACAGTTATACCACTCAACCTAACACATTATAAGCAGGGACTTTTTGTTTCAAATGACGTCATTACGATTAATCACACTTTGTTGTAAAACGGAAATAGATAAATTAGCATTTAATAAAGGGGTGGTTATTTTAAAAATTATAATAACTCACATCGAATTATATCGCTGTCCTCCTTCAAGTCTCTCTCTCTCTCTCTCTCTCTCTCTCTCTCTCAATCTCCCTCTCTTTCTCTCACAGAAAAGTTGTTGGTCCTTTCATCTATGACCTATTAAATACTATTGACAAGGAAAGAGAGTAAATGTGCAACTCCAACTAGATAATGAAATGTATAAAAAAATTAAAAATATTAATTATAAACAATATTAATAACGCAGCTATTATTTAAAAATCAAAGGAAATTTTGTCTACAGCAAAAATAAACTTTTTAATTTGCTTTGTACTCAATGCATATTACTGTTAATGAAGTTCAGGTTCTAAATGAAAGATATGTTGTTCAACTATTTGTTCCTAATGCAGGTGCTTATTGTAAGTAGTCTCACTTTTGTGGTCAGTTTTTACACTATTTGTCTCTGAGAAAAATTAGCAAATGCAATGAGTTATTACATAGCATATAACAAGTTTTGCTTCTCATCACTCTGGGTTTGTCTTTTCCAGACATCCCGAAGATATTATGTTGACTTGTTTGCATTTATATAAAATCCATGTTGTGCTAGTATAAGATATGTTGTTCACGATCTTGTCATATTGTTCTGTTTTCATTTCATTAAATTTGTTTTCTTTACAGATATATGCAATTTATTAAAAGACACCACGTACCAATTGTCTAGAGACGCCAATGCCTTTGTGTACAGATAAGCCGACTCGGTAGATACCGTTATCATTGATGGCATCTGCTTGACAAAGGGAGGTCACTTCCACAGACCCATGAGCTGCTTTGATCTGATTCAACCATTCCAGGTGTCGGTTTGTGTCAAGCTAAATTAAAAAATAACATATTCCTGCATGTAATTTATATGAAAAAAACTTTAAGTTTCTATTTTAGGATCAAATTCGACTCAGCATATTAAAATACTGTTCACATCAAATCAAGTGTCAAAATCAGAGCTTTAATATAACTTATTCTGACTAACAGTTTGTAAGTCAAAGGTACATTGCACACTTTAATAATACCAAATTTCAGTATACAATAATTTTATATTTGATCAATTTAGTATTCTAATTTAAATAAATAAGTTGTCCATAAAGGAACTTGCAAAGTAATTTAACAAACAGCAGTAACTCAAAAAAAAAAAAACTTAATTATCTCACCCTGATGTACAATTACACATCAATACCAATAATTGATGGAAATGTAAAGAAATTCTGCTGTGTAATAAGGATTGGATATCTGGAAAAGAAACTTCTAATGGATTGATTAACAGCATGTCCGACAGACAGAAGAATAACTGTAGCCATACCAAAAATATGATCCATCGAGCGTATTATAATGATACACCACATGGGATATTTCTTGCTGGCAATGAATAGGAAACTTAAACCCAATGGCAAAAAAAACTTGGATTTTAAGTCTAACTTTACATACTTTAAAAATATGAACAAAACATGAATGGAATTAAACTCGGCTTTAGTTCTTTTAATAAATCAAGCACCAACCAGCTAGGCTTAAGTCATTCTAAATTACTCTTACAAGTTGGTCTGGTAATTTGGGGTTAGCTTCCAACTCCTTCCAGACAATAGAACAGTGTTGAATCAGTTCTTTGTATCCGTCTGTGGGCTTGAGGTCAAAGATAAGTGGAGCAAACCCTGTGACAGCTGAGTGTAGACACTGAACACGGGCGATGTTTATTGGTTCATCTCCCGCAGACATGAAGGCAAGGTCAACAAACACCTTAAGTTCCTTCAGTCCAGCTACAATCAAACATATGCATGCATATTAGCCAGTTTGAGATATTACAAAATGTACACTTTTCCTAAGTGTTGATGTCAAGAAAAAATTGCAATAACGATAGTGACTTAATTTTCAATTATTTGAAAAGTACAAAGAAAATTTAATGTATTTATTGCTAGTTATTTATCACAACACTTGCCTAAAATATTGATAATGTTAAAAAATGTAGGACATATAGGAATATCCACTAAAAAGACTGCTAAAAAGACACATAATACCATGTGACTTACATTCACTCATCGATTCCTTGAGCCACTTCACCAAATTGCCACATTGGACAAAGATTTCCAGACATCGGGCCCTTATTTTAGTTAGTTTTTTCAAAAAGTCACATGTGTCCATTAGACTTGAATCAAACTCCTTCAATGTGTAGTCTTGATTATCATACTGAAATAAACATAAAAACCTCAGAATGATTTCCAAAGACATCTATACACAATGTAATGCAATAGGTTAGTTTAACAGTTCAGTTTAGTGAAATAAATTGCCTGGATCTTATAAAATACAGCTGTACTAAAAAAACGTTTTGAGGGAAGGATTGATAGGGGCACTAATTTGTTTAGATACAACACAAAGCCAAATATATAGCTTAATACATTAAAACTGTTATACTCACAATTTAACTTACATCATGATTCCTGTTAAATACAATATACCGAAACTGAGAGAAAGTTAGAATCGTGATAATCTGTGCGGCAATGTGTATGCTTTTTCAAGATATGCATATTTTCTCTTAGTACTTAAATTTATTTCCTACATCTATAATTTTGAAAAGGAAACAAGGAAGTGGCCCTCTTACATTTGCTATTTTCCTGATTTCTTCAAAGCTTCCAGTGAGTTTAAACTCCTTAGAACATTTAAGGACAGTCTTTGCGCCGCTACAACACTTGGTCAGTTCTCTATACTGTTTTAACTGATTCATGCGTTCTTCTGTTTGACGATCACTCAGGCCAAGTCTTTTCAATTCTGCCTTTAACCGCTGGTAGTCATCTCTGTACAGGTTACCAATCAGTGCCTCTATGTCACAGAACTGGATGGTTCCTTTCTGTATGTTGTCACATACCGAGTCCCATCTAGAAAACAAACACACCGCAATACGGAGCATTATGGACCTGAAGGTCATGTTACAAGTGCAAATTTATATATTGCATCTGTGAGTAAATTTTGCTGAAAAAAATAGCACAATAATTTAATAAGAAAACGAATAAAAAGACAGTTAAGCTATTATAAACATTTACACATCACTACCAATCATCCAGGTGAGATTATTAAACATTTCTAATAAATAACAAAGGAGATGTTGTCCATACAAGAATTGGAAAACAACAACCAACTGTGCAAGGATAAACCAAGTCTACCAGAGAGAGAGAGAGAGAGAAAGAGATAGAGAGAGAGACAGACAGACAGACAGACAGACAGACAGACAGACACACACAGAGACAGAGAGAGAGAGAGAGACAGACGGACAGACAGAGAAAGAGACAGGGAGAGAGACAGAGAGACAGAGAGACAGACAGACAGACACAGAGACACAGAGAGAGAGAGACAGACAGACATACAGAGACAGAGAGAGACACAGAGATAGACACAGAGAGACAGAGACAGAGAGACAGAGACAGACAGAGACAGACAGATAGAGACAGACAGACAGAGAGCGAGACAGACAGAAAGACAGAGACAGACAAAAAGACAGAGAGAGAGAGACATACAGACAGACAGACAGACAAAGAGACAGAGACAGACAGACAGACAGAGATAAAGTTATAAATAATTAAAAAATTACCATAGCCTTTACTTGCCTTTCCTTTACTGGAATCCAAATTTTTTCAAAAACTTCTTCCAAATCGCATTCTCCATCTTCACTTTGTAAACAATGTTCTGTCCACATTTTGAGAAATATGTCACTCTCATTACATTTGTGTATGATTTGCAATGCTTCAATAATGAACCTTGAAACTCTGAATGCTGTTATAGTCGGTGTATAGTCCTCAAGATTAGCATGGTTGGCAATATCCCCAGGTTTACAGAATGTGTTTATGGCATATTTGTCCAAGTCTTTCTGTTTATCAAGGACATGATCCACATCTGATAGGTCAACTGGAATGAGATATAAAATGATACTGAAAGCGTTCATACTAGAATACTCCTTTGAGTCAGTGTAGTGAAAACTTAAATTGCCTGAATTATCTCATGATCCTTTATAACAGGATGACATTAAAAAATCCTTGTGTTTAAGGCTTAGAGTATGTAAATGTGTTCATGTGACTAGACATCTGCACACAATCAATGCCTATGATAACATGAATTCTGTACATCTATTTATATAATAGTAATTTTATATTGTTATGTCCTAGTCTTGAGCTTTTCAATTATTGATCGTGTGTCCTGTTCCAACACTAATACAAAATAAAATTGAAGTTTTGCAACATTAAGGAATGTCTCTAACCATTTTTACGTTAAATTATGATATTTTGGTAAACATAAAAATATATGCTTTACACCAACCAACAATTAAGTGAAAGAGATGTTGGCAAAAAAGTATGCCCCATTCGCCACCCTTGTTGCAATAAATAAATTTGCCGCAAAACCAACTGGTATTCTCAGCTTATCCAATTTCCTTACCAAGTTTGTTGACTGTAGATTCGGACCTCTTATTATCGATTGGAGACTATTACCGCAATGAGGACAATCGTGACCTTTAAAAGTCAGTCCATTTAATGCCACCGTAACATTGGCATGTGCTAAGCTAATCAATAATCAGTGTCACACGCTTTTTAACATGGATCGGAAATAAAAATCAATATAAAGCTCGCTGTGAGCTCGACCTTTCTGCCACTAACCCCATAATCAATAAGGGCTGCATATTCATCAAGACCAATGACCCTTCTTGGTTACATTGGTTGGAAACCACAACACATTCAATGTCATAATGACTTGTTAGTCATATCAATGAAGTTAGCATTGACGTTTGCCCCAATGATCTCCAAATGTTAGTCATCTACTTTCTCTATGACCAATGTCAATAAAAGTGTTGACTATTGGTCAAGGTGACTGTAACATTGACTGTTGAGTAAATGACCCCTACAAATAGGAGACATATTGTCATCATAACCACTGTTCTACTCAATATTGTCTGGAGTGTGTGGAATCTCCAGCTACCGCACAGAAATGAAGTTGACCGACCAACAGACATCTTTCCAGTACAGCAGGTCATTCACCATGTCACACAAAAATTATCAATATACTAGCAATGTTAAGGTAAACAACGTATTTTTTAGGCATTAAGGAATGCAACCAACTGCTACAATCTTTGTCTATTAAGAAAAAAATCTAAATCTAAATGCTAACTATTGTAGTCATCTATGTGGTTTATAACAAAAAGATTTCCAAAGGTTTTTTATAAAGACATATGTGGAAAATAGCCAAACCCATCACAGTGATGATTTCTGATGTATCAAAATTCTTCTAACAACTTTTTTATTTCCTGCCTGCTGAAGCTTCTGAAAAAGTTGAATCTGGGCAAGTGGTTTCAGCGGCAGTGTTGAAGCATTACACACTACATGCGACGCCCGACATGTTCAACCCAACAATAGGTGGTGGGAGATCACAGTAGCTCACCTTGAGCATAAGTTCAGCAGAGCTAAAAACTGTTTGAGATTCAGCATTAAGGTCCATTCTGGTTGAACTAGATCAGTTGGTAAATTTATCATCAAAGTTCTAGAGAAAGAGTTCTAGGATTAGATAAGTACTCTTGAAAAAAACCAAATGAGTAGGATTTTGTTTTGCAAAATGACAATTGAGGTTAAGGTCGAAATACACATACCTGAGGAATATGTGTCACTTACCCTTGGGTTTGTGCTGACACAAATTCATCAGAGTGGTCATCCAGGTAACATTGTTCTTGAAGGAATCTAATTCCTTCATCCTCATCTCAATTAACCGAAGTACTGTTCCTGGAGAAACTTTGTTCTGTTCATCAACGGTGATGGTTTGAACAAGATCAGCATATATCTGGTCATGCTGGTGAATTGATTTGAGGTCACCAATGGTGATGTTTCCTTCGAGGAGTAAGCGGTAACTGTTCTCTAGCATGGAGATGACCTTTGCTAGTATAACATTGCAATCATCATCTAAGATACTCCTTTGTTTGTTGCTCCTTTTGGTTTCTGTTTGAATGTTAAATAATGGAATAATTATAACATTACGAGGATACCTCAATTTGGCTAAAAAATAAAACTCTGTAAAAGATGCTAACAATTTGTTAACAAGACATTTATTCTCGTTTTATGTCCATTACAAAGAATATCATTACCATACAGTACTTTGCATGCCATGCATTCCGAAGATCGATTATGTCCAATAATTATAAAATGTTATACACTTCCTTAACAGATTTTTTTAAATTAGTGCATTTTAAGATGTTATTCTTTTTTTATGGCACCTGAATAAGCCTTTTTTCAATTATAGCAGCAAGGAGATGGGGCTACTGTTAAGTATTTGTTGCATAATCATAAAAAAGATGCTTGTCAGTTTACAGCAGCCAACTATTTAGGAATTTAACTCTAAGCCTGGTAATTTATCAGCAAAAGACAGATAAATATCTATATCAAGGAGCTGTTTTTTAATAAATCATATCTGCGGTGAAGCCTTTGCTGATATAATGTGCTACATGTGTATAGTTGTTAGCAAATAACAAATTCTTTTTACAGGGTTAGTGTTAAATGAGGATATGGTCATATTGGCGAAGTCCAAGACCTCTGACAATTGTCTAGGTAGAATCATCAATGCACCACAGTTCAGCTAAAAGACCTTCCAAGATAATAATTCTTGCACAGAACGTGATTCAAACCCACACAGTGGTGGGACATGAGGAGTTTCTGTCCCTTTAATAATTAAGAAATATGACAAGAGAATGGTGTTACAATCAGTGGACACTTACTGTAAATTGTTACAAACTGTAAAAGTGGGGACCAAGAGAGGCACAGCTGCAGTGACACATCTTCAGTTTCGTCAGCTCGCATCAAGTTATTTATGCTGGACTTAAGCATTTTACACAACAACAATCCAAACCTCATTTTTTCATCTTCAGTGAAGGAGTAAGAGTTGAACTCATATGCATTGTTAATTGCCTGGATAAAAATAAAACAACCTTCTCAAATGATTGAGTACCAATAACAAGTACCATTACAGGGTCTAGCCTTAAATATGTTATTAGCATCAGGAACAAAAGACCTGGTCTTTCATCAATATCTTATCATTTTAGAAGCAACAGAAATTTCAATATGGAACAGAATTCGATTCCTACATAAACACCATTTACTCGTACCTGATTAATATGATTACTAAATCTACACATAAGTGGACATGTGGTGGCAAACAACTGGTTATTGGTTCTAGAATAAACTAAGTATTATGCTATACCCAGAGAGGATCCAGCCTTCTTTATTTTTTCCAGGATATTATATCTTGCACAAAGTGTCGGATGCCACTCTTAAAAATTTGTATTCCTATCTTCAGGTGAGACTAAAATATTCTAAAAAAGGACAAACATTTTTAAGCATTGAATCCATTTTAAAAGATGAAAGTAGAATTTCAAACAAACAATTGTGTTCAATAAACATTTAAAACTTTTACCTTGAATGCAATGTCGCTCATACATTCTTGAAGACAGTGGCTGAAGTTTTGAACATTTTTGCAGTAGAACTCCACATATTGTTTGGTATTCCAACTAGATTGTCTAATCTAAAACAGGATAGATAATCAGTTAATCTATATTAAGTAAAGCAGATTGAAATTGAACATTTTAATTTAATTTTATAGTGTCACATGGGTCAAATGTGAATTTAATATGACAGTGATTCCAAATGTCATTATTTGCCAGATCCGCACTCGAAAAACGCTCAGTAAAGAAATGTTAGGTTGTGACCGCAAATGACGAACGTAAGTTGTATAGAACTCCTAGCAGTGAATGAGAACATGAATTGTAAATGTAAGTTTAGAACACATACACAGGATGTAGCTTAGCTTTTTAAAATAGACACTATAATACATATGACAACATATTTTAACTCAACATAAATACACAAACGTACATAAATGTGATATTTTGATAAGTGTACCAATACTGCCACTACATGTGTTAATACATGTAAAAGAATGTTTAAATCCAGCGAAACTCATTGTATTACATTGTCAAATATAAGTGAATCTACGTTTGATTTAAAAATTTAATCATTTAAACATGGGGTTGAACTGTGGATCATAAAGTCATGTTGTATTATGGAATTCACTTAATTAGATAATGTCACAATATATTCGATGACAGGCATTACAGTATTGTATATTCATGTTAAGTATCCATACTCCATGATATATAACTGAGGAATTAAAATTCAAGTTGCATTGTTGAAATGTGATGAGTAGGGGTGTAAAGGTATACCGTACGATGGTATACACCGATTGTATATTCACGGTTCGTTTCACAGTTCACTTCTCAAGAATTACGGTATGAACTGTGCGATACAGTTTAGTAAAAATCCTACATTGTGCTCTCGAGTTCACGTCGAATCGTTGTTGAGTCAGTAGTGGACTATTTTTTTACACCAGGAAAAAGACAAAGTGAATCAAGATATAGCACTTTTATGACATTGTTTGCGAGATGTAAGCATTCTTGTTTTCAAGAGTAGCTGATCATTCAGAACAGTATTTTGTCATTCCTAATTCTAGTTTATACCATAAGAAAGTTAAATTAGTAAGCTCTGTACTATATCTTGTATCTGTAAAGCGCATTGCGTAAAGCTAATTAGTATTCAAAATGGTGGCTGTTGAAAACTCATAATCTCTGTTAAAGAAATCACTGATGGAGTCTGACAATCTATATTGCAAAAGGAAATCCATTGTAGATTTTGGCATGATTGATAATATCTTTGGCTCCTGAGACTTGGCTATTAAACTGTATTTCCGTCATTATGAAATTGTGAAACAATGACGAGAAAATGCCAAAGTTAGCGTTTATTCATATAGTTTGTTTTATTTTTTCCGAAAGAATACTAAAATACATGTCTCATATCTATCTTTGTTTAGTTATATATCTAAGAAGTTGTTTCAGAAGAAACTATCTTCTGGTATTTGTTTTGAATTTTTTGACTCACAAATTATCACACCTAATTACTGTCCCGATCTCCCAATCAAAATAAATCCCTAGAGATAACCAGCCAGAGCAAAATAAGTGCCTCAGTCAATACATATTCAGCATATATGGTAGGAAGTGAATGAAACTGGTAGAGTTAATTTATGCATAGATTGACACCACCAAATTTACCTGACTACATGTACATAAATTTTGGGTTTTGTTCAAACAAATACCGCAGACTACTAATCAATACAAGCTAGTAAACAGTCAATATTCATTAATAAAAGCTGAGAGACAGTGCGAAAAAATATGTATAACTAGAACTATCACTAAAGGCAATTAATACCCCAGCATGGGTACTTGATACCGGGACTGGTAAGCTTAGAATCAATAGCATAAGTTAACACAAGAAACATAGACACATACAACTGTGAACTTGACCCCACTGCCCTATTTTCAATCACAAGCATCAATACGATTATATTATACCTATACAGCAGATTTCATTATAATATCTCATTTGTAACTTAAGTTAACAGGTGTCCTATTTAGATAGAAATGTTGTCATAAGTGATTTGAATGTTAGAAGAAAAAAGTCTAAACATTAAAATTGACTTTCAGTTAAGAAATGTTTTCCGATAAATGAATCCCTACATTCTTACAGCAAAAAACAGTGCTAGACAGCACACATTGTTACTAAATGTGACATGATGTGGCGCATGGCAAAGGTTTTAAATGAGTAAGACAAGTGAAGCTTAACAAAGCCAACATACCGCTTCAGATAAGAATGTATTATTCTGCAGGTATCAATTAAAATGTTCAGTCTATAAATTAAATCTGATTTCCTGTTGCAGTTTGGACAATAACTATCGTCAGAGGTCAAAGAATAAGATGGTAAAAGAGAGGTGTAAAACATTGTTAAAAACATGTTTGTTACGTAATAGACCTGGTTTCTTCTATCCTCTGAATTATGCAGTGAAATTAAATAAGCAAAATTTGGACGAAAATAAAATAAAACAAGAGGGCCATGATGGCTCTTAATCGCTCACCTGATGACACAGGCTTTTGGTAGGCTTAAATCTGGCATCAAGTAATTAAGAGTTATTTTAGAAATCTTTGGTGAAGACTGGACCAGTGTGGCCACTGGGTTAACATTTTCTAGAATTTTACCAAGTAACCTACTGAATCCACATGACTCACTTCAAAACATATGTTAGATTTCATTATGGCAAACATGCTGGCCAAGTTTGGTGAAGATTGGGCCATAAATGGGGCCTCTAGTATGTTCACAAGCTTTTGCTAGGATTTAACAAAGTGACCTACTTTTTGACCCTACATGACCCAGTCACAAACTCATTCAAGATTTCATGTAGACAAACATTCTGACCAAGTTTGATGAAGATTGGCATATAAATATGGCCTCTAGCGTGTTCACAAGCTTTTTCTAAGATTTGACCTACTGACCTACTTATTCAATCATGAGGAGACAGATCATGCTGAATGGAGGATGCACTGAAACATCAGGACCAGACTACATAAAACCACCATAACCATAGCAGATTGAAGTATTGGTGTGTTATCCATATTCAATAACTTGATGCAACTGATGCCGATGCGCGGGCTTTTGTTTTAGACTTGTGTCAAGAAGTTTTCTATGTAAACCTTCACAGAACAGAACTACCTATGGGAAATGGGCTTTGAAGAACAGAATCAAAGAATCTTGCATATAGCATCCATAACATATGATTTGTCTTATTATGACATGTTATTATACATCTGTCTCTCTCTGATGAAAGCCAAACCTTAGTTTTCAACTTTAGTATATCCTGGTTTCGTCACATGTAACTTATTTCCTGAAAACGACATGGATCCCATTTGTCATACCATTCGGTGATGTTATTCTTTTGTTTCATTCTGCTCATCAGTGAGCCCTGGTGGACCAATGTGCATATACCCTCTGAAGCCTTTCACATAATGCTTAAAGACAACTTGACAAATAACTGTCAGAAATGTCTGCTATCTCTTGCATTGAACATTGTGCATTTTTATCAACAAATGATTTAGGACAACATTTTTTGTCATTGCTATAAAAAATGTTCTTCCATTCATAGGACTGCTTTCAACCGACTCCCGACTTGTCTGAAATGCTGCATCTATTTGTAAACTGTACTTAACCTAAAGATCGTTTAGATAAACTTTCTATAAATGGGCATATATTTGTGATGACAGACATCCCAGCTGTACTCAAATTCTGCAATACACCTTTTTTCTCTGACACTTTGTCCTCCATACTGCAAGCTAAAGTCCACTCTAGTGTATAAAGCTTTGTGTTGAACATGCTCTGCTTGTTTTGCATGAGGATTAATTGCGCCGCTCATGGAGCTACTAGATTAGCGATTGTTTAAACAAGCTTCGGTTTAAAATATCTCCTACTTTTGTTAATGCATAAGAAAGTTGGAGGCATGCTCTGCAGACTTAAGAAATGACTGTATTTAATCAGTACTTCACCTAATTCACCACCCCCCCCCCCCCCCCCCCCCCCCCCCCAACTCACTTGTGATATTGCCCGTTTCTGCTTCGACCCTCTTATTAGACGAGGCGAAAAAATGAACAAGAGAGACGACCAGTTATGCTGTCTCAACAAAAGGTTAATTGGTAAACAATGACTGTAATTTTCATATGTTGCAGGATGTATCTAGTCTATGCTGCATTGCTATCCTGTAGCGTGTGGCGGCATGACATTAATTTCTTTGAACTACATAACCAAGTCTGGTCTGACAGTACATGATACAGTGGGGAACAGTGCACTGTCCTTGTGTACATAATAAGAATATATGACAAAGTCCTATGAGCATTGCAACATATACCAAACTCCGAAAAGGCACAGAACAAAGGTTTTTCACATGCAAGCCAAGCGAAAAGTAAGAACAAATTTGTGATGAGTCATTTAAGGAAAAGAGCAAACCCGACAGTTATCGCCTTGGAACGGTCAGTCGGCAATATGGACCGACTGGGGTGCTTAAACCGGTTTTACAGAGCTCTAACCTCGCACTTCCTGACGAGTTTCTCAAATGCAAGCAACGAAAAGAAAAACGATCTATTTGAAAACAAAATGTCCATGCGCTGATATTTTCTATACGTTATGACGAAAGTAGTGACGTCATCGAAAAATAATGTCCACATAGTGTTCAGAAAAGGAATATGGTATTATTTCGATTTGAAAAACAACACAAAAATGGTTGACCACATATAAAATTAACTTTCTGAATCATGAACAAACATGACCAGAGACAAATAAATGGTTGTATGCCGCCAATCAATAATTTAGTTGAGAAATATAATCAGCAGCCGCTTATAAAAACAGATTGTTCACCCCTCACTGTTAAAACTGCTTCGATTGATATTACCTTGACAACAGCTTATCTCAGAGTCAATCAACTTGACCTGTGTAATGAGGCAAGTCTACTCAGAAACACCAAGTTAGTTACAGCTTGGTGTATCTGGCATCCTGAAGTTGAAAGTTTGTATGTTTCAGTATTTATTGACCGACAGAATTCAAAGCTCAATTAAGGTAAATTATCGGCACATTGGGTCATTGCATAACCGCTTTCAAGTTAATGTGATATGTTTTTGCAATAAAACGTGAAAACTTTTTGCCAGGTCACCAGACCCCGCCTATAAGACGAGTCCCACACTTTGAACATGAAATTTGGGGGAAAGATCCCCGTCTTATAAGAGAGAAAATAAGGTAATTCAATTCTTTATTTCTTTGTAAAATATATCTTTCATAACAACAGTCCAATGACAAATGTAAGCATGTCTAAATAACTGAGGCATACAACATTTACATTTAAGTGCTCTATAGCCATTGTTTACAAAAATATCAATCAAGCCCAGTACCAATATCATTTAATTAACAACTTTAAGTTCATCAAGAGCACTGCAGACAGGACTGGCTATTGAATATCCAGTTACAAATATATGGTTGTTAGAAAGGCATTTAAAACTACAATCTAGTTTAAGATCGTTAACATTAAAAGAATTATGTTTTTGGCTTATATCATAAGACCTTAAAAAAAGGAAAGGAGGAAAATGAACTATGAGAATTACCACACAAATGAAAACCACTCAACAAAGGCACAGACAATTTTATGTAAAAGTGACAAAAACAGAGACAAGAGTTTACATACATAGAGAAAAGGCAACAGTGCCCGGATTTTAACAGTTATTTTGAATATAAATAACAACAATAGAGAAACCTTTTTTGTGTGTACTTACAAATGCAGTTAAGAATGAACGAAGGCGGTCCAAAAGTGTCTGGTTCCAGGCTGTTCTGTAAGTCTCGTCAGATAACAAGCTGTCTGAAGCCAAAACTTTATTCCAACACTGTCAAATAGGATACAATATCAATATATAATGAATGTGCTATGAAAAGAACTGAGCAGTCCACACTTTAGTGTATTACTTATCAGCAACGGTGATTATATGAAGAGTTGCTATACATGTAGCCTGACAATGTATTATGTGCAATAGTCTTATTAGCAGTTACCCCATCCCTTATATTGTTTATGACAAATATATGCATTGTCAATAAGCATACATTAAATCAGAAGAGAAAATGACTGGTGAATGTAAATTTGTTTATACCGGCATCTTCTTCCATAGCAGTGCTTTTTAAGAACAACGACTTAATTCTAAGTAATTAATATTTTTATTTATTTCCTAAAAATAACAAATCTTGTCTACAAGAAATAAGAACTAATTATGTCACATAGAAATCATCACTATGAAGGGATTGATCAAGATGTTTAATTATTTCCTCAGTTTTCTTACTTTCTTATTTTATATAAAATTTTCAAAAGATGTAACATCAAATAAAAATATATGATATAATATTGATTTCTATGAAACGCACTGTTACGCTTGTGTAACCTTACCGTCATTTGGAAGTCCATGTTCCTGGAAAAGTCACGGCAGTATTTGTCAAGCCATGCACACACAGAACTTGAAAAGTTTGTAAAAATTCTGGTTAAGTCTTTCTTTCCTTGTTCCATTTCCTGGCAAGGAAATGTCTTCATAAGTTGTGAATACACTTTCAGGAACAAAGATATGCTGATGACAACTGGGTCTAACCTATCCGCATCAAGGCTAACCATTGTCATGTCAAACGTCATTCTTAATTGTAGTTGCAACCTCACGTTTGATTGTCTAAAAGTAGAAATTACCAACGAGATGATACAGGTGTTGTTGTTTTTCCTCTTTACGTCAAATTTCAATAGCGATTGTTGAATCACAATGAAAATGCCTGTATTTTTACCAAAAAAAATAAATACTGATTGCCCATATATAACTAGATTTGCAAAGGAGCGATCATGTACTAATAAAATAACTTACTAGCAATAAATAATAGGAAAACTAGAACTGTAAGCCAAGGGCTAATGAGAACCATTACCCTGCTGTATGTTTGCAAATGTTTCTTACATCAACATATTAAATAACATTTACCCATAGCTTGCTATATTTGTTTATAAGCTAGACATAAATAAGCATGTTAAATAGGTTAACTTGAGTCACATATAAAATGAAAACTATTTAACTAGATTAATATATTAAATGGAAACTATCAAAATTATGTGTACCATATTTCTTTACCCAAACAAGTACCGATGAATTGACTAGTCAATAATAAACTAATTGCCTACAACTGCTTTAGACAAAATCTTAATATAGGCATCAGTGTTTAAACATTATAATGTAAATAATTAATGATTCAAAGATATAACTAACATATAATAAATCTTTACATACTGATCATAATCTGATGTATAGTTGTTGGATACAGCTTCAAGGAGGCCCTTCATGCAATGAAAGGTGACCTAAAATGAAAGGAGATTTGAATATTTAAAAAAGAAACTGCTGACACTTGATGATAATGTAAACGGTATGTGCCCTGACCAAGTACTAAAGTGTATCAGAGAAATTTTGTATATTGTGATTTTGGTATGCTAAAGGATGGTGTATGTCAATTCTAAATGAATTTTTTATCAGATGGTCAAGTGAAAGTGAAAAAATAGCTCTTAGAGTTGAAACCTCTTATACGAAGTTTTGAAACAAAACAACTAGGAAGAGGAGAATGAAATTATTCTTCAAAGATACAACTGCTATTTCCTTCCTAGCAATGAACTGACTATCGGCAGAGGTATACTATGTCTCTGAAAGTAAAATCTCAATGGACAAACATTAGCATATAGAATTTCCATCATGATGAATATTGTGTCCATGCCAAAGAAGATCATAAGAAATTCATTAAGGAATAATTTGCTGAAGCTTAGACTGACTTCATTGTCCCATGAATGCCGAGTGTATCTCGAACTAGAAAATGGTTTGATGTATATTTTTCAATTTAAGAAATGTATGTATTCAAAAAGTAAATAAAAAGGAAATGTTAACTACCTTCAGCCATGATGAAAATCAAAGCAGCCACCTACTTGATATAAACTACATATCACATCAATATATTAATTTAACAAGAGGACCATGATTGTACTGATTTGCTAGTCTGATAAAGTTCTGTGAAGAGTAATTCCAAAAACCCTTTTATGGTGTTCATAAGGTTATTCAATGATTTGGCATACTAACCTAGGTTTTGATCCCAAATGACCCAGTTACAAACCCATCTAGGATTTCATATAGACAAACAATCTGTCACAGTTTGGTTGGGATTTGTGCCATAAAAGTGGTCTCTTCGGAATTCACAAGGACTTTTAGGATTTTACACATTGGCATACGTTTGACAAGTCAGGGAATATTAGATCAAAAGTGTAGCCTATCGAGGATTCACATGCAAATTGTTTAGGCCGCAAGATGAAGGACACATAACAGACAAGAGAGAATCAGAAAAGCTTTACTTGAGCACGTTGTGCTCAGGTGAGCTTAAAAGAAACGCACAAGTTAACTAATGACTGATGCAAACAGACATTTGGCAAGGGCGATTGTTTAAGACTAGTGCAGCACACAAGTCTGCACTTTTATGTGACCAGTTTTTTTTATAGTAAGCTATAAAATGCAATAAAATGGTGTGAAATGTGTGAACCGAATTTGCATCGCCTGGTTTCAAGACAAACACATAACCTCTTGGTCATTTTGGCCACCATTAGGTTCAGACTGGCTAATAAATGTTTACAGTGCACCAACATGAGGGTGTCCACATATGCATTACCTAATAGAAAACAACATGGTCTAGCCCTTGGGGTTTCTGAGTTCCCATTTAAACTAAAGTGATGACAATAATTTAAATAAATATGACATGGCAATAGTTGGTTCTGGTTAAATGTACATATGCTAAAATATGACCAGGCCGCTTTGAATTATAATAAATACGTAACCTGTTCATCACTCGTAATTGTTCCCCAGGCACTTGAGTAGGTCATGGGGAAAAAACGTGGCCGGGTAAGTTTCAACAGGTATATGACAGTTGCGCAGCTGACTTCCAAGGGAATCAATCCTGTCTGAATGGCCTCATTGACCTCCGTCAGATTCAAGCAGGCCATGAGTGTCCGTGGCAACATGTAGTCCATGATGAAACATGGAGAGAGTCTTTTTATCACATCAATCAGGGGCCTAAACATACAGAGGTTGAGTATAAATTCATCTGTTTGAAAAAGAATATGCATAATGACAGAGTAAACAAGTCAATATTTTACAGTATTTAAACAATGTAAAACAAAGCAATAAACAAGTTCAGCATTATTTAATGAAGACAGGTTTAGAATTATAGATGTAAACACGTCATTATTCAATCATACTTGAACCAACTATGATAGCAGAATTTTGTTACAAGATAACTATTCACTGAAAATCTATGCCTGTTTGCAAGTTTCTATTGGAAAAAAGTACAAAAATACAAGACCCTCCGTATTAATAAGGCAAACCAAGGTACACATTTAATATGTTTTGTGGAGTAAGAGGTCAACGGTCAGAGTAACAGACAGAGTGACATATGCATAGCTCCACCTACCCGCAGCGATGTGTCATTATGTTTATACATACTTGAATCTCAATACATTTCAGTCAAGTTCCATTTGTCAGGAAAATATTAAATGTTATTTACATTTTCCATGTAGTGTTTTGTGTCTTGAACTTCTCAATGGTGCCTTTGTCGAGATCTGTTATGCCCCACCACACAGGTTCTGTTTTGTCATGAGACATGTCCAACTTCACTGGCTCAAATGGTTTACATGCCCCAGACAGAAAATGTATTAGGGGCATCACAAACAGCCAGGAAGGGTTCTTGTTCTGTTCAGCTGTATAGCTTACTAAACGGACCAACATTTTCACCACTGTGTTTCTGCAAAACAATTATAATGCTGTATGCTGTTAAAATGATAATTTCCCTGAAGGTTGCATGATACTAAATCTGTTTATTACTATATGCTGAAATAAAAAAAGGATTTGCAGAAATGATTCAGGTTTCCATTTGTAATTAAAAATTTAGGATCCTTTAACATTGATAAGTTTAATAAACGTTAATTGCCTAAAAATACTTACAAAAGATACCAAATATTGCATCATTGAATATTTAATAAATATATATAAAGCTTAATGTAATAAACAGGTTAATTATGGTAATCTAAATAAATTAACCTCACAAAAAGAACAAGCAAATAATTAGAAGCAATATACACTGCATATACTAAAATGCATTTTAGGATTTTATTGCACTGTATAAATCAATATAATGCCTTTTAATGCAAATTATCTAGGAAAAAAAAGTTGAGTTTGAAAAGTTGTTTAATTTATTAAAGCTAGGTTATAGCAGTTAATGTAATTTATAAAGAAATAAAGACATTAGTAATGTCAGTTTCTCTGACATGCCTCTTTTAAGCACATGAGGTACTTTGTACATCTAGAAACACATATACCTAAACAAAACAAACTACTTTGTTATCAGAAAATGAATTTCCTTTTACTAAGTTTTATCGAAATCTAGCACAACATTAATGTGTCAGGACTCCAAACAGGAATAACAAAAAGGAAATTTATAAAAAAATATAATAAATGGATAAAGTGAAAGTCACAAAACTCTGCATCCATCATTGTCATTATAATTTAAAAAAAAAGAGCATAAATACCAGAAATAAAGACTGGGCTACAAATGTGATCTCTAGGGTATTCACAAGATCTTTTCAAAAAGTTGACGTACCTTCTGCTAATCAAAAATAAAAGTTCTCAAATATATATCCTAATGGATTGAGTAACAGATAATTTTTAATTACATGCGTGCATCTGTACAGATGGACAGAGGCACGCACACATGCACGCACACTCGGGCACACAAACACACAGTCTTATATTTGGTGTCAAACGGGGACTTGGTATTTATTGCTATAGACGGGAACTTCTTTAATTTTGCGTCTCTTGAGTTAATATTGCAATAATCATTATAGATGAACATATGTATTCGGCTGACTTGTTGTTCTTTTATTCTTAATTTGAAACAATGTTTGATTTTTTACAGTAGAACCGGGGACACACAGTAATGTATATAATTCCAACTAAATGGGGACACATACACGCTTATTCTTTCAAATCAATTGGGGGCTATGACTGAACAAGTGCAGTTTGTGTTTTCTTACACTGGAACACAATGGCAGCAGCATGATAAGTGATTTTAAAGTAGCTTTTTTAAGCAAATATAAATATTTATTTAATTCATTTCTTCAAAATCACTTTAAACAATTTATTTGGACGAAAGAATTCGGGCCAGACATTCTAGGCATTTTCCCAACCGAAACGGGGTTACACAATAATTCCTACATAGCAATCAGGGACTTTGATTTCAACTCTCAAACATAGGGATGTCTTAATTATTTGCTATTGTTTTTTTTTTTCAGGATTTCAGTGAAAAAGGTATAGTGTAAAATAATTGAGTTCTCTACATTGTCATCATGGAGTTATAACATCGAATAACTTATCGATGTGAAGTTATTAGGATGTATAAATTACCAACACAGAGTAACTAGGTCGTATTCATTGCCGACATGAAGTGATACAGACATATAGTTTACTAAAAATGTGTTATTAGGCTGTATAAACTTCCTACACTGAGGTATAAGATCGCATAAGTAACCGATATAGAGCTGTTAGGTCATATTCATTGCCGACAGCGTTGTAAAAATACCAGAATTGCTGTATCAAATTCCAACATTTAGTAACAAGCCGCTTAAATAACATACATTGTGCTAAAAGCCTGCATTTATTTTCAACAAAGATTTTAATGTCTAAAAATAAATATGACCTAGACAATTCATGTACATGCATTGTATATGTGTCACACTCAGACAAGATCACAATGGTGATCATATTTATTGCTGACATGGAGGTATGCGGACATATAATTTACTGACATATAGTTATTTGGCCATATAAGGTACCTACATAAAATTAGAAGGTCGTATAAGTTACGGATATGGATCTGTTAGGCCGTACAAATTGCCGACATCAATTTATTTGGTTGTAAAATATACCGGACTGGAGTTATATGCAGTCTGAAATATGATATGAAGTTAAAAGCCATTGAAATCTTATAGATTCAGTTAATAGGTTGCATTAATTCTCGACAAAGATTGTAAAACATGGAAATATTAGGCCAACATGAAGTTGTTAGATCGTTTAACTTATCAATGTTGAGATATATGGCCGTATGGAGTTTTCTCTCTGTATACAATACCAACATGGAGGTGTGCGGACATATAAAGGATGGAGTTATTAGGCCGCATAAACCATCTATATGAAGTTATTAAGGTCGTATTATTAAGGTTGGATTATTATATCATATTAATTACCATTAAGCTATATGCTGTTACAGTAAAATAATAGTGTCTTATTATTCTCGACATAGATTTTATATTGAAGATAAATAAATACATACAGACTTGGCCATATGAACAGCTGAAATTAAGTTTAGTGTATATGACCTCTAAACTTCATGTCTGTATAATTAGTAGGTAAACAGAAAAGGCAATTGAAAAACAAGTGCAATGCCTGTGTAAGGCGTGTATGCATTATATATGGCTTTACACTCATACCGGACCACAAAGCGGCAACAGAAGTTATATTTTGTTTAGCTTAAAATAGGCCATTTCTTTAACATAATTTTAATGTATTTTTTTGCAATACAATTCTGGTCATACATTCCCATTATTATTTTTTTCCATCTGACAAGGGGCAACACACAATGGTTCTTCAACAGCAATCAGGGACTTTGATAGGAATCCGTACAAATGTAGACGTTCCAATAATTTGCTTTTGGGATTACAATAACTATGTGCAACGAAGATGCATTGTATAGTATGTATCTCACTTTCCTGACCTAGCAGAAAATTACCAACAAATGGTGCAGAACTGCTGATGTACGAATGTCAAAGACAAACTTACTAAACTTCATGCATTTATGCAGCACACTCACCGATAGGTTCTTTTCCTAATATGATCTCTGTGCATACACCAAGATCCCCGCATTTTCAACTCTTTGATCCAAACATGAGAAACACACATGCATCATGTTGAATTTCTACCCAGGAACATAACAAATGAACTAGAACTCCGCGAGTCGAATGTGTTGCCTGACGAAAATTTTGTTAGTCGACATAAAAAATGTTAATTAGTTTTTTGTTGTACAGATATTAGAAATGTATTTGCAAAAAATTCACATATAAAATAACCTTTTAATTGTCTCATTGCAAAAAATATGCACAAGTTATGCCCTTTGCAAGAAATGCACTAAAAAAACGGAAGAAGGTAGAGTTACGCTTCTTGTGCACTGTACTTTGAGTCATTGCCAGAAACATGCATACCAAGTTTGAAATCATTTGGACCTACAGTGACAAAGTTAGGCTCTAGACACAAGAAATGCTCTAAAAAAATCAATAAAAGGGGAATAATTTAAAACAGAACAAGGTAGAGTTACGGTTCTTGTGTGCTGCACTTCAAGTCATTGCCAGAAACATGCATACCAAGTTTGGAATCATTTGGACCTACGGTGTCAAAGTTAGGCTCCAGACAAGAAATGCTATATAAAATCAATCAAAGGGGAATAACTAAAAAACAGAAGAAGGTAGAGTTACCGTTCTTGTGCACTGCACTTTGAGTCATTGCCAGAAACATGTATACCAAGTTTGGAGTCATTTGGACCTACAGTGACAAGGTTATACTACGGACAAGAAATGCTCTATAAAAGTCAATCAAAGGGGAATAATTAAAAGATGGAACAAGGTAGAGTTATGGTTCTTGTGCACTGCACTTCGAGTCATTGCCAGAAGCATGCATACCAAGTTTGGAGTCATTTGGACCTACGGTGACAAAGTTAGGCTCCGGACAAGGAAATCCGGATGCCGACACCGACACAGACGTCGACAAAGTAATCCCTATATGTCGCCTTTTCAGGCGACACAAAAAGGCGCAGTACAATAAAAACAATAAGCAGTACAATAAGCATTAAAAACAGTCGGGTCACTTGAGGATGTATAAGAAGGAAAGGCAGACCTAAAGAGGCCCATTTTGCTGTGTATGTCACTGATCGACAATGTATGACTAGTGAAAAGTTTGACCAAATATATCATGCTGCTGCTCAAAGGTCATCTTGTTATTGAATTCATTTGTTGTTGATAACAATGATGATGAACAGAAGTGTGTTGATTGCGATGATGATAGGGATGATGTTAATGATGATGATGATGAGAATGAGGATGATGGTAATGAGTATTACATATTCGATTTGTGACATATATGACTCAACAAGGCCTTTATAACCTACAGCTATATTTTTTATTGAAATATTTAATTTGCATAACAAGTGTTAACATAGCTATCTTTGAGAAAATTTAGGATTAATTAAAATTCAAATATTTTGTTGTTATCTATTTGTTGCAATATTAATTCAAGATATTTCGATAGAAAGTATAATTGAGAGTCCTGTATTTGTATCCAAAAAGTAAAATGGTTCCTTCAAACATCGTGTATTCCTTCCTGAATTGTTTTAATACCTATGTCTAGAAGAAAATGACAATAGAACTATTAAAAATCAAGCATACACAACTGCTTCGATGAGGTTGGTTGTGTGCTCAGTATAGGTTTCAGTTGTTTACACTCATGCAAGTGAGCGAAAATGTGTACACGAAGTTCCAATTGTGCTTCAGGAAAATTGTGTTCAACTAAACACGTATTGTGTATAAGCTTTTTAATGTTCAGGTAGATTAAGTTTAGGGTAAATCTTTTACACCTTCGTTATTATATTGCTAAGCTTCATAAATGTATATACCGGTAACAGTCATCAGAAATGTAACAAATGCATTGTGCTACAATGGAAATTAGCTTGTTATAATTTTTAAATAAAAAGGTACTAAGACAAATGCTGCAACGAAAGGGAAGTACTTTTCTGTAACATAAATATTTCGCACCATGTTCTAATATTACAATATGCAATTTGTCTTCATTCAGGATTGTATTTTCGTTTATATAAATCTCAAATGGGTATTGGTTGAATTTTAACTATAACAATAACATGATTAATGATGTTTTTTACTATCAGAATAAGATAAATAAACCATCGCTTTCCACACTTGAACACATCATTGCATATAGTTTGATGATAAACATTATGAATAAGACACGCTATATATAACAATTATAACTGGTGCTTATAAACATAAAGTAATGAATTGAAATACTAGACAGTATCAATGATGTATTAATAATAATCACATTATTCCCAAATCCGTAAAAAAGGAAAAAGGCGAAATTGAACTTTTGCTAATAAAAGATACTTATACATTGTTATGTATTTATATTTTACTCTTTGATTATAGCGCGGCATTATAATTGAGTAGTGCATGACTACTGTATTATATGTGAGCATGCTATTTTTTTAAAGATTATTGCTGTCGCGATGCTTTTCACCTATTTTTAAACATTACTCACGAGATGTAATTTTGTAGCAAAGTTAATAGTTGTGACATTTTAAACATTCTTATAAGAGCTTAAAGCCAGACCATAAAGCATGAATTGAAATGGTGACACTAAATACATACTCACACACACACAAGCATGCACGCATGCACCCACACACACACACACATATATATTACCTGCTATCTGAAAAATGCTTTCTGATAAATTCAACCTCCTTGCATGACATCCCTTTCACAGACGGGCTAGGAAGCAGTGATATACAAATCTTATTTACATCAGCTTGTCTATCTGTTGAAAGACTGATCACCTTCAGCTTGTCTACCACCATCAAAAAGGCCAAAGTTGCAAACATTCTCTCTGAGAAAACACGATCTTCTTCCTCTGCCATCTTTGGTAAATAGCTCAGAACATTCTCAAACAGTGGCACAACCAAATGGGCAGATAACTGCAATAAAATGTGTACACGCTTTTACCTTTATGCACAGCTACACACCAATATCAATTGTTTATGCAAGTGTAAAGAAAAAAAGGAGTTTTCCTTCAAGAAAAAAAGCATAGCAAAGAATAATAACTCCAGAATGAACAATGCACTCTAAATTTTCTCACCATTATGTATCATTACAAATCAAACTCAATTATCCTTGAAGCTACAGAGAAATGACATGAATATCAAACAAAGTAGTTGATATGTACAAGAAAGAAAAATAATAAAGGGCAATAGGTTCAGAAAGAAATTTCAATATGAAGAAATTAAAAAATTTGCATAAAATAACAAGGACAAAAACTTCAGAACGAATAATGCAATCAGAGTTTTCCTACCATTACGAACAACTACAAATCAATAGCAATCATTCATGTAAGTATAACAAGAGCACTCCAAGGCGGAGCAAAATACACCCGTCAATTGAGCAATTTGAAACAAACTGCTGTGCATTCATGTGCAATGCAGTATGGCAATGTTTTGGCCTGCACTCTGGGTTATTTGCAAGAAAAACTTAAACTAAAGAAGAATAACATAAAAAGAAATTCAATCTGCCAGACTGCCAATCTGCTCTGCACTGTTGTGCAATGCACTCTTGCATAATTGTGGACTGCAATCTGGGTAATTGAAAAAAAATCAAAGGGAAATAACATCAAATATACAAAAATTTACATGAGAATAATGGCATTTGTGTAGAATGGGACGTTACTCAAAAATAAAACGAGAAGAGTGACGGTTCTTGAGCAAATGCACTCTGTATCAATAATATCTGTCCACCTATGAAGTTTCAAGTTAATCGCTTTGATAATGTAGTACTTTGGTCCAGACAAACATCTAGCATGGAAATTGAACTAGGAGGAATAACTCTAAAATCATGAAGTGCAGAGTGGTCATGCTCCGGAAAAGAAAATTTAACAAAGGAGAATAACTCCAACATCTTAAAGTGCAGAGTGGTGGTTCTTGTGCACTTCTTTCCGTCTCAATGAGATCTATGCACCTACGGAAGTTTCAAGACAATAGCTTTGATAATGTTGGAGTTATGCTCAAGACAAGAAAATTAAATGGCAGTAACTCTAACATCATCACATGCAAAGTGATGGTTCTTGTGCATTGCACTCAGGCTCAACAAGATCTATCCACCTATTTAGGTTCAAGTCAATAGCTATGATAGTGTTGGAGTTATGCTTCAGACAAGAAAAATAAACGATGGGCAATAACCCCAATTTCTTGAGGTGTAGTGATGGTTTTTGTGCATTTTTCAAGTAAATAGCTTTCGATAGTGATGGAGTTATGCTCCGTACAAACATCAGAACACCGCCCGTCGATTATTTCATCATACATCCCGTCTTCGACAAGCATATTAAAAATCAAATTAGCCAAAGAGGAGGTTTTGTACAGTAAGTGTCAATAAAATAGCAAACGGCAACAACTCTTAATATATGCAATTGTAATTTTCTCACATTTGATGCGCAAAAACACCTCCACATCAATCCTATATGCAAATATTAAGAAATGTCGATGAGATATAAAGGAGAAGTTGTGAACACAATAATTTACATAAAGATAGATCAAAGGACAGTAACTCTGAAAAAGGCTTTAAATCTGCATTATCTCATATTTATATAACTATACATTAAGACCAAGACTTTGTGCAAATATGAAGAAATTCTGCTGAGTTAAGGAGGAGTTGTCAACACAGTTAAGAAGGATGGATGGACTGACAGTGGTCGAATTACTATCATACAAACTTTTGGGTGTATAAAATATCTGCTCACATTGTTGCAGGTTTCCTACTTCTAAATGTATTTTCAAGCTTCGACAATTTCACAAATTCAAGCCTGCTGTAAGTACAGTATAAAAACATGAATCTTTTAAACATAAAACTTACTAAATTGTTTATTTTGTTTTTGTTTTCCCAACAAAGGTTGTCATCAATGTACATCCTGCACATAGAGTCAGATAAAGACTGTACCATGTTGACATTCTGGAGAAGACTTTCACTATCTGTAGACCTCTTCAATTCCTTCACAATTTGTGCAGAGAAGATCTCCATTGCTTTTTCTGCATTAGTTTTCATGTCCGTCACGCCAAAGAAAAAATTATTTGCCTTATCCATAAATTTAGTTGCCAATTTAGCTACCAATGATTCTTTCATTTCTCTATTTACTATGCCATCAAACTGGTGCCAGGTATCTGTAATAAATCATATCTACAACATTTTAACTGGGAACATTGAAAGATTGTCAAGACTCATGCATAATATTTAACAAGTTTTAAAAAGCATAATTAGGAAAGTGTCAAGAGTAGCCAATAGTCAAGAATAGACCATCTCTAAACACAATATTTATATCAGCTCAGCAAATTATGACAAAAGAGATAAGTACATTAATAAATCAATATTTATATCAGCTTAGCAAATTATGACAATTTGTAGAGATAAGTACATCAATAAATCATTAAAAACATACTTTATCAAATCTGATAAAATATCTCTGCTCAATTTGTTTTTTTATTGGAATTTTTAATAGTTATTATATTAATATGAAATATGGCAATGACATTACAATAAAGATGCAATGACTCTTAATTGTGACTTTTTACTTGATGTTTTGTCTATATGTCAATATACATGATATTTTCAACTTAGGGCAACATCAAAAAGTGATTTTAATGAGTTTTCTTGCAGAAACTCAATAAACGATTCTATTATGCTTCAATGTTCACTTGTTTGTATTTGTAGATGTGATAAACAAATGTTAGTCTTATAACTTTCAAAAGAACAATCAATAAGTGTATAAAATAGATGCAAGCATTTAATATATTTAATATTGTAGTAAATTGTTTGATTACATTTAAAAAGTCAATGATAAGAGTGATTACCTTTGCTTTTAAACTGCTGAGGAATCCTTAGCATTCTATTATCAGACAATCCGGATTTCTGATGTCTCTTGTAGTATTCCCATAGGTTTTTTCTGCGTGTCCCTTTAGTTGTTTGAGAACAGCGAATGACGAAGTATTTGTATTGAACATTTTTTCCAACCACAGCGTTACGTGGGATATCAAAAGCTGCGTGAAACACTTCCACTCCAGAACTGTGTGGGCTACAAAATACATTAATTGCACTAGAATTGTTACAGAGCTGACTTATACTTGTCGGGGTTTTAAAGCATTTATGTTATATTAAAAGCCAACAGACACATGTTTCATTGGTATGTAACAAACACAGATAAACTGGCAGTCCAGTTTAGAGTACATGTAAATACACATGTAACAACAAATACATAATAACTCACAACCACACTTATCCTTTATCTTCAGAAAAGTGACTACGACTTTACCCTAGCACAACAAAATCAATTGTCAATCTCACAAAAATCACATATAAGTTGCAAGCCTGGTTACAAATGCATCTTCTTGAAAAAATTTGCTTTAGTTTACTACAGGTTAACGCTAGGGTTACAGTTCCCTATAAGGACAGCATTTATTTCTGTTTCTTCTCTTAGTTTCTTTTCAATTAATGTAACAGCATAAAATCGTTCCTGAAGGCTATTTTACTATTTTGTAGATTTAGTCAGGCAATATGAACCCACATTCATTATATACATTTTCTTAATTTTAAGACATGACAATTGAACTTGAAATGTGGAATATATTGCATTTACTCCAATGCATTCCGATGTGTGTATGTTGTAACTTTCCTTTAACAGCTTAAATTTTAAGGATGTATCATCTTTAGTTAGAAATATGCCGGGGTTAGACAATTCATAAGAAAAACCAGTTCTTTACTGCCTGCATTTGAACATGCTTTAGACAATGAGCGAGCAGACTTTTTTTCCATGCAATTAAATCACTGCGAGCAGGCAATAAGTATAGCATTGGCTAGCACCAGTTTTTTTTTTCAGACCAATGTTGGTACATTTATAAATTGAGCAGTAATGATCACATAGTTAGAAGCGCAGACAGGGGCGTGCCTATGCGACTTTTGAGTTTACGCACTATTCCTAGGAGAGTCGGAGAACATGTCCCTCTCCACCTCTTTCCCCTCGTCCCCTACCCCCAAAATTTCTTTTTTCCATAGAACGCCGTAGATGGGTTTTGTGGTAGGTGGAGGACTCTCACTGTCTTAGTACAAAGAATCGTCTAAGTGCAGGAAGAGGGATGGGATTAGCCGGCATTTTTGCCGATACTGTGCAGCGACATTTCTATCATTATAGCACAGGGGAACTTATTAGGTGCCCAGGGACTGAACCCAGCCGGTCCATTATACTGACACCGACGAGTCAGGCGTAATGATGTCCCCTAAGCCCCGAACGTTAGGAAGGAAGCCACTACTACCAACTTTGAAGTCTTTGGTTTGACCCGTCCGGGGTTTGAAACCACGACCTCCCGATCCGCAAGCTGACGCTTTACCACCTGCGCTAAGTGCAGGACGAATCAAAAATACGTCAAACAGGATTGCAGCAGAATGTTTAGAATTTGGAAAAATGCTTAAATTGCAATTTAAAAATAATGAACAAAACTAACTGATAGTGCCTAGCCCGGACTAAACGATTATTTTTATGCGCTTTAGGACGTTTTTATTGTTTCAATTTTTGGAAGCAACTGTACGCACGTGCGTAAGTGCGTAAGCCCAGGCACGCCCCTGGCAGAGAAATTAAACACATGTATATGACGGGAAATTTGGTTCTATGTGTATCACATACAAATGCCTGACTGTCCTCACAAAGGTTGATGGCATTTTAAATATAGATTTACATAACAACTGTCCTCACAAAGGTTGATGGCATTTTAAATATAGATTTACATAACAGTGTTTTGCTACTGTTTTTGCAACTTGTTATTAGGCAGATTTTTGCCTGTTAAGCAAGCGGCATGATGGAGACCTTTGATGCATTTGACTGATAGGGCGTCTCCTTTTTGTTTATGAGGTTGTCAGTGTGATGGTGTGATTATGCCAATACTTATTGTTATACCTGAAATATGCAGGTATTTTCAGATGTGCACCTTAAAACCAGATTTAACAAAACGAAAGTTAAAAATCACTTGATACGTTTAAATTTAAACCACATGTAACATTGTTCTAGAAACTTTTCTGATTAGTACGAACTTCTGATCAAACTGTGTGCATACATGTTTAACAAAGTATTTGTTCTAAATAACCTATATTGCAATTTATTAAACTTCTAAAGGCAGTTTGATGATATTGGTAATCCTTCTATGGGTATATACATGTGAAAAGATTGATGGTGCGGCATTAAACATTACAAATTCTTTTAGAAAATGTGTGTTTTCCTCTCTCCTTATAACACATCTTATGTATTCCACATAATGTTCATGGCTACATTATTGTACTTACCCGTCATGTTTGAGTAAGCACTTCTCCGAGTCCCAACCTCCTAGGACGCTACCAAATTTTATTACGACTCTGTCAGTTTTAGGCTCAAACTTGAAATTAGGCGACAAAAGAATGTGGAAATACACTTTTACTCTGTCAGTTTCTCGTTCAACTTTTGCAGATGTATTTGAGCCATTTTTACTTTTTGAATCTTTACTGTTTTCAGTTTTGGTCGGATCCATTCTCGATACCCTTTGCTGTGCTCCTAAATCCTTGTTTGTATCCATTTGCTTTGATTGCCCAATTCCCTTTTCCTTTTCAAAATTATTTTTGTTAATGTCCTCTTTAGCATCCTTTTCTGTCAAAAGGTCAACACTGGTTCCTTCAGCGGCATTCTTTCTGATTGGTTCCATTTCTTTACTTCTTTTAGAATGTTCACTTTGGCTGTCCAGCTGGAGAAAAATACACAACATTACAAGATCGTAATTTTCATTTAGTGTAACGAGATTCATTAAAATTTGTAATTAAAGTTTCAACAAATATATCATGACAATTAACTTTTAGATTATCTATTACACTGGAAAACCAATAATAAACTTGACGGCTTCTACCAGTATATGTTTGACTTATATTTAGCTGTGAAAGTTTTAGTTATGCACATATTGTATTTGAAACATTATTAAGATAAGTCTCATCATCACAGTAAATACTTGCTAGCTTTTGACATTTCCTTTTGATTATTCCAGAGACAATTTACGTGATGCATGGCAAAGCAAAAAAGGAATTTTAATGTACATTTAAAAAAAACATACCTTTACATGCTGACTAACAGATGCATTTTGAGTAACAGATGTATTGTGGTTCGAGTTTCCTTTCCCTGTTGAAGTGTCCTGTGTTCCAACACCAAAATCAAAAAGTCCTCCTGTCAACTGATTAGTTTTTATATTGCTCTGTTCAAATCCTAGTTCGCCAAAGACTTTTTTATTGGCTTGTATCAAAGTTTCCTCCATCTTTGTTGCAGAATCAATGCTATTGTCACTGTATAGATCATTTTGTGTTTTAGGCCTGGGTTGTTTACGGTCCCGCTTTTTCTTTCTATTTGCCTTTCGCTTTTGTTTTTCTGTTCTGAATGTGCTTTTCTTGCTCCGTTTTGATGAAGTGTTGCATTGCATTGCTCCATGACAAGCTGATGTCTTATCATCATCATTTCCCTTCTCATCATCTTCATCTGTAGTCTCAAAATCAGAAGTGGTGTCGTTGGATGGTATGTCGCTTACCTTCCTTTTTCCTTCATCTTCGTTCTCTGTGTTCTTTTCATTGTCCTCGTTTTCAGTTTTACTGTTTTTGTGGATATTCTCAGTTTCTTTATCATCTGAATTTCCAGTTTTCTTCAGAATGTCTGAATTTAACAGGTTCTTCTCATTGTCTTCATTTTCTGTACCTTTCTTATTGTCAAATTTCCCAGGTGCCTCGTCTTCATTTCTCGTTTCAGTTTCATTTTCCACATTTTCACCCACGTGTTTGGTTTCCATCTTTTGGTCTACATTTCCCGATTCTTTCTTGTTGTAAACATTTCCTGCTTCATTTTCAATACATTCTTGGCCCGTCACATTCTCTTTATTTTCTGTTTCTTTCTCTCTGTACACATTTTTGGGTTTCGTGTTAATGTCTAAATTTCCTTTTTCTTTCACATTAACCAGATTTCCAGTTTCTGTCTCTCTGCCCACATTTCCATTGTCCTTCACGCTGTCTTTATTTCCCGTTTCTTTCTTATTGTCCGCATTCGATGCTTCCTTTGCATCGTCTGTATTTCTTGGTTTTGTCTCAATCTCTATTTTTCCAGGTTCCGTTTTAATGTCTACATTTCCTGATTCTCTTTTTTTATTTATTTGTCCAGTTTCCTTTGCTCTGTCTTCTTTTCCTGTTTCTGTTTTATTGCCCTCATTTTCTGGTTCTTGTTCCTTGCTAACATTTCCTGTTTCTTTCTCACTGTATATATTTCCGAACTCCACATTTTCCGAAGTCCCTGTTGTCTTTTCACTGGCCACATTGGTCTTCGTCTCTTTCCCACTATCAACATTCTTTGTGTTTTTTATATTATCCTTAATTAAATTGGTTTCAGTAGTGCATAATTTTGGTTCATCTTTACCTAAAAATAAATAAATACAGCATTTTTACTTGAATAGGCACTGCGCAGAGTGAGACAGCTATGGAAAGCTGACTGACATTTTAAAATGGGAAAAGGTTGTTTGTTTATGATTATTTTCCGGGTCCATCCAGTCTAAAACATGCCTCCAGTCATTAAAAATGGTAGTGGCATAGCTCCTTTGCGAACGCTCTAGCAAATATAAGGGTAGTTCCACGACAGGTGGGCCCAGTGTCAGGATAATGTGACTGGCTGTGGTATCATGCCAGGTGTTCACAGCATGCTATACACATTGAAGGCAGCACTTTATCTGCCTCAAGTGAACACCGTCTCCAGATAACTAAAATACTGTTGGTGGGATAATAAACCCAATAAACAAAGAAACAAATAAAACATGCCCATTAAACACGTAGTAATTAACTAATAACAACTGTTAGTCTGGATCTATAGTATGTGAGAATGCCTAGACAGGTAAATTAAAACACAACAGTTTCAAATTAAATACTTCACTTAGTTTCTCAAACATCAGAAAGAGGATTTATCTATACCAGAAGCAAGCTTTGTAATTTTCGATAGAAAATTTGGTGTCTCTAAACAAACTTGACATTTAAATGATTTAATCATCCAATGGAACCAATCAGAAATTAAATTAAACCCTAATATCATTATATATATTAGGAAAACAATTACGAAAAAATTATGAAATTATAATATACGTAATAAAGTCTGCGATTACAGATGCTGGTCCTTGTAAATAGTGGAATGTCTTTTTGTCAGTTAATAGTTTAACAGTTTACAGCTTGTTTCTCGATGGCTTGATGACAAATGTTTCAAGGCATTATTTATGAATTAGTGCATTAAAACACTCCTGGGTTTATATTGACAAAACATAACCAAATATTTTAACCTCCTATTTATAAGGCATTTGGCTGTTAAGTAAAGTTTTAGTATATTTTTGTAATTTAAATGTTTGAATCTTTTTATCAATAATATGAAGTATTTGAATTCTGCAAAATACAATTTTTATATTCGTTAACTATAAATGCAACTTGTTTTTACTAACAAAACGCGTGTATGTCTGCTATTTGGTAGACATTACTTCAACAGGAAAATTTGTTCAGCTGTGCAGAGAAGTGAATTTAAAAAGTATAAAACCTTTTCTATCTAAGAATTTCAGGTCTACTTTTGTTCCACATGACCAGCAAAACTTGTGCTTCGTCGTCAGCAGTGTAGCACATGGTAGTCCATCCTCTTGTTTTCCTTGACATATCACCGTCTGTTCTGCTAGGACCACATCATCCATCATGTTAGTTCCACATTTCTGGCAGACCTTGTCAGACCCAACATGGTTGCAGGTTGGACAACGCATCTCCTACAGCGTCCAATTCATATCTGTAACAAATAATCAATGGACGTCTGATATGTAAAGTTTTCTTAACATTTGTGTTTCCTAAATAAACAGGTTACTATTTTGGTGAATTCCCCATTATACAAAGACACATTCTCCCTACAAGTTATAAAATAAACTTGAATTTTAATAATTACACCAGGTCCATGATGACGCTGAATCACTCACCTGAAGAGGCAGGCTATTAGGTCGCTAAAAAAAATCTAATCACAAAACTTTATATACATAGCCTTAGCTTTGTGATCTTACATCGCATGTTATTTGTTTAGTAAATCCCTGCCCAAAATAACCACCAAGATTGCCAAACATGTTCTAATTATGTACTGTAAAAATAAGGTTTAAAATCTCGTTTAAAATGTGTTGTTCAATGATTTGACCTAGTGACCAATTCTTTTACCTCATGTTTCCTGTTTCTGTGTTGATGTTTTTCTGACAGGATAATGAAATTCGGTCCATATATGTTGCAACAGGGTAGTTAAATGGAACTTTTAGGATTTAACCTAGCAACCTATTTTTACCCCATGTCACCCATTTACGAACAACTTATTTAAGATTTCATGCAAACAAATTTTGTCCAAGTTGGTTAAGGTTTGGCCAAAAATTGTTTTGTTTACTCTCGCCTTTTACACAGCCATATGGCAAGCACATTATATCATGAAAATTACAGAAATTACTTGAGACTTTATTGTTTTGATGACTGGGGGTGTGGAGGTAGGTCACTTTGATTTTGTAGCATCACTATTGTTTTCTAAATGAATTATCATTGTGAAGGAGTTTACACATTATTTATATTTATTATAAAAGTATGGAGATTAAAAATCAATTTTAAATATACTAAGATATACAGTACATACTAAAAGAAACTTATATTTTATATTATACCGTATTCACTCATGTAATCACAACACTTTTTTACCTGATTTTATCGTTAAGGAGTTGGGGGTGCGGCGACCGTTCTATAGGTGTAAGGCCTTGGGACATTTTTTCTAGAACGATTCTGCTGGTTTTTAGGACGCCATGAGTTTACTTCGAGAAATAACTAGATGAGCTCTCTAAATAGGAGATATATAATTTTAAAACACTAACCAACGTGAACATATTCCATAATTTATATATTACTTCCTAGTTTTATCTCTTGTATCATATTTCTGAATGTTTGCAATTTCACCCAGCTAAAATGTCAAGTGCACACTACCATGCAGATCAAAGGATTTCATAGCAGAGCCGATAAAACAACCCAGCTTTGATATGAGCCGACAATCTCTTTGAAGTTGCATTTCATACACAAGAAATATCGATGTTAAACTCCATACAGCCTGTCAACAAAACGAACACGTTATTCTCATCCCTCAGAGCCACTAATTGACAAGTTATTCTCTCCTGTCCGCTGGGCCCCCAAGAAGACGGTGACATCTTGAGAAAGTGCGAAATATCTTATTGACACTTGACATTGGAGGGGACATGAGTAGATCTGCAGTATAAACTGTGCAGCCTTTACATTGAATTAGGATTTTTTCTTCAAATTTTGCAGTCATTTTGGGGGTGCGGCAATTACAAGCGTGTGACCTTTACATGAGTAAATACGGTAGTTTCTCACAAATATGTAAATAGTGATATTTAGTAAAATCTAAGAGGATTATATTATCACAGATTTGTATCATACATATGTATAAAGTATAGGATGATTCTCATTGAAAAATGCATTATCAAAGACCATTACTATGACAAAAATATATATTTCCTCAGAACTTTAAAATATATTGATATTTATGTTGTATCATGGTATTATAATTATAGTGGTTATTGTGCTTCTACTCTCTGAAAAGGCAAGAATCTATGGAGATTTCTATAAGGAGTATAGTTCTATATGCAACCAAGAACTATGGTGATAAAGGGTATCTCTGTGTAGCTCTGAGACTCTTTTATGTCCATATGTGCAAAAATATACAATCCAGTTCCCCAGCAGGGATATGATATGATGTTAATACTTATTTTATGGTTAAAATATTATTTGTATAAGATTGTATTGTTAAAAAAGTAAATAATATTTTATTACATCATTTTGATACATTTTTTATCTGACCCTATTAGGACTGTTAAAATATGTTTTGTAAGATATGTTTTCCAAAATTATTTACAACCCACACTCCCCTCCATCCAACTATCTGTCTATGTACAAAACTATTTATATTGTTTATTAATAGTTCAATAATGTTAATATATATATATATATATACATACACACACATAATGTTTATAATAGTCTTACTTGTGATACAGAGTGAGACACACAGTGTCTGTCCCTCGCACCCCTCTCCCTCTCAAGGAGCATCCGGATGTATCCTTACAAGTAATTACATTGTACATATGAACAAAGGGAAAAAATCATTATCTCTGATTGTTAATACTATTGTTGCTACTAGATCAATACTGGTATTTATCTTAGCTATATGCCCGATGTATGCTTTATTTTATATAAGTTGTTTTTTTTCAATCAGTGATCTGTACATTCCATGGTTATAGTTAGAAAATGAGGAGCAGCTCTGAATCATGTGCAACATTTTTGTTCAGTATTTAACAGTTTTCCCCGTGGTAAAAAAAGGCACATGCACCATAACGATATGACTGAACATCTGGATGGGAAACCTGGTTCTATCGCACTGTAATGATTTAAATCAGTTTGTGCTTAAATCCTGTAGGCCTCTGACTGCCAGCTCAACCTTGAACTTTGAGCTTACTATCAAGTTTGGTTTTTGTACGCATGTATTGGTGCGATATACTTTAATTTGTCTGCTTTTAATTTGGTGTATAACATGTTATTGGTCATTATCATTATGGTTAGATTAAATGTAGCACAACCTTGTTTGTTCTGTCTTTATCCAGGTCTTTTTGAAGATGCACTGAGTGCACGTGTTTATAATAGTATGCTATAGTTTGTAGTGATGTACTCAGTCATTTTGCTGGCTGGACTTTGCATAGTCAACACCAAAGACTAGTGGTATCCTAATGGAGGGGTGAGTTTTGTCTTTGCTTTCTGAGTACACTTTAAATATAACAATTGCAGTTTTATTTAGTAAATGCATAAGTCATGTACAATGTTAAATTATTCATAACTTTTTTCTTTTATTCTGTTTTGGTGGACATGACTTTGACCAAAGACATATACTTAACTTGAAGGCTATATCATATTTAAAATTTCTAAACCTGCATCTAATTAATGTTTTTTAATTTAATGGCATGCTTGATCGCTGCACAGTTTAAAAGAGTTTGGTAAGGTCACAAGACCCATAGCTTTTGTAAGTACCTTGTTAAATGTTAAGTGTTTATTATTTATATTTTTGTGTTAAATTGTTTATAATAATTTTACTGAGTAGTCTTTAAAAGGAAATTTGTTGTCCTTTATGAATATGTGGCAGAGAAATGATGTTGATAATTATTACCTGAACTTTGTTGATATTATTTAATAGTGAGAGCTCTGTTCAAATGTATTTTTGAAAATGTTTGACTTTACTGTTATTATGTTAATTAAATAACGACAATGGTTTTTATTTGGTTTAAACATATTTTATTTGGAAAAACAAACATTTACAAAACATGTTATACAATATATGGGGATAAGAACGAAAGAATAATGTTTTTTATTTCAGATAAGTAAAAAAAATATTGTTTGTTCTGTAAATTATTTTGTTGGGTTATATCTTTCAGGACCTTAAGAATGCAACTCCAGGAGCCCAACTAAACTGAGATGTGTATGTAACAAAATTAATAAACTGTATGACTGATACATATGTGTGGCTGAAGACTCACCACCCCCCCCAAAGTTACATTTAGACAGCTGTATTTAGGTGAACATATGTATCGGTCTGTTGAATTAAATGCCGAAGGACATCATATATCTATAAGCACAGCTATTTTATATTTAATGATAGCCCTAACTATCAATATGATAAGCAATTGTTACATTTACCCTCTAAAAATGTCCTTTACTTTTGAACTAGCAATGGTGTATTTACCTGCAACACACTGTCTTATCATAGCAAATTATTTAAAATCGATTGAAGCATGCCCTAGTTACAGCCCTGACAGGATCAAAAGCACCTCTCTCTGAAGTTTGACATCTAGCTTTGACTTTGTCCTTTGGAATAGCAATGTGTTTATTTTGTGCAACACACTGTCTCATCAAAGCAAATCCTTTTAAAATCATTTGACTCATGGTTCAGTTACAACAATAACTTTATGACATTTGTTGTATTGTAAGGTGACATATAGGACCATGGGGCTGGGTGTATCATTTTATATATTTTGTATAACAGTAATTTAAATATGTATTTGTAAACATATCACTATTATAAAGAATTTACTTACAACATCTTCCACATATCCTGCAACCCCTAATTACCTCTCAGTGAGAATTTGTTCTTTTTTTACTTTTCAACTAGCAGTCTGCTTCTTGTGTCTGAAGTTTGCTCTGTTTTACATGTTATATTTGACCATGATGGCCCTTGATCGTTCACCTGAGGACATGGGTTTTAGTAGGCTCATATCTGGCATCAAGTAATTAAGAGTTATTTACTTAAGAAATCTTTGGTGAAGATTGAACCATTAGTATGACCACTGGGCTGATAACATTTTCTAGAATTATAGCTAGTGGCCAACTGAATCCACCTGACCCACTTCAAAATATATCTTAAGATTTCATACTGTCAAACATTCTGGCTATGTCTAGAGAAGATACAGCCATCAATGTGGCTCTAGTGTGTTCACAAGGGTTTTCTAAGATATGACCTAGTCACTTACTTTTTGGACATGTGATCCAGTTACGAACTCATCCAAGATTTCACTTAGACAAACATTGTCACTATGTTTGGGGATGATTGGGCTATAAATGTGGCCTATTGTGTGTTCAAAAAGGTTTCAAAGTTTTGACTTAGTGACATAATTTTTGACCCCAAGTGATCCAGCTAAGAACTCATTCAAGATTTCATGCAGACAAACATTCTGACCAAGTTTTAATCAATACTTGGATCTGTTTACCCTCACCCTAACTATTGTTATAGAGCGAGCATTAATGTATAGGAATTTAAAACAAACTATCACAGATGATTTTTATTATTAGCGTGATGTTTGCCTTTTGCCACGAAGGTTAAGAAAACTTAAAATTTAAAATATAAGGGTGGTTGTAGGATAATTATAATTGGCAAGAGGCGCTTAAGTTAAATGTATGGGCGGTTATGCGTTCTGTGTAGTATTTATGGATGGGTGTTGTATGTTTAGTAATAAGTCATAATTATAAAAATCAATATTCTGAGTTATCCATTAAGTATAGTTAGGAAGGTGATTTGTGCACTTTTTCTATACAATCATATTTCAGTCCACCTAACATTAACATTATTTGTTCGGCGCCGTATGACCTATTAAGTGTCGGTGTGCCGTAAAACCCAAATAAATAAATAACATTATTTGTGTAGTTTGCCTTTCTTGAATTGTAAAACAGTGCCTCTTTTGGGACAGAATTATATTGGTGTTGGGAACACCACATGAAAAAAACAACGAAACAATTTAAATTAAAAGAAATGTTGGGTTTTTTTAATAAAAGTTTTAACATAGACAAAGTTGGGTGAAGACAGGGCCATAAATTTTGCCTCTAGTATGTTCACTAGCTTTTTCTAAGATTTGACCTAGTGACCTACTTTTTGATCCTTCATGACCCATTTAAAAACTCTTCCATGATTTCATGCAGGCAAATATTCTGATTAAGTTTGGTGAAGATTGGGCCATAAATGTTGCCTCTAGTGTGTTCACAAGCTCTGTCTAAAATCTGATCTAGTAATCTAATTTTTATCCCCACATGATCCAGTAACTCATTCAAGATTTCATGCATACAAACATTCTGACCAAGTTTGTTGCAGATTGGCTATAAATGTGGCATCTAGTGTGTTCAAAAGCTTTTTCTAAGATTTGTCCTAGTGACCTAATTTTTTTTCCCCCACGTGACCCGTTAACAAAGTCATTCATTACTCCATGCAGAAAAATATTTTGACAAGTTTGAAGAAGATTGGGCTAAAAATGTGGCCTCTAGTGTGTTCTCAAGCTTTTTCTAAGATTTGACCTAGTGGCCTACTTTTTGACCCCATGTGACCCAGTTATGAACTTATTCAAGACTATGCAGACAAACAGTCTGATCCAGTTTTGTGAAGATTGGCTATAAATGTGGTCTCCAGCGTGTCCACAATTTGACCTTTTGTCCTAGTTTTTGACTCCAGATGATTTTTTTATCTAAGATTTTTTGAAAACAAACATTCTGACTACATATGATGAAGATTGGATAAAACTTGTAGCCTCAAGCATGTTCACAAGCGAACTTGTTGATGCCCCACTTTGTGCTCAGGTGAGCTAATAGCAAGCTACAACATAGTCAACAGTTGCTGTAAAGAATTAAAAACACATAGTTCACTTAATATTTCAACCTGATATTACTAGCTAAGTGTTAAATAGTTTTTACAGTTATAAAATTTTACTTTCAGTTTGCTCTTTATTTTCCGCAAAAACTTAAATTATTACAGCAAATGTCAGGCATAATAATTTATTGTAAACATCAATGAATGACCTCTACACCAAACATGATATACAATGACTGTCGTTGAATGTGTCACTCCTATGTTGATACTATATGTAAAGCCAACCGGTTCTATCGTTAAAATTTATTTATGTGCATAGACACAGTGATTTTTTGTACACAGGCCATATTTCCTAGGTGTACACAGGCCATATTTCCTTCATGTGTTGAGTCAGGGTGTACAGTATCACAAGTAAAAATCAAAGCACTGGAAAGCATTGTTGCCACAGTGCAAGTTTAGCCCTCTAAGCGATTACAGGTGTGCAAACTATGGTCAACAATACCCTGGTAAATCAAAAGATCAACGCATAGGAAATCTGAAAGCAGGCCAGTCTTTAGCTGCAAAAGATGCTACTTCTAAAAGATCAGATTTAACATTGGGACAAAAGTCACAACATCCGATAATAGAAATATTTTTATTAAACATTACATAAATTCTATATGATTTTATATTCAAATTAAATAGGGTCTAAAATAAATGACCATAAATGCTAATGGATGAGACAAATATAAACAGTGTCTAATATTATCTCCAACCTATTACATCCCTGAGATTGAATATTAAAGTCCCGATGGTACAAAATACCTCTGTCATTACATAACCTGGCGCAGAGCTTCTGTGAGTCCCCGCGTGGGATATGGCAAATATCTCAGCTTAGTAAATAATGCATAGCCAGTGGAACCCTCATTCTAATAGCAGTATATTACACAATACAATCACTTGAATGTCTAGGTTAAACAGAAAACAAATACTGGTATGTACTGATAGCATTTGAAGCTGGTAAGTCGTGTCCATTTCTACATGCAAATTTGTTTTCTGTACATGCACTACTTCTACCAAGGCATGACGAATGACAGTGAATAGTCAAGGCCACGTAGGTTCAATCCTTTCTGCTTCCTAAATCCAGCTTTCTCATAACACTGGACGGTGCCACAAGCGAGACCGCCAAGAATCATGTGTATCTGTTATCAAAAATGCAAACAGTGTGTACACACAATTGTGTCAGCCATGTTTTGTTTTTCATCAAGTGATAACAGAAAAGGTCACGATGCATTATGAATAATTTGTATATTTCCGGAAGTTTTTGGAATTTCAATTCTAAGTTTGCATGGAAAATTAATAATATTTTTTCACTCAGAAGTAAAATTAAATGTGTTTCAGTTATACTTTTTGTGAAACCAGTTATCATTTTCTTGAAACCAAACTATCGTTTTCTTAACATGAAAAATGTATTAAGATATGTCATTTTGTTTATTTGATGATAAATTCTATTTAATATCTTCAATTTTATACGATTTTACGCAAGTTGTCAGGGTCTTAGTTGTAGGCGCATGCATAGTGCTTACATTCCATCAAATAATATTGATCTGGTCCAGTTTTTGATGTGTGTTGTCAACTAAAAATGTTACCTTCTTTTAACCACATCCATTAAATTAAAGGTGATATCTGACAGTTTGCCTATATTTAATATATGTAACAACATCTGACTTCTGTTTGGGCTATTCATGCACAGTTTCCACAGAGATTACACTTTAGTCTAAGCCTAGACCTTTTTCAACAGTATCTCAATTTCAGTCAGTAAAACACGTCAACCAACACTTAAAATGTTCATTCTTTTTAAATTTATAAATAAGAACAAATGGGATTCCTGCTAAAAATAGACATTAAAGTCAGAGAGGATGACTTGAAAGTGGGCACATGGTTTTTGTAGTTTAAAAATAGCTAACTGTGCAGCGTGGCTCAGATAGGAAATACATTTTTGTAATGACAAGTGTCATTATAGTTAACTTTTTTGCACAAGTTAAGGACACCAATAAACAGCATTTGCATTTTGTGAGTTCTGTTAAGGTTACAATAATGTATTTGGTTGTTTAGTGAAAAGTTTTTTGGAGCTTACTGTCGGATACCACCTTTAAGGTAGACAATTTTTATTAATTATTTACTAAATGAGGTTAGAAATTAAAGCAATGATGAAATTATTTCAATGACAGATGTTTTTGTCTTGCCGAGATGATTTTTAGTGTTTGATCTTGTTAATTTGGAACTTTTTCCAAGTTTACTTAATGTCCTGGTAACAAAGAATGACTTACAGTCTGCCATCCAAGCAAATAAGACAAGAATTTACATCAACACCCAAGATATATAAGAATAATTGCTAATTTATTTCTAAGTTGAATTTGATGCCAAAGACAGATAACAAAAGATAAAGACATAATAATTAAAACAGGATAAATAAGTAATAAATAAATTAGAGGGCCATTATGGCTGGTCCTGTATTGCTCACATGAGTCTTCAGTAATCAGCGCTAAATTATCATCTAAGGTTACAGTTTTGTGGTAACAAGATTCATTGAAAACAAAACACTGCTTGTTCGAAGTTTCTGTCAGGCACCAATTTTATCGACAAAAACAAATAGTTTTAAAGCTATCTATTAATTTAAAATTATGATAGATAACATTTTGTCAATATCATGTTTTTCTTGTAATCTGCTTAAATTGTACTTATTCTGTGAAACTTTCTGATTCAAATTGCAAATCTTAAGGTACTTAGAGATAATAAAAATGCAACTTATGGCAGGCAAGCTCAGTTAAGACAGACTTTGACCTAACACACAAAATCATCAACATGCAACAAGTTAGTGTCTCACTTTTTAGTTGCAAGGGGGGTTTTAGACTCAAAAGAAAATCTTTTTTTTTTAAGTTAACACTCAATTGATGTGACTACTAAGCAATACATGTATGATGAAGATAAATTTTATGATGAAATCTGTATGATATACATTTGTAATATTGATATCTCTACTATTATTCGAAGCTATAAATAGTATCAACAAACACAGATTGGCCTTATTTTGACATGTGAATATTCTATGAATGCCAGGTACCTTCATACTGGCCTGCTTGTTATTACATGAAGCAACCATTTGTATCTTGTGAATCTTGTTGGGACCTGGAGCTTTTTTTGTTGTTTTTTGTTGTTGTTGGTGTGTGCATGCATGCATACGTGTGTGTTTTAAATACAATGCAGCAACCTATTATGGTCATTCCAACTTTCTGGTGGATGAAGACCAAAGACAAAGGAGTATATCAAAGCTCAAGCTCTTGATGGTTTTGACAAGGTGATTTTCACGGATTTCCTATCTAGCCATAGTGGAAAAAATGGCCATGGTCCTGACAGCTAGGTACTTGAATAAAAATTATTTGAACAATATTTATACAGGGCCACCCAAGGACATCTTCACCAAATATCAAGGCTCTAGCTCTTGTAGTTTCTGACAGAAGATTTTGTTTTTCTATATACCTAATAAGGAAAATGGCCAGGCCACTGGTGGCCATGTTTTTAATTGGTCAAAATTCTTTGAAAAATCTTGATAAAGGGCCCCACAAGGATCATGTATACCAAACATAAGGGCTTTAGCTTTTGTACGTCTTGGCCAAAAAGTTTTCTAAATTTTCCTATATCGCTATATAAGTGTTTTATCTTATTAATAAATATAGTCTTTGGACACGTTGCTGTATTTATATGGTTTTCCCCACACCAAAACAGTAAGTAATATGGCCATGTCCCTGGCGACCAGAATTTCCGATAGATCAAGATTCTTTTAACAATCTTGATACAGGGCAACCCAAGGAACTTGTATACTAAATATTATCAAGGCTCTAGCACTTGCAGTTTCTGACAAGAAGATTTTCTAACCTTTTCTATAGCCATGAGTGGAAAATGGCTATGCCCTGTTGGCCATGTTGTTTTTATGTATCAAAATTTTGGTTGAATTTGACCCAGTGGTTTCAGACAAGATGTTTTTCAAAGAAGGTTGTTTCAGACAAGATGTTGTTCAAAGAATGTTTATGGATGTCAGATAGAGGGAGATTACATTAGCCCAACCCTGAGCATTGGCTCAGGTGAGTTTAAAGTCAACATTGAGTTGACTTCTGCAAATACATGACATTGTATGGTACTAGCTATATGCACAACAATTCAACATGTTCCTTTGCAAATAGACTTCAAATGTTACACTATAAAAAGAACAATGATTTAAATTAATGATAGATAATAAAACAGTTTGAATTTGATCTAATTAATCGATAAATTGTTAAACTAAATATTAGGTAGCCGATTTGTTTGTATGTTCCTCAAACTGTTTACCAGTCTTCAAGTATTTTGATTTCATTAACAACCCTAACCTCTTTACAAAACAGCATACAAAGAAACACATACATGCTAAGTATAAATGTGTGTTGCAGCTTGAGGAAATGGGCCTCACTGAAAATGGCAACGTTACTGAGAATCAGCACGCAATTTTAAAGTCATCTGTTCTTAAATATTGTGTTTAGCAATATGCAGACTTTACATAATCTGATTGATAAGATATATCTAAAAACAAAATGGTTAATGTAGTTTTGCACATCCAAACTGTGTTTTGACCACTGAAAATGTCTGTACTTACAGTATTATAGACTATAAAAAAAACGATGCAGAATGTACCCTCAAAAACAAGACTGGTTACCATGGGTCACCAGAAAGGCAGATTTTATTAATTAGAGTCATGACTGGTAAGTTTGCATTTTCTGAAAATTGAACTGTCCTCCTTTTCTTGTGAGGCACAACAAATATTATCTATGATCACGCGACAATCACCAGTTCAGATAAAGATAACAGTTGCATGCCTATCTAGGGGTATGCAACCTATGATATAGAAAATTATTTTCAATCCATGATAACAAAATCGTAACAAAAAAAGCTGATCCCTTTTACAAACCTTGAAGGAACACAAACACTTGTTTACAAAATTATTCCCATACATGAAGAATTGGCATTGACACAGACAATGAGAGTAACTGTTGTTGAGTTTGGTGAAACAACAGCTTGTGTTTTTGAACAAAATTTGTTTGTGATGACATGGGGTGGCTTGTATTGTGTCTGAAGGCCAGTTTCATCAAGGTTGTTGATTAAAAATGGTTAAGAATAAAAATCATATTTCAACATTACTGTCTCTATCTCATGATAGAATTAGTCCACAGACTCCTGAATCAAGGCAGTCGCACTTGTTGAAGTTAGAGCTCTGAGTTTTGCAACCTTCAGTTCATTTTTCCAGCAAAAAAGGAAAGAGTAATACAATGTTCTACCGAGTTGTCTCTCAGTAGATATTTTCCCCAATTTCTCTGCCATCTCAGTGGCAAGCATGTTAAACTGTGATCTGCACAAACCATATCCAACTTCAGCAAGCTCGCAGAGATGACAGACCAGTAACTGTTCCTCTTCAAAGATATTTAGTAAATATACTTCTACTGGAACATGTGTTTCCATTTTTCAGTCAAGCCAATACAAATGAAGATAATAACTGCTCTTTTTCAAATGAACAGCAAGTGCTTTTCAAAAGAAACTAATACATGTAACTTTGTTTACAACATCATGTATTTTTATATGGTAACACCAACAAAGACTAACCATATAGGGCCTAGATCATATTTGTTTCTCGTGAAGAAGCCATAGAACAGTAAGTATATTTATTTAACATGTATAATTTCATTTAGAACATTTTCAAAAATCTGTTATCGCACTAGATATGTAAATCCAAATTTAAACCTTAACACACACATTAATCCTTATATAAACCCTGGAAAATTCATGGGAGGGGTTTTGTACGCCTTGAGAAATTCATGTGAGCTGTTACATCAGCATTGGAAAATTCACGGGTGTGATTCTGACTGGAAAGGATTTCATCCTGGAGGACTTTGTACTACACTAAGGAAACATACAGGATTGCAAACATATATCTTCATTATGTACTTTATCATTACAGCAAAGCAGTGAATTTCACCTTAAATATAATCTTTTGTTTCCAGATTTGTACTTAAATCTTTTTATTTTACAAATAAAAATACCTTCTATTTGAAACTACTGTATCCAGATCTGAAGCTCCACTTTGACAGGTTTAAGCACAAGAACCAATGAGAAAATGACCTTTTTCTATGTATTTTCTGATGGGTTTTGAGAAATCCTTGTCTGCCTGGTAGGCTTATATCTTGTTCACAGTCACTATGTTGAAAAGAATCTATACCTATCTTTATTGCAAAAAGTAGCACTCTTCCTAATGATTCATCATCCTGTGAACAGATCAACTCTTCAAAATAATTGATTGATTAAACAGCAAGCAGAGAGCCAGAAAATAGAACCATAAATCTATCAGGCTACATTTTTAAAAAAGCAATATTTTACTTATATTTATTTGCTCACAATGAACTTTTTGTATCTAGAGGAAATAAGATCTACCTACAAATAAAACTTTGCAGCCAATATGGTTGCTGTAGACCTGACAGAGATAGGTGTTGGCTGAAATCAGCTTGGGCTTAGAAGGCCTTGATATCATAAAAATACTACAAACGTCATAAAGTAGGATGACAAACTGTACAAGACAAATGAAAAGTGAACAATATTTTAATCGCATTAACAAATAATGTACATATCTACCTTCCGAGGCGATCTACTCTGTCTGTGACGAAGATCTAGAATGATCGTTTTTAAAGCGCAAGGTTACATATCGGAAATTCCCGGAAAACGAAAGTAGATCCCTTCTTTTTTTGGAAAATTTTGGGGAAAAAATACGTGACAAAAGATACGTGACAAAATGACAACATATTCGCTCGATTGCAATAATCGACCTTTTTAACTCCAGACCATTTTAAACCGTTAGTTTTTTATTCATGTATTAAATAAGGCCTACAGATATAAATTCGACATGAATCTACGCCATTTTAAAAGTGTGTGACTGAACATGACTCGCAATTTACATTATTACAATTTCAATGATTACTACTTCTGTGTCTGTTTAAGTATGTTAATTTCTAGATCGACACAAAACGACCTTAATAACACATCACTAAGTCACACTAGAATTACATAGATCCACATACCTGCAATATTCAGTAAAGGTCGCCGTGCCATTTTTTGTTCAGCTACATTCGTCTGATATCGATAGGCAAAAAAGATAAAACCTGAAAACAAAACTGCGTCGGTTTTCCCGAAAACGAAAGTAGGAATGTCGATCACGTGCCCTGAATACAAATGCTTAGCAAGCGGAAAATAAAACAGTTTATTGTACATTGCACAAATATTTGCCGCATTGACAGATCGGGTAGCGATATACCTACTCCAAGATACTATTTAATTATATAAATTTACCAGTCTCTCAAATTGTGGCTGTACTGCATGCGCAGGTAGGGACACACAGAGGTACGGAGAGGGGGTGGGAGGCTGGTTTTATGATATCACCATAACACTTTCAATCCGACAGTTTGCCTATATCAATATCAGTGTAACAGTCATGTAACAATATCTCGATATGTGCCCCTTTCCCCCGTACCCCCGACAGTCGGGCATGTCAATCAAACAGAGAGACGCTAGAATTTCTCAACTTATTCCGATATAGTTAGCATCCCCGTCACTCAACCCGAGTCACACACACGCGCGCACACATAAACGCACGCACATAGTACACACACGCTCGTAAACACACACACACACACACACACACACACACACATACAAAGCGTCAATATTTTATTACTTTTTAGCATGCACGTGTATTAGTAAATTCTGTACATCTAATCATAATAATGCAGATTCATGGTTGAGTAATTTTCTAAACGATCAAGATATAAATCCACCCTTTTGAAATTGCAGAGTTGTACATTTTAGTTACTTAAAAGCAGTGAGAATCATTCATTTTTAATTTATAGGTTTACATGACCCGACTAGAACTGTGTCTAGTTTATTTATTTCAATTAATTTTCTATTGTTATCGGCTTTTAAACATAGAACGGCACGATCGTGTTCTAACTCATGCTTATTAAGTTCCAATAACAACGCACATACATAAGAGAACTAATTATAGATTAACAATGGAAGCTGGTATTAAAGAGGCAATCTGAACGGGAGTACATGTATGCTACTTGTAACTGACTCTACCCAGTGAGGCATCTACCTTATATGTATACTACACATAGCATCAACAACATAGTCATAACATAACATCTCCCTCTTTTAAAATTGATGTTCAAATCAATAAAATAAATTTTATTAAAACACCAAGAATATGAACATGTCCCTTTAATATAAGTCATTCATTATCAATTTCACACCAGCAATAATTTGTTCCTAGAAAAACCCAAGTATCAAATATCAAGTAGACACCTCTGTTGATTACAACTGTCAACTGGTGTTAAATAATGTTCCCCAATTAACATCGCCTGTTATCTGTCTCTGCTGATATTAACATTTTATAGATCCAAGATTTGTCTGGGTTTCACATGTCTCCCAAATCTGGTGATATATACCTGAGAGACATGTTTATTTACACTTTGCTCTGGGTGTGGTGGAGTTTGTGGTGGGTCTGATATTTCACATGGGATGACGTCTGTTACGTCTGTAAGAAACGCCATCTGGGGGTTTGAACATGATATGATCTATCGCCGTGTTTCCCTGTAACAATAACTGGTTTCCATTTCTTATTTGTATCCTTGCTGAGTCCCCAATACCAAGTGTAGGGAGTGACTTTGCATTTTTGTCATAACGCTTCTTTCCCTTCTTCTTGTTTGACTCAAGTTTCTGTTTTACTTCCTCTGGGGCAATGTATTTTGGCATCAAATTTGACATGTTACCGACAAAAATACCCAGAGCGGCATGCATATGACATTATTTGAGAGAGAGAGAGAGAGAGAGAGAGAGTCATTCGATTCGCATTAAACTCTTAGAAAAGCTCGACTTTATTTGAACTCAATCATTAATTCATTTAAACTTTTAATTATACTTAATAATTTCATGTGTCAGCAATATCCAGTACATGACACGTGTCATCGTCACATGTACAGGCTTATCGGCAGTTCTCAGGTTAAACTTATAAACACGCAGACAAGCTACTCTAAATCTGCCTTTACATTCTCCCGCCAGAACGATCGACAATGTCCCTTGACGCGGATCCACTGGAACCGATGTTTACACCTTCCCTTAAGATTCGTCTTCCCTTTGGAGGTGGTCGTAAAAGTCCACGAAAAAAACAACAGCTGTATCTGTTTGGAAAAACATTAACAAGGGTTATTCGAGTGGTAATATAATATAATTTAACTATAGAGTCGGGTAAAACACATACTTATTTTGATATTTGGTCATCACCACATGTCAGTTCTGTGGGTAAAATTAATATTCACGATTACTTGTCGCCTAGTAGTTTAAATTTCGGATAGAAAAGATTTCGGATATTGTCATTGTACAGGTTAATCTCATTGTTGATACAAAGGGGGAAGAGCATTTTAAGCAGTATGAATTGTTTTTAGTGCTCTATTCTTTCTCCTCATTTGTTTACTACTTGCAAATGTATGCATTTGAACTTAATATGGACATAATAGCTTACCTTACACTTGGCCCCAGATAATGGTATAGTTGAGTTGTTGTTGTTTTATCTATTGCAGTCGTCAACACCATGGGCAAGAAAAAACAACAGAAATCAGATGTAACTGAAAAACACAAAGAAAAGCTGAAGGAGGACAAAGGTAATATTATGGATATCAAGGTAGAGTAGATAAAGACAAAGGTAATATCATGGATATCAAGGTAGAGTAGATAAAGACAAAGGTAATATCATGGTTATCAAGGTACAGTAGAAGAAGACAAAGGTAATATAATGGATATTAAGGTACAGTAGATGATGACAAAGATAATGTCATAGATATGACAGTACAGTAGATGAAGACAAAGGTAATGTCATGGTTATGAAAGTATGGTAGATGAAGACAAAGGTAATATTATGGATATCAAGGTACAGTAAAGGAAGACAAAGGTAATGTCATGGTTGTGAAGGTACAGTAGATGAAGACAAAAGTTATATCATGGTTATGACAGTAAAAAACATATCATTCTTTTGATTAATGATCGGCTGCAGTTTATGAAATAACAATACATTCGAAAGCAGCAGTAATTATATTTAGTCTGCATTAACGTTCAAACAACCTGTCAATGTTTACCAATGATAAATGCTGATTTGTCGCAAGGTAGGTTTGTCCCGAGATAGGTTATGCTCTCTAGAGCTGTAATGATAATCATACTACGACATATCACCTGATAACATCTCGATTAAATTTTTCATAATACATTTTGAGACATTTAGTTTAATGCACAAGCCCATTTAAGATTGACTGTTTTGTGATGATGATATTAAATAATAACTTAGTTGTTGTATATAATCCAGTAATGTAACTGACTTAGCATTAAGTAGCAAACTATTGACACTGCAGACATTTATATTAGGCATAATAAAATCTTAAAATATGTATATATATTGATGTTAAAATAAGCATTAAAATTGTAAATGCAATTATTCTCACTAGTTAATTAAAACATGGCAACATAGAAGCATGCACACTGCTGAAATTACTAACCCTTCACCCCCCACACAAACAACAACAAAGAAAGGCATAGAAAATTGTTGATTTTGATTACTCTTTATAGGAACCAAAAAGATTTTAAATATAAGTATTTGAAATGTATTTGATGAAATGTACTTCTTTTTTCAGGCAAAAAGATATACTCCCTAAGCAATAAAGAAAATACAGGCCTTTCATGTGAAGTTGAAAGTTTACCAAAGGTCTGATATAACTATATTCTATACTTCAGAACATCAACTTTAAAGACGTCTGACTTACTTTTTAAAGGTTTCTATGGATATATGGTTAGAATTGCAGATCTATAAATCCTCTGTCATTCCTAGAGTTTGAGTTTTAGTAAAATCTCTTTCTAACAAGGTCTCAATCTGCCCAGTGGTACATTGATTGTTCTACCTAACCATTTGTCTAGAGTTTTACTTGATCAATAAGTGACGACTGAAGCCATGATGATCACTGTTGTATCAGTGCTACATATAACAATATTAATAATTTTGATCGGTTCAAATCTGCAATGCCTTCATGAATTTTATGAGACTTACATACTGATTTTCCCTCATTATAATTGGCTTGCAATCTTTCTTTCTGAGTTATTATTGACATAAATTGCATCTTTTTATTATGTTTTTTTTCCTCCATATTTTTTATATTACTGTGCCTTAAGTGCCAAACATTAAAGTTAACAAATTTACTTTTAGGCTGAAATGTCATATATGTATATATAATATAATGTGCTGTGGTTTTTGTTTATTGAGTTGTCTCCCCTATATTATGATCAGGTGAGCCTGCCACCTCAGTTAGAGAGGGCGTTACTAGACCTGATACAAACCCACACACAGGAGAGGGGGATCAACAAGGAAGTGTCAAACAGGCTCACCAACAAAAAACTAATGGTAGGCAGCCATATCTTATATGGGTTTAACATTTATCATGCTACATTTATTATATAAACAGGGATGTAAATTAATTTCAAAACTCATCTGAACTTTTACTCTCTTCTCATATCGTAAGCAATATGATGAAAAGACAAAGTTGTCAAAAGAATGGTTAAAGCCAAAAGAGTAGTAAAAATAACTGGTCTGTTAACTAATTAATGTAGCAACAATTGGTAAAATGTGTTTGCATATTTTTTTAAACAATATTTTACTGTATAGGGTTTTGGATTATTAAATAAAAATGCTGAATGCAAATGCAGATATGTATATGATAAATACTTATAGCATAATAATGTACAGCCTCTTTCTGAACATGTTATGAAACAGACTCTTTCTTAATAAACTAAATAACCTTTTTCTTAAAGTACCAGTAATCATCTGCAAAATGATGACACAATTGTAAATAGAGGCGAAGTTTCGGTGTAAAATGTCACATACATATCATTATAATTATATATGGAGATTGTATAACATATCACTATAGCTATATATGAAGATTGTATAAAATATCACTATAGCTTTATATGAAGATTGTATAAAATATCACTATAGCTTTATATGAAGATTGTATAAAATATCACTATAGCTTTATATGAAGATTGTATAAAATATCACTATAGCTTTATATGAAGATTGTATAAAATATCACTATAGCTTTATATGAAGATTGTATAAAATATCACTATAGCTTTATATGAAGATTGTATAAAATATCACTATAGCTTTATATGAAGATTGTATAAAATATCACTATAGCTTTATATGAAGATTGTATAAAATATCACTATAGCTTTATATGAAGATTGTATATGTTGTTGTTTTTCTCTCAATGTGTTGCATTTACAGAACCTTTCATGCCTTTACGTCAAAATCTCCATGTTTTGTAACTATATGTTGAAAAAAAACAACTTCTAAGCCATCTAGCCAGCTGGGCTCAAAACTTGTCACATTAACTACCCCAATCAAAACTTATGTAGCCCATATATATTTTACTTAAACATCACACTAAAACTAACATAACAAAACTATACTAAATATTTCTTCATAGTTTCATTTGCAAATTGTTTACAACAAGTCTTTGTTTTTTTGTGATACACTTTAGTAATAATGCATCTAAAATTATAAATTAACACTATGTTAAATTCAAATACTGATGTGTTTTGAAAAATATCAACTTGCAGAGAAATGTCTAATGTCCTTCAGAACTTCTTTTGTATCCTGTATATTTCCTAAAGTTATCTTCTTTTGATGTTATAGCACCTAGCAGTCCCTACAAACTTTTTTTAGAATTTATAAGACATGATCAGCTGTGTTTCTTTAAATAATTAACAAAACTGCTGACATTATTGCATTAAATGATCATCATAGATACTTTTCTTTGTAAAACATTGGTAAAATAATGTACTTTGTCATTTATATTTGTGTAAAAATTGCTTTCCTTGAGAATTCATGAAAGTTGGTGATTTTTTGTCAACATTTCACCATTGCTTTATGGTGGCTGTGGGATCGGCTCGACAAATTTGTTCTTCAAATTCAATTATCAGCTCTTTTTTTTTAATTCTGGTCTTGTGCCATTTCTCCACCTGTTTTTGGTTATATTTTAGTTCAAACACAAATATTTGCCATCAACCTGATTTTCTGATTAATTGAAAGAGATTGCAAATGATTTACAATGCTTTCCATTTGAATTTATAATAACATGTATATTTACATTGAAGTGGCTTCTTCATTTTGACATTAAAAGTTATTGCAGTGTAAATGTTGCACATATTTATACATACATGTATTTGTTACTTTTTTGAGTGTATTTTACTAAAGGTTACTTCTTTTTGAGGTTTCAATTGTAACATTCTTTTATTATTTTGTAACACAGAAATTTAATGTCGACACCTTAGACTGCATTACTGTATTTTACGTCTCTATTTAGAACAGGAAATTCCCTTAAATTCAGATCGATGTTTTTGATGATTTTTGTCTCTGATGAGTTTTTAGGTAATCTGCTGTAATCCAAAGAATTATAAATGATTGTGCTGATGCCATACATGTTTTTACCCAACCGTCCATCTTTAAGTCTATAAAAGCCATTTGCAGAATATTGCATAGCTTCAGTTTATTTCCAGAAACAACAGTATTGACTGGATAAACTAAGTTTGGTTAAACAATTATTTTTTATACATTAAGGGCTAACAACTTCATGCAAATGTAGCTAGAAACATTGCTAGAAATCCTGTTGTAAAAATGCAGATCCTAATCAGAAATCTCCTAGCAACAGCTGACTGATCTGGATCCATTAGCATAATCCTGATTTTCCTTCACCAATAATAAGCTGGACTTCTCCTATATGACCATAATGGTGTTGGTGCAATGTAACGAGAAACAATACAAAACAAAGGTGGGTTTTCCTTATGCAAGATATGATTAGAAATATTGCCCTAATCGATAATGTTCAATAATGGCATCCTACAGTTTCTTTCAACTTTAGTCTGAAAGGAGATGATTTTGAACACTACCACAATTGCAAGACAGTACAAATCATTAAATATATCTCATATTATCCATTTTTTTCCAAATCTATAAATAAGCATGATAGAGTTTTCTGCCTAAAAATTGATATTTATGTTATAGTGCGTAACCCAGATGATGATACAACGTGATCTCATAATTAAGTAGTCACAAGGTTTTCTTAGTTTTAAAATAGCTAGCTGTGCAGCGTGGCTCAGATACATTTTAATGAAGTAGGACATCAATTAACATCATTTCACAGGATCTTCTCAGGCAGCAACAATCTATTTAGTGGTTTAAGAGAAAAAAATTGATACAAACTGTTGAATACCACATTTAACTTATGTATCATCTGCAATTTGCATTTATCCTAAGTGCCTTATAAAAACGTTTAGATTATATAGCTTGTGTATGTTACAAAACAATTTAGTTTCGTTTATTGATTCGGAAGTACCAGCACATCTCTTAGTAACAAAAGTCTTCTGGAAATACTTAATATATATACATATACTAAATAATGAACAGATAACACCAACAATAGTTAGGGTGTATTCTTAAACTTCACAATTCTCAGCTTCTTTTTTAACCTCTAACTGTATATGTTTATTTGGTTCAATCATCACTTTCAAGTTGTGAAATTATTAAATAAAGAACAAATCCATTTAATGTTGTGTGAACAGATTTGTTTTTGTTTCTATTTGATACCTCTGTTTAGAACTTGAAATTCATTCAGCCTCATAAATGTAAAAAAATAGTGTGATACTTATAAAAATAATTGCAGAATTTTGTTATAGTTATTATATAAAGATGTCTATACCCAATGTATTTCAGGATATATACAGCAGCCTAAGCCAAGCAGGGTTTGGCCACAAGCAGATTGAACAGGCTATGGAAAACACAACCCTTCATGGTGGCGACCTCATTGATACACTGGACTGGCTCTGTCTCAACACACCAAATGGTATTGTATATTTTTTAACAGCGCTGTGTTTGGTATATCTAATGTCTGTAGGATTACTCTCAGTGATATGCAGTCGAACCTCGGTTATTCAAACTCAGGTATTCTTAAACTGGGGCATTATTTGAAGTCAATGGTCTGTCCCAATGCTCTCCCTGTATTAATTTATGTAAAAAAACTCCCACTATTTATTTGCACTAATAAATGTTTCTGCATTATTTGAAGTCAATTTCTGTCCACAGGGTAGAGTTATAATGCTTTCCTTACAAATATTTTTCAAAGCTCGCTTGTATTACTGGTTGGCCATTGTGTATTGTCACCTGTCAAAATGCGAAAAGGGAGATTAATCCAGTAACATCAATGTTTGGCTTCGTTAATTGGTTGACTGATGTTGTTTGGATATGATGTGTTGATTAGTTTGACATCCGGTTACAATGTTTCATCAATTAAGCACAGTGACAATCTATTTAAAGATATGTATTCACTTTGTCCCACAGGGGTATTGTAACCTCTCTGTGGGTAGGTTTAAATGCTGACTTGTATCACTGTCGTCTCACCTCAGAAATAACCAGCATAGCGGATGAAAACTTAGTTGAGCAATCAAAGGACATTAGCGCAGAAAACTAAGTCAAAATGGCAGACTTCTAGTCAGTTTTGTAATTGGAGGCAATTTAAAATAATATATTCCAGCCCATGCATTTTTCTATTTAAAACCATTGTCCCAATGACTGAATAACCAAAGTTCGACTTTACATGTGTTAAAGAAGTTTATATTTTTGACTAGGAGATTGGGACAGTTAAGTGTGATAATGATGTCAAGATGGGGAGAGAAGAGGATTAATGGTCACACCTTGCGGGCAACTGATATTTTCTAATTAGTCTGCTAATTAGGACTCGGTAAGGTAAAGAAAGATTTGCCCAATCAAACTGACACTAGCCCAGGAAGACTTGTAAGCTTGGAAGGACTGTTCACAGCTTGGTTACTGCACTTCACATGGTCGCTAGCACAAGTTTGACTGTAGTCAAAAGTTATTGGTATATATAAGATATTGCTCCCTGACACAATCATAACAACTGCAATGAATATGACATACTGCAGGACTTAGCCTGCTAATGGTTTATAAAGTGGCTGTAGAGAATTTGGCTAATTGGACAACTATACCAGATAAGAATGAATAAATTCTGGTAACTCTTAAACTTAGGCAAATAGTGTAGATCTAGATCAGTCAGCTCTCACTTAGATTAGGGTCTGCAATGTTTGGAGCTAAGCCTCAAGCTATATGACTTTCTTTGATTCCATTTTTCGTAAGCCAAGGGTGAAAATTATATAAAGGTTGTTAATGGATGTACACATATCATGCTCTGGTTAAACATTGTAGACCGCCTCCCTGCCAACTTCTCACAGACCTTACAGAAGGAAGAAGATGAGAAGCGCCGACCCCAGTTTGATGTCTCTCTACAGAGGGATGCAGCACCTTCATCATTCTCTGTCCCAGAAGTTCAACCATTGGCCATTAAGTCAGTTGATGAAAAGGTAACTGAGGATTTTGACTGAAAACTTATATAATTTAATTAAAGTTTTACCTTTTAAACTTTCTAAGAAATATTCAGGTTAAAAGCATTATTATATTAGTTTAGTTTAAGTGTAATTATTCTCACTTTGCAAAAAAATAATACAACTGTTGTGGGATGTAAACATTGATGAAAAACAAGACCATCTCCATAATTTATTGGTAATAACAAATATCTGAATACACGAAATAAAGATATACTTAAGTATGAATAAGTGTGGGTTTTGTACTGTAGTGCAATGTCATTGATTTTCCATGAGCTAGAAGTGGTTTTGTCTATAAACCAATTGCATACCTCAGGAAGTATGAATTCATTGTAGATAGTTATAAAGGTTTGTTGAGATCTGTTGAGGTACATTGTATTTAATTGGAAAATGATAAAACAGATAGATGGGAAAATAAGTTAGTCATGTCTTCTGGTAGGTTTTAAGCATGTCAAGTCAAATTGTATCAGATATTATTGTGCGGTTATACAGTTTTGAGCAAAAGTCAGCATGAACATGCCTTTATAAATGCTTTTATAATTACAATGCAAAAATCAACAAAATATGAGTCAATGCCCCTTACATTTAAAAACATACGGGTAATTATATTTTTAAAAACGTATATGCCAGTTATGAAGGACTATTTACATTAAGAACTAATTAAAACTTTAAAAAACACACCTTCATCTGACGGAAAAAATGTTCTGTTGACTTGAATATGTTTGGACTTTGCTCTTCAAATACATAGGTCACTTTCAATGAGGCATAATTAGTGAACCTTATCATTGTTGAGTTGAAATTTATTACTGCTCTACTTGAGCTTGAGAAGCTAGGAAATCTTGTGACTGTTGACAAGTAAAAAATGTAAATATTAGGCAATGATAAGCCTAGCAGAGTCAATGCAATATTAAATGATCACCTTAGTACTTTGCAAATGGACATAAGTTGATTGCAAGTAAACTTGATTATTTTTTAAAAATGGAGTTTTAAGACAGAATTTTAAAATACCATATGTTGTTTATCATCAAATATGGGTATGAACATTCACTGTTGATTTATTTATTAATTAATACATGTTATTGTGAAACAGGATCTTAAATTACATTGGAAAACTAGTTTTTCTTATAATATATAATCTATATATATATAATCTGATATAGATTCCACTCTTGTTTAATTTTACAAACATTTTCGTTAGTAGGTTGGACTTTTGATTTATTAGGAGGAATGATATATTTTTGTTTTCCAGCCAGTATCAACAGAGTCAGCCCAGAAAGACTGGATCTTAAAGTATGCTGAGTTAGGTTCTGATGATGATGATGAGGAGGAGGAGGAAGCGGAGGACTCTGCTGATCCCGTAAGATTTGTGGACCTTGACAATTGAGCTTAATTGCTACTTTTTGAACCTGAGTTAAAGTAATAAGTTAAACACCAAATTAACATCACTCATAATACTGAACTTTGGGAAAATAAGTGAATTGATCTATACACAAATCACCAACATATAATACTGACACATATGTAACACAGCTATGTCAGAATATACAGTTAAATGTTTATAAACATTGATGTGTGTGTTAAGCATACCTGTTCAAATTTTATTATTAAACATGGCTGCCAAGGGATGGGACAGTTTGGGGATGGTTTCATTTTCCAATCCATCTGTGCTTATTAGTAAAATTAGTAAAAATTTTAAAGACTTCTTGTCACAAGTTACAAAACCTAGAGCCTCATGTTAGTTGGATGGTCCCCTTTCAAGTTTATTTGAAGCATTTGATTGATCTAAAAACAAGGCCGCTTGGGGTTTAGCCATTGACCATATATGCTTTATAGTATAATTTCATAGATGTTCTCATCAGAACCTAAAAGTGCTAGTGCCTACACATAATTTATGCATGTTCCATGGGTGGCCCTGTAATAAGACTTAAAAATGATTGGTAAAAAATCATCAATGCCAGGGATATGGCCATTTCCTCTACTCTATCAACAATGTTATAGACATTCTATTCTATTAAAACATTGCTGATTATTTCTTGCTCACTTTCTCTTCACATTTTCAAAATTAAGGGGAGCGATATAGGGCTGGCTTGGCCCTATGTTATTTATTTAAATTTTATGTTAAACACATCAACATCTACGCCATTACATTTTCAGTCAACTTCACAATTTTTGCTGTCTGGTCATGGGGTGTAATTGAAAATCTCAAATGAGCAGCTAAGCCAAGTGGCACTTGGGGAAATAAATATGCATACCCAAACAATCCTCACAGATATTCATTTGTACTCCTGGGTGGAGTGGAAGAAGTGGATGTTAATTTCTAGTTTATTGAAAGAAGCATTGACCTAACTATGATTCAAATCACAGATCCCATATTCTGGAGTTTGTATCACTCTACACTTGTATTGCTGACTGAACCCAGATATGTTGCTTGCAGAATGCTCGCTACCTGCTGCTGACAGCACAAATGTTAGACGCTAAGGATGAGGCCGCTGAAGTGAAACTGGCCGGCAACAAAATTAAACAAAAGGAAATTTCAAAAAGAATACGAGAACTAAAAGTAGGTTAGTAACGTAATGTGTTCTAAACTTTCATTTATAGAATTCAGTAACTTGCTACACTTGTATAATACACTTGTATGTGCTGTTTGGAGGATCTATAAGATTTAAAACAATGATTTTTACTTTTTAGGTACTTTCATAAATTCTGAGTGAATTGCATTTTTGCAATTATATTTCCTGTTAATTATTATAATGATTAGAATAAGTGACATAAATTCTTAAATGTTAAACTTTGCTTTTTTTGAGGGGCCCCCTTGGCATAGTGGAAGAGTTGCTGACTTGTAGCTCCGGTAACTGCTTAGCCTCTCACTGCGTGGATTCGAGTACCATTAGGGGCGCAGGACTGTATGTGGGAAGGTCTTCCAGCTGACATGCGGTGCATTGGGGGTTCTACCCAGACAATTGTCTGGGGTCTTCCCCACCAAAATAACTGGATGACACTATTACATGTATGATCATAATTGGTTGATGCTATATGTTTAAAAAAAGAGTAATATTTGTATGCACTCAAACAAAGATTATTTTTTCTCATGTTGGAATTATGGTAAATACTGTTGTTGTCAATTTGCAGAAATGGACTCACTAGAGAGCCACCCTGATTTCAATCCTGAGATCAAAATTAGCTTAACATCTGCAAAAAAAGGCAACAAAGATGATCCAGGTACTAAACCATCACATGACCAGCCAGCCAGCCAATCAGGTGCCAAGTCTGTACCACCTGACATGACTGAGGATGAGGATATGGGGTTTAAACTATTTCAGGAGGTAGAGGCACCCAGTCCAGCACCAGTAAAAGGTAAGTTGCTGTAAATTATGGCTTCTTAGGTATTATTCATATCTACGTATTCATTAACAAACAAGTTCATTGAAAAAGTCCATGTGGTTTCCAGTTTTCTAATTTGAAAATTTTTGTCATTGTATTTTAGAATGATTTTAAGGAAAAAGTCATTTCTTCATTTTGGGAATATTTGTTCATGGAGTGGTCTCTGCAGAAACAAAAAAAGCTCTCATGAAATTGAACTCTTGTTTAGTACTTGGCTTCACTGTCATACTTGTGACATTGGCCTGACCTTTTGCTGTTGGAAACATGGAAACAATGAGATCAAACAGTTGTCATGATCTTACAAATATTTAGATAAAAATTTCTTGTAACATTTGTTGAAGATACAGGGCGCAAGGAGAAGGAAGATTTCCGCAGCTTTGAGTACACGCGGCAACAGTGGACAGGGAAGTCTCCTAAACAGTTCCTCATTGACTGGTGTCGAAAACATTTACCCAAGTCACCACCACCCAAGTTTGAAAAAATAAATCCAAGGGGAAATAAGTTCAAGTGCAGGTAATAGACAACTTTATTGAATGAATAGAAAATAGATTCATTTTCTGTTATTATATTAATATAGATAATAATGATTTTTACCTTATTATATAATATATATATCAATAAACTTACTACTTTATTTTTTTTACTACAGGAGAGGTTGGTATGATTAATATTAGTTTTATGTGCATGGATCATGTCATTTTAAGATTAATATTAGTTTTATGTGCATGGATCATGTCATTTTAATTGCATCCCTTAGTCTTATTGACAGTCGTGTAGGCAACTTTTTACTGCCACCACAGATTGATCTCAGGGATAGTATGTGCATGTATTTTGTAGGTACTGACTACATATGGATATTGGAAGGGAAGTTTAAGTGATATTTTTTATGAATCATAGTACTATAAGATTGTTTTATTCTTTGCTCAAGTTATAAATACCTTTCCTACATTTAATTAATTCTTGACAGACTAATTACATAAATATTTATACAAGTTGAGTCTTTACTAATCTTATTGTTAACATGATCAGAGTGAGGGTGGACCGACAGAAAGACGGAGTACTGGAGCTGTGTCCAACCATCTTGTGTGGGAATGTGAAGGAAGCTGAACATGTGGCAGCCACCCTGGCTCTATACCATCTCTGTAAAGGTTGGTTGGTTGTTGTTGTTTTTGTTACAAAGTATAAGTGACACAATTAGTAAAGTCATTGCAATTTTCAGATATTTGTAGTGAAAGAAACTATTGACAGACATCTTTTGCAAGTCAGTTAAAACATAAAGTTTTTGCCCTAACCAGGATTTGTTACAGGCCTAAACAGTTGATAAACCTGTTCCACATAGGTATAATGCACATTTCTGACTCAAATGAAGAAAAAAACTATGAAAGTGATCTGTAAAAAATTGTTGAAATTAAATATATTTGAAAAATCCCAGGAAAGTCTGAAATGATAGTTACATTCTTTTGTAACAATTACATTTCAGTCCATCATAAGGTCATATTTTAGTCCTCAATTTTCTTGGATATTGAAGTTGGGCCTAAAATGTTATTTGTTCTCAATGTCTTAATAACACTCTGTCAGTTTAATATTAACAATGACTCTTGACGACTGAAGTATGACTAGACATGTTTCAAGATCAAACAAACCCTTAGTTATCCTGGTTGTAATATACTGCTGCAGGTCAGTCAGTGTACCAGTTGTTGCCTCCTGTGTATCGTGATGTCTGGCTAGAGTGGAGTGATGCAGAGAAACAGGCACAGCAGCAAGTGAAGGACCAGGAGAACAAGGTGTGGGAATCATTTCCTCTCCACTTCATAAACAACATATCTAGATTTTCTGCATCAAGATGTTGGTTTTTTTCTCGTCTTTTTACTTTTAGCTCACCTGAGCTTCACTCAGGGTGAGCTTTCGTAATCACCCACAGTCCGGCTTCACATGTCCGTAAACATTTTCAAACAATATCTCCTCTGAAACTGCTTGGCCAAATTCCGCCAAACTTTCTTAGAAGCTTAAGTAGGTGCAGCGTGAATGAAAAAAAAAGTTGTCCAATATAATTTTGATCCATAAAAAAACAATGCTTGGTGGCATTGTATGTCGATTGTTCAATTTTTATTTGTCCGAAACATAGCCACAAGGGCTAAATGTCTATGGCCATCAGGTGAGCTATATAGACTCATCATGGCCTGCTTGTTTTAAATGTATAAAGGTATTGACTGATTCTGTATGTATAAGGATGGTTTGACATGGCTTTATGGCATGATATGTGTCCATTCAAAAGTATGCACAGTATGACCAGCAGTATAATATCATTGCATGAACACCGTCAAGAAAAATGGATTTAGTGAAGATTTGTTACATTAGACAGTAATAAGCTTTCACTTTTTGAAGAAGTGTAGAGTTTAAATACAACCTCTCGAATCAAATTTTAAGTAATGTAGAGACTTCTGTAAGTATACTGGATAGTCCCTCCATTCTTTATATGTATTACATATGAAAATGTTTTGTTTAGATTCTTTTGCATTCAGTAACGAATCTAGATGGATGAATTTCAGTGACTCCTAAAATCATTGTATTAATTTAGATCACATTTAGATGCATGCCTACAACCAAGAAGCACTTAGCATACAAATCTCAAATATTGTTTTATAAATAACAAGAGTTGACAAAACCTAATACAGTATATATATATATATATATATAAATGATACTGCCTATAAGTTAATGAAGATATTTTTATGTTGTTTTTTTCATCAGCGGAAGAGTTAGGGGATATTTATACAATGTGTATCGTTAAACATGCTAGTCCTTAAGACTTGCTGCAAATTTCACTTATGATATGTTGTTCGAAATAGCAAAATACTATGTACAAAGTTCTAACCTTCATGATAATTTGTTCTCATGCAGCCCCGAGACATGTTCCTTGCCAAGCTGCTGTCAAAACTAGAGATGCCCACAAAAAAGGGGACTACAGAGGTTAAAGTCAGAGATGAGTTGGAGGACACAGTGGACACATGGGAGTCACTGGACCCAGAACAGGTAATGGTGGTAACAGAAGTCAAGGTCATGGTGACAGACATGAAGTTCAGGGTGACAGAGGTGAAGGTCGGGGTGACAGTGGTGAAGGTCAGGATGACAGGTGAAGGTCAGGGGAGACAAAGGATAAGTTAGGCTGTGATGGTTAAGAGTTGTAAGCCTTGGAGTTTAATGGTGAGAGAGGTGAAGGAGGTAGAGGTGAAGGTCAATGGCGGAAAAGGATAAAGACTGGGTGTCTTAAATCTTATAACTGACCATGTTTGTTTTAATTATTAAAACGTTAAACATTTTATTTGTTTTGCAAGGAAGATGATATATCGGTGAAACAAACAGACAAGGGGACAAAGACAGGCAAGAAACTTCAATCTGAGAAAGGACTTCTGGAGATGTACAAGAGACACTCACAGACAGGCCAGTACCAGGAGTTGCTGAGAAGTCGCCAAGATCTGCCCGTCTTCCAGCATAGGGACACAGTATTGGAGACCTTGGCTCGCCACAATGTTTTTCTGATAGCTGGGGAGACTGGCAGTGGCAAAAGTACCCAGGTGCCACACTTTATACTCCAGGTGAGTTACATAATGGTTACTTTGGCAGTTTACTGTAGCACTGAAAATAAAGTGGATATATGACCATCAGCACCCAATAAATAGGGTCACTGTCTTGAATAACAACCTCTTACTCCAGAGAGTTTTTTTTTTTTAAATTTATTTGAGGCAATAATTGTTATGTAAGGAATTATTGCAGCAGGTCTGCAACATATTATAAATTGCAGTATCTTATAGTCTTCCACATTCAGTACATGGATTTATTTTACCCGAACTATTTAGCTAGGAAATACATGGTGCCGTATGACCTATCAAGTGTTGGTATGCAGTAAAACCCAAATACAAATTAGCTAGGAAATATGTAGAAAAATATTAATACCCCCAGGTAAAAGGTATATTAGTACTATATATAAGAGTCACATCCATAGGTGTGTTGGTCAGTTTGTTGGTTTGCCTGTGAAAACTTTTTGTCTGCGCTTTTTTTATCACTATTGCTAGTTGGAGTTTGATGAAATGTTACTGGACTGGTAAGTACTTAGCTGATTTTAGCTGCATTATGGCCCTTTGTTCTCCATTAAGATCAACTGTGGCAGAGCAGCACTTGAGGGGTATTCATCTTCATTGTTAACTCTTGTACCATTTAGATTCATAGTTTTTTATGCTGCTGTTCATATCAACATGATATATATTTAACGAAATTTGTAGCATCCTGTGTACATAGTTTATCATTTTTTAAATATTGACAGTAATATCATACAAGTGGCCATTTCTTCTCTCCCAGGCCTGTCTACAATCTAGTGGTCGATGTAACATTGTGTGTACAGAGCCTCGACGTATCTCAGCCATCAGCTTGGCTACCCGGGTCAGCCAGGAGATGGGAGAAGACAGACTAGGTAAGGGTCACTCAGTCATGCAACACTTCCTGCCTAGCACATACACTATGATAAATTAGTCCTACAATATATTATATGTAACATGGCAATGGCTGGGCAACATTGAGAGCAGCCTTTGATGGTTAGAAGGCAAAAATAGGACATCCTTAGAAAACTAAATAATAATGAGAGCACTCTATTACACAGATTTATATACTACAGTAGGTGTCTGTTGAGATTGTTAGGGGAATTTACCTTTTCTCAGACGCCTGTAGCCATGCCTACCATTATGACAGGCGCTTGCTGTAAGTAGGTTAGACAAACAATGGCTAAAATAGCAGCATTTACGTTGAAATATATGCAAATCATGTGATTTTTTTATTGTTTAGCTGCTTAGAAGTACCCAAACAGATTGACATATATATAGAATGGTATGAGATTTTTGTGTTGTTGTATAGAGGATATTTGATCAAATCCACTGTTCCATGAAATTCAGTAAGATGACAAAGTTTATGGTTCTAAATTCGAAAGAATGCCTTGATTTAAATGGAAACAATGTGTAGAAACTGTATAGAATTTCAGCACATGTTAAATCATATAGTAAAAAAGGCTTTTTGTGTTCTTTTAACATCAGTAGCATGAATGTCCATGTGTAAACAGTAATGTCATTTTGTGTCAGGCATAACGTTGTGTGTATACGTGAGATTTTATTGTATTGTTTTTAAAGTATTTTTATACTATCTGCTTTTTACTTTCTGAAGTGCGAGTTTAGCAACGAAACAGGAAGCTTTGTGCTGATGCTTATTTACTAAATTATTTCACACCATATGACCATTACATCAATATAATATTCAATTAAGTTTCCAACAGAAAGGGACAATTCCCTAAAGGGTTAATAACCTTGTTTGTAATGAACTAAATGAGCTGATTAGCGATGACAGTTATGTTTGAAGAGTTGATTGGCCTTAGACAGGGTAATTTAACTGCCATGCCATGCATTTGACTGAAATGCCAGATGTTCTTTTGTAATGTTTTTAATCTGTGTGTAGGAGATGTATGGCAATTGTTATTTCACTTGAGTGGTAAAGAAGATAGATGCGTAATCTCTCTTTACTAAATTGATAATATATAATGCATCTAAAATGCTCAGAAATAGTGCATTTTTTATTGATGTTAATGTTCAACAATATACCAGTATAGAACTTCCAATACTTGAAATGCAATTTTCTACTTTCATCATACAGTCTCCCAATTTAGTCATATTTTTGAAATGTACTTAGGAATTTGTCAGAAAAAATACAAAAGTTTTCATTCTACTTTGTGCAGGTACATTGAATAAATCTTAAAAATACAGTAATTATACATATATTAAATGAACAACATTCTCAGGAAGATTTATATTTTATGCATTTTCTTTATTTTTTTTCAAGAAAAGCTACAACATAAGCCTAGTTAGTGTGAATCAAATGTACAAATCTACTAACACCACTTACCTGACAACTGTATAATCTGTCTAACTTTGGACTGGCCATAATAAACACCTGGGGAAATCCCATTATCTGATTGGCTAAGAAGCTTGTTTGTCAAATAGCTGAGGAATGGTCAATTCTGATGAAAGCCTACCTTTGTAAGATTGTTTTTCCTTTCCAATGAGATTGTTCATCTAGTCCTTATAATAATAATTCTGCCAACATTGCATGAGTTGTGAATTTACAGGTGGTCCCCAGTCATTGTGTGGCTACCAGATCAGGTTCGAGTCTCGGTGTGGGCCCAACACCTGCCTCACATACTGCACTACAGGTGTTCTACTTCGTAAACTGCAGCTTGACCCAAGTCTGAAACACATCTCACATATCATCGTGGATGAGGTAGGTGTTCTGAACTTTATAGTAATAGTATGGTTCACACAGTTATAATCAGTAATTAATTATTGGGCATATACCTGTTGTTGTTAAAGTTTTCACTTGGACTTTTAAAACCAGTGTCCCTGGCTCTTTGTCCTGAAAATATTAAGAGTTCCAATATTTATTAAAAAAAATACGACATACAGATATGATCTTTATCAATTCAAGTTTTTTTGTTGTTACTTGAATTTGTCAAGTTTGTATTATAAAAAATATGGAAATATATACTAGACCATTTAATAAGGACATAATTATTAAATGTATAAGTTGCTGAAATTATCTTGTGTTACTAAACACCCAAATCATGTAGTAATCTGTCTCATCTCAGTAAATAATAACATTAAAATGAACCATTTTACAAAAGAAGATTCAAAATCCATTTTATGCTACATCCAATTAAGTTATGGAATATATAGTTACATTTAATATGATCCATCAGATTTTGTCATTCATAAATATATCCCTCATATTACAGGTCCATGAGAGAAGTGTCCAGTCAGACTTCCTGCTCATCATTGTACGCCGCCTGCTGCAGATGCGCCCAGATCTCAAGGTCATCTTAATGAGCGCTACCCTAGATGCACAGAAGTTCTCTGCCTACTTCAACCACTGCCCAGTCATCAACATTCCAGGTCGAACATTTCCAGTGCAGGTGAGTGTTGTGATAGTACTCATATGGAATGTGGCTATTTGAAGTTGTGCTTTTATTAAAACAGATATGACATCTTTAAGAAGTTAACAAATCTATCTACATTCAACTCAAAGTAAATTGATCAACCTTTAAAAAAGTCGTCTGAACAGAACCATTTTGATATTTAACCTGCTCTGTTTTTAAATAGCACATTTTAATATTGAATAAATGACTTATTTAGTATGTTTTTACGCCCAATTTTAAATTAGACACATTTTATTACAAGATAGAATAGCATTTTTTGCTCAGTTGTATTATTTTACTCAAAAATAGTCATTTTGCTTATTTTTATCATGCTGGAATGACAAAACATAATTGTTTAGGTGTACCATATTGAAGACGTTCTGGAACAGACTGGTTACGTGTTGGATGAGGATTCACCCTATTGTCTAAAACAGTCAGATCTTGTGAAGGTGAGACCCAGACTAAACTGGACTTTTTTTGCAAACAGATTCGGCCTAATGGTACAGAAAACATGTTCCAAAAATGCACTGAAAATAGTTTGTAGCAAATAACTGTTGTCAGTTTAAATTAATCAGACTAAACATGTAACTATGGTCATTTTTTTAATGCTGGGATAGAAGCATGTGGCCTTCTTAACTTATTTCTCTGCAAATGTGACATTTACTAAGGAAAGCTATTGATGCAATCCTCAGTCTGACTGATACATCTGTCAAATAACACTTTCCCTTAAATAGAAATAATTTGTCTAAAGAGCATGTTAAATCATTAAGATTCAATCAGTAATGCTGTGATTAATGAATTACCAAAACATGTAGTGATATGTATGTTGAATTATGTATACCTTCCAATCTCGGGTGTTATGATAAGATCAAAATATATAGTCTAAACAACTAATATGTGCTGACAATTTTTTATGGCTGATTTACAGTGATTAAACTGGTACAGTTCACACTCGAGGGTGGTTACTATCTCATGCATTCCATGTTTTACAGGAAGATCAGGCTGCAGTGTCGGTGACTGGCAAGGGAGGTAACCAGTCCAAACTGGAGCTCTTCTGGACCACAGAGGATGTGGCCTCCATTGACAGGGTAGGTAACTCTTGCACTGACTTACAGGTCATCCTAAACATTGTGATTAATTGTATCAGTGAAGCTGAGGCTTCAATATAGGCAGTCCTGGGAGGACCTTTATTCAAGCAATGGGTGATTTCCATCTGTCGTTGTTCTTGGCCTTCTCAGAGCTGTGATCAAGAACCTGTATTTACTTTCTGCTATATATTCATGTAGTTATAGAGAGTTCTTGTATCAAGAACATGTAGTTTGTTTACTTGGAATTTTTAATGATTAATGATATCCCATTGCCATCGTTGTGATATCAGGAGACTGTCTTACACCTATAGTATTTTCAGCCCCTTGCCCCTGATGATGACCTCCACTGTTTAATTTTTATGGCTTCTTCGATCTTCCACTAATTATATTCTGATGTTAGTACATGTACTATAGTTTTCTCTGGTATTAATCTGCATTCTGTGTTCTCACCATGTTCGTAGACAGTGGTTGATTTTCAAGTTATATGTTCTTTCATTCTTGTGTCAAAAGATCTAGCAGTCTTTCTTACATAGTTGTCATCACAATGTTCACATGTGGCATGGTGTATAAAGCCGAACTTTTACATATTGTCTGTCTTGTCTTTCACATTGATTAACTGATGGGATTTATATGGTAAAAACATTTATGAGGGGATCTCAAATATTTTTTCTTGTGCATTTGTGAATGGCACATCAACAAGTACTTTGATACTTGTACTGAAGTATTGAAGTCAATTACAAAGTACTCGAAAAAAAGCAAAATGTTTATTTAGTTGAAACATCAAATGTAAAAACAAATTGAGAAAAAATCATTTGTCTTTGCAATTCTGACCAACACTTGGATGTTGGCTAATATCTCCAGTATATGTCTACCTTATATCACCTTAAACATAATCCCACCGATTTTACTTGTCACTAGTTTGATATTGTCATGAACCTGGTCAGGCCATCTCCAATCTTCCACCTCATAAATAATAATTAATCGGCATGTCTTTATATGCTCTGTTAGCTTCTTGGTTGACTCATTATTGACGTGTCACCATCTCAATGGTTAAATGGTCTGTGAGAAGTTGCTAAGATCAAATGGCCACATTTTGAGCCACATTTCATAGCTTTTATCAAAATGTCACTATTTTATTTAAGGATCCTTGTTCTCTTTGCAATAATAAACACACTGCAGTTCATTTTTACTAGCAAAGCTTTTTTTTGCTGAGATTATTGCTTTCAGTACAGAAAATCACAAAATAATTCAATCTCATGTTAATATTCACTGATGTTCTTTTAATGAAATCTTGGCAACTATCAAGGTATCAAAATATTATTGGGTTGGCCACAACAACTGAACCTTGCCATTTGTCTTGCTTTTGAACAGGGTGTGTTAATTGAACCTTGATAGTGAAAATGACCAAGTACTCCATCAGAAAATTGGCTGAGTACTTGACTGATTTTATTACTTGTTGCCATCCACTTTTTTTAAATTGCTGGTTGTTTACAATTTATATTTTTTGAATTTGAAAGAATTTGCTAGGTATTTTATTTGATTGTTAAAAAATTCTGACCTCTTATGCTCCTTCTTTCTCAAAATGTATTAACATTCTTAACAATAGATGCCATTGTCAATTAAAAAAAAAAATTGCCTAAACAGATTAACAATTGTAGGTTTATTTGCCTGCATCTACTTGTGAAACAAGGTTTTGTTTATTTACATTTCTAGACAGACCTGCCAGCAGAGCAATACAGTAAGAAGACCCGGAACATTGTGAGCCGGCTGAACATGAATCGCATCAACATGGATCTCATACTGGTCAGTTAACCTAACATTCTTACGCCAGTAAAAATGTTAGCACTCAACAGTATGGATAACTGGGGTCAAGTATTGATAACTAGAGTCAAGTATGGATAACTGGGGTTAAGTATTAATTACTAGAGTCAAGTATGAATAACTGGGGTCAAGTATTTACTACTAGAGTCAAGTATGGATAACTGGGAGTCATATATGAACTAGGATCAAGTTTGGTTAACTAGGGTCAAGTATAGATAACTGGGGTCGAATTTTGATCACTGTGGTCAGAGACGTAGATAACATTGTTATACGTCTCTGCTGTGGTCAAGTATTAATAGCTATGAAAAAGAATACTTTAGGAAGTTAAATATGGATACTGTGAGTCAAGTGATTTGATCCACTGACTGATAATCTGTCAATCTTCATTGCGATTTAGAGAGCTATATAAAGCAAACAAAATTCAAGCAGGAAAGCTTTAATGAATGATTTCATTTAGTGCCAAGTACATGAACCTTATGTGTGTCTTAGCCTATCTGATGTTTAGTTATCTATAGAGTAAGTTAGAGAAACAAAAGCAGTGTGCATTGTCATGAGTACCCATTGTGTAATGTCTGAACCGTTCTGTGCCTTTGCTTCATTTGGAGTTATTGTAAAGGTTTTAGTTTATATACTTTATGAACTGATTTACTAACTTTGCAATTATATTTTGTAGTTATTTAGCTATGATAGTTTTTTTGTCATTATTGTCTTTGCAAGTTTTTATTGCTTAAACCTCCCTGTCTATGTGTTTTCCAGGAGTTACTGGTGTACCTGGATGTGTCAACTGAGTTCTGCCAGGTGCCAGGGGCTGTACTTATCTTTCTGCCTGGCCTGGCAGACATAACAGAGTTGTATGAGATTCTACTTAGTGACAGACGTTTCATGGACACACACAAGTAGGTCATGGCAGTGCTTGTGTGTCTCATATGTTGACTCCAGTGGACAATCCTGCAAGGCCATTCAAAAATATACTTGTATTGAAAATTTTAAACATTTAAAAAAGGAACATTGTTTACTTAATATGCTATAATTTAAACATAAATTGTGAACCAGTTTTGATTATTCTTTAATTTTTTCCTTTTGCCTTATCAGACATAGAACTGATAACTATTATTAATTATTTTTATCTCCAATTCTGCAGAAATTGTCATACAGTTTGCTGGTAAATTCAAGTAAAACAATCTTACTTCCATTGTTAACCCTTTTATACTTTTTACATATTTAGAAAACCAGAAGATAGTAGTTTCACTGGGAAAACTGTGATTGCTCAGTAACAAGGTTTTGTACTAAACAAGGGACCTTTTACTCAATAGTCCTTTATCTTTACCACATATATTCTGTATTGTTTCATATCTGTATATTTTTTTTTACTTCTTTTATGTGTTATCAGGTATCTAGTGATAGCCCTACACTCAGTCTTATCATCCAATGACCAGGCTCGGGCATTCTCAGTGCCCCCTAGAGGTGTGAGGAAGATTGTGCTGGCAACCAACATCGCGGAGACAGGTATAACCATCCCAGATGTTGTCTTTGTGATAGACTCGGGCAAGGTGAAGGAAAACAGGTACAATCTCTTTATAAAAAAATCATCAATTTGGCTGTTTTAATCTTTAATCATAAGTCTGGTGTTTCAAAAATTCTGGAGTAAGAACCCCCACAAACTTTTTGACTGTGCAATTGATAATGTATCCCAAGGTATTAGGTTTAAGGCATCAATGATCACATTATCTTGGAGTTTATAGGGCTAGCATATGTTTAATCTACAGGCAAATAGTAACAGTTTGTGTAAAACCAAAAATATCATAAGTGTCTGTATACATATAATAGTGCACAATGCAGATCAGAGGGGAGGACTTATGTGAGGTCTTCTTGCTGGTCTGTGGTGCACCAGGTTGTTCTACAAAGATATTTGACTGGAGTGATGCCTTCACCAAAATAGATGGACTTCACTATAAAGACTATCATTGTGTTGTTGCAATGTATTTTCTATAAAAACAAAAAACAACATGTAGTAAAACTCGCCTAACCACACAATTATTCTTGTCTGTGCCAGATACATAGAGACCAGCCAGATGAGTGCTCTGGAGGAAGTGTTCATCAGTCGAGCCAATGCCAAGCAGCGTCAAGGTCGGGCTGGCAGAGTCCAGGAGGGATTCTGCTTCAGACTTTACACCAAACACATGTATGTCTTCACTGGTTAAGATAGATACAGCTTTATTAGCAGTTTAAGTATTAGCTCCAGGAATATGCATGAATATATCAAAAAAATGTCTGAAATGTGGTGTTTTAACAGTATATCTAAATATTTTATATAATACTTTTCACTTACATGTAATTTCATACAGCATCCTTGGTATATGTGTGAGAGTGTCATTTGGAGAAAATAACAACTATTTTATTGTTTCTTTCTTGTTTCAAATGGTTTTGTTATTAAGAATAGATTATATATACATGGGCCTTGTAAACTGTACCAAGTAATTGCATACAAATGACATATTTAATCTGTACTCTGGGGTGCAATATAAACATGGTTTATTAAGCTCACTGTACATGTCAGGTATGAGGAGATGCGACCATTCACTGTCCCTGAACTGCTTCGTGTACCTCTGGAGGAGCTATGTCTTCACATCATGGTGAATATCTTTTGTTCTCTAGGAAAGCAAGCATTCTAAGGTCTAACTCTAGCTTTCTCTATGAAAATGACCACTCTAAGGACTGCAGTTACCTTTCTGTATAAAAACAAGCAATCTGAGGTCTACATTTAGGTTTATTAAAACTAGGACTACTTCATTTTGCGTTCTCTATGACAACAAGCATTTTAAGGACTGCAGTTATCTTTTCCTTATGAAAATGAAGAATTTAAAACTTTAGCACATGCACAGTTATTAACATTGGGCATATTTGACAAATGAAGTAATGAAATAACACTGTTTTAATAAATTGCTTTTCATTATTTAAAGGTATTTATGCTTGGGATAATAACAGTTTAAAAATCCTTTGATGAATAGAGCAGAGTAAAAATACTGAATTTTATCATTTTGCAGAACAAAATAATGATTCTGTGAAAATTCATTCTAAATAAAATAACAAGCACTGTAGAGTTTGTGTCATCATATATTAGCAATTTATGTCACCTTCTATTGCCATAAAATTTTAACCTAACAGTACATTGCAAAAAAGACCAAACTGCATGACCAGACCTAGTAGCGCAATCGGTAAAGTGTGGGATATTATAATGTTAACTCTAAGCTCAATTTATCCATGTTAGGCTTATAATATAGATCCCAGTCAGCCAGCTCAAGAAGCTGGAAGCTGTCAAGATCTGCACTATTTGCTGCAGAGTCTGTAACAATATGTTTTTGTTACCTTGTTAATTTGTGTTAGCCTATAACTAAGAGTTCAGTATTTGCTAGTAACATGGCATATTAAGGATTAATTTCAAACTTGTGACACATTTATATCAATTACTTTACAGAAATGTGAATATGGTAAGCCTGAAGACTTCCTTGCCCAGGCCCTTGACCCGCCGTCCTCATCCGTGATTGGTCGAGCCATGTCCCTTCTCCATCAGATAGGGGCATGTGAGGGTGGAGACACATTATCCCCGCTGGGTCAACACCTTGCAGCGCTGCCTGTACACGTGAGGATCGGCAAGATGCTGTTGTATGCAGCTGTCTTCGGGTGTCTAGAGCCCGTGGTGAGTATTCAAAAAAAAAAAATTGTACCAGGGGCTGAGGTTATAAAACTGAGAGCTAAATTTTAAAGTATTAGCTTAATTTTAAGGCATGAATCTGTGGCTTGCACTTAATTTCAAATTTTGACAAATGTTTGCCACTAATATGCTTTTTATGAGAGATAAACATAAAACACATGACAATCTAAATATGTCAATCTTTTGTAGGACAAAATGTTTACATATAAAGGTGTGGTATTTATTCCAATATTTAGTATGCTTTAACAAAGCTTCTCTGTGTACATATGGAACTTAAATTCTTGAACTACACTAACTGGGATCTAGTTGCTTTGTGTTAACATTATTCTCAAAGCACCAATTGATTCAATTTGGAAATTATGAGATAAGGCCATGAAACCAGTCCAGTCAGGTGTGCAAAAAAGGTCTCATTTGCCATATCTTTTTACAACCCCAATATAGGCCATGAAACACTGGTCACAAGCGATGTCAAGTGTGGCATGAACATTGTGCTTTCAAATTCGTGATCTTATAGAATGTTTGTTACCAGAAAAATCTTTTTAATCATAAGAGCAAGAGGTGGAGTGTTTAGTGTGTTGTATATCATTACATATGCACTTAATTTAATATTGACTCTATTATTATCTGTAGGCTGATGCTTTTATTGCAAATAGGTAATGTTATGATGTCATTCATAGTTGTGTCAATTACCATACCTAGTATGTTCCCTTTGTTTTATTCTCTAGGCTGTGATAGCTGCTGCCATGACAGATAAGTCTCCTTTTGTGGCACCACTGGGTAAACAGGATCTTGCAAATGCAGCCAGACAATCCCTGGCTGTGGCAGCTTCTGACCAACTCACTGTTTATAACGCCTACCTTGGGTAAGTTAATAGGGTAGGGAGGATTTCAAGTTTTGTAATCAATAAGTGATTTATAGTTATTGATTAGTCAGCAATTTTTTCAAATAATTTTTGGCCCAGTATTTATCAGTTGTTCAGTAAGAAATGAAGTCAATTGTGAGTCTGTTCTTCCTTAGCAGTTCAGTTATAAATTATGTGTAAAATATATATTAGAGAATAAAATAATAAGGTAGATATTATATATTTTCCTTAAATCAAGTGAAATTGGCCAACAATGAATACAGTTTCGTGTTAGGTCATAAAAAAGGCCAAGAATGCACACACAATATATAAGATTTAGCCGCTCATGGTTTTTGTTAAAGATCCATGCAATGTTACAACATGGTTTATCTTCACTGTTGAACATACGTAACATCTTGAATGTCAATATAAACTTACCAAGACTTGTTAAATCAGTATTTTTGTTTATATATTGCAAAGTATGCATCTAATTGTAGAGGGTATTTTGAGATAATTCTAAGATATTACCAGATGCTGCAGCTGTACCTACCTCAGATATAAGACAAATTGTCTGCAGCTGGTAGATCCTGGTGTGGAAGGGAGTAGTAAGCCATAATTTTTCTCTCAACCATGTTTCACAGCAAATTATGTTAATCGCTGAATGCAGATGATATTGCACAGAGTGGGTTATTTGACATTATTGTACACATGTTGATAATACATGTCGCTTTAACTCTTGATGTAAGGCATTTTGGCAGAAATTGAGTTTGAGCAATTTAAAATGAAGAAATTATAGTAACATATTTTATTGAGCCTGCTGTTATATTGTGTTTTCAGTGTTTCTCCTAAATTTTATTGTTACATACAGTGTTTTAATTGATGTTAAAGTTTACCTTATGACTTAATCTTAACCTGCTAAGCAAATAGTTTTGTTCGGCATTGAATAACTCCCATCAAGATCTTTACTATTTTCTTTATATAAATATAAATATATATATATATAATATGACCAATTTACTATTTGTATAGATGGGAGGAGGCCAGAAACAAAGGCCGAGGGGCGGAGATGTCATACTGCCAAAAACTCTTTCTGAAGAGAAACACTTTGCTAGAGATTGAGGTATTAAAAAATCTTTCCATTAAATGCAACCACTAGAATGTCTTACCTTTTGAGGTGTGCCTGGTGGACCAACCATTCTTAACATAGGTTTGCTGCAGTCATTAGAAATTATTTTTACCAGCTCTGGTCAACTTAGGTTTTCTGCAATCAATAAAAATGTCATGTTTTTTGTGGTGTCACTGGTAAACCAGCCTTTGTTAATACCGATATAGATTTTCTGCAGTCAATAGAAATATCTTTTGAGGTGTCCTTCTTCGACAAGCCCTGGTCAACTAAGGTTTGAGCATTTCATCATCTTTATTGTTGTGGCTGCAGCAGTAGGTAGCTCCCAGTTCACCTCTGTCCTGGCATCTTCATGGCTGTCTCTACAGAGTCTTCAACCTTTTGTTTTCCAAACTGCTATGTTTTGGTCCCTTAACAACAAGATTTGTTACATCTTTTACTCAACAAATGTCTGCCGTTCCTTAGGTTGCTATGTCTGCTGTATTATGTCAGATGTCAATTGGGTGAGATATTTATGTAAGGAAGGAAGAGTCCCAGTGGAGCAATGAATTTCATTCAGTAACGTTTCCAGCTGCCAATGGCTGTGGATGTCTTTTCCAGATGATAGTCTTTTGTCTTTTTCCACCAAATGTGGTTATAACTTAAACTTTCACAAATTTCAAACATTTAAAGCGGTAGTAAAATGTGACTTTCTCGTGTCAATGTCAAAAGCGACTGTTTTATTTGTTAAATTTTGGTACCCTACCAGTTCATAACTTTCTACACACTTGGTGTATTAATTCATAAGCCTATTAATAGACAACAAAATTATAGTGATAATTTGATTTTCCGTGTGCAGAAATTGATAAAATTAGAGAAAGCAGAAATGTATATATGTGTAGCAGGACTGGTTGTTTTGATATTAGTGTTGACTCACATTTTGTTTAGTATGAGTTATTAACAAAGGTTAAAACACATGTTGTAAGAACCAGTAAGTTTCATTAGTTTTAAGGAACTAATATCAATCTATTGGTATGTAGTTACAAAGATTGTGACACACAGTAGAGCATATCAATTTTAATACATACAACTAATAAGGATCCATATTTATTCGATTTTAGAGATACTGCATAAATGTAGGGTTTAATTTGGAATCTCCGACCAAAATATATAATATCCCAATGAAAGGCCTAAAGAGAGAGAGAGTGGCTCTAGCTCTGACAAAAGGTAAAATCTACTTTGTGAATGTCCGTTAGGCAAAAAAGACAGAAAAAGTATTTCTCTCCTTTATATACCCATCTTAAGTCAAATAACATGAAAAACTCGTGCACGACATGGACACAACTCAAAGTATAATACTAAGTGGATAATAAAGCACCATATGTAAGGCAGTCAATTAACATCATTGAATAAAGCAGTGCTATATATAACCCAAGTGTCAACTGGTCGCTTGCATATTGTATCTGCTGATAAAGTTCTGCTTGAATGAACATGGGCTAATGGTAAGTTATAATGCTATCAGCACGTATGATGGAGATTAAGTGAACACAATTTCTGCCACATATGTTCATTTCTTTTTTTGCATGGTCAGTGATGAAGTAGTGAATACAGAGCATTATCACATGTGTATGATCCATTATCTTGTTTTCAAGATCTAATTATCTTTGCTTTGGACATTACCTGCTAGTTTGTTGGAGTGAAGATAATATATATTTGTGATATGAATTTTACAACCTATTGAAATCTTTTAAAACAAGAGAAATTTTGCCGATTTATGGAATTATTTTTTCCGCACATTTAGACATGGCTAAAATATAAGTGACAGCGTTAAGAATTTGGTCACGTACACATCGACTATTCTTTCTGTCTATCCTAACCAGCTACAATATTACCTTAAAAGTGAAGATTTCTAATAAATAATGTATTGTATGTGCGCAGCAGTTGTTTGATACTGCCAATTAAACATAATAGTAATGTAAATGTATGGAATAATCCTAGGATAAGTGCGATTTATGAGATTTTGGTATTTGGTTTGGCTGTTCAAATAAAATGTAAAGTCCTTGTGTTCTTTGTACCGACAAAACAAGCATCAAAGTCTCATAAAATGCACCAATACCCTAATTGGTTAATTTCGTAAGAAACAACATTGGTTAATACTGTTCTCGATTCCTTTTTTTAAATATTTAAGGATCGAATAAAAACAAGTATTTCAAGAAAAATAAAAGTCACATTTGTAGTTATATATCATGTCCACACAAGTCTGACTCATGTTGCAGAATGTAAAAACAGATCTAATGAAGTTGGTTGAAACTATCGGCTTCACAAAGCGCACTTCTGTCCAACCACGGGACCATGCTGCCACAATGGATCAGGATGGAGTGCTGCTCATCTCAAAGCATCAGACAACTAGAAAACTTGACAAGGCTACCATTGCTAAGGTCAAGGCTATCTTGACTGCTGGGCTGTATCCAAACATAGCTAAGGTGAAATACGAGGCCCCTGTAGATGCAGGTGTGAACCCTGACCAGCGGGTCTGCGTTGGGGAGACCCCCCAGGGGCCAGCAGCCGTCCACCCATCATCAGTGAACAGGATGCTGCAGGCATCTGGGTGGATGGTTTACCATCAAAAGGTATTACTATTCAAACTTTTGTTAGTCTTTGTGTAATATGAAATGTAGAGCTTATAGTCTTGCTCATTTACGAGCCTCACATATCAAGTTCGGGATAAAACCCAGGACCCTCCTCTCAGGAATCTAAATTTCTACCATTAGACAACAGATGCTCCTTGATAGTATTATTGTCATTATACAAGCAATAATGACTGGACTTAATAGTGCAATCAGTAGAGAATCCTCTCCAGGTACGAGAGGCCCCAGGTACAATCCCGGCAGCGACATACCAAATGCATAAAAAATAGTGTATAGTTCCCTGGCTAAGGCTCAAGCAAGTATGAGGGTCGTTCCACAATTGGTTGGCCTGGTGTCAGGATAAAGTGACTGGGTGTGGTATCATACTGGTTGTTCATGGCATGCTATACAGTGAAGGCAGCACTACACCTGCTTCAAGTGAATATCATCTCCGTATAAATGAAATACTGTTGGTTGGACAATAAACCCAGTAAACAAACTACCAATAATGGCAAAGCTTCTTTCTAAAGGCTTTTTATTATAAGTATATACAGTCCATTTACGTTGCTATGAATCTCCATTGTGTAAGTGTAGAATGAGTTTTCCTGAACTGTTGGTCTATGCCTGTCTTTGTTGATCATTTCAGTCATTACTATGTTCATTTGTATGACCGCACCGGACACAAAGTACAACCAAACAGTGTAAACCCTAAATAAACTTGAATGTAGAAGACATTTTACACATCTATTCATTAAAATGTTTCTGCAGAAGTTTGTGATAATTAATGCAATCTGCCCATGCAGACAAATAAAAATAAAATTCAACAATTGATATTAGTAAGACTTTCATTGTGTTTTTTGTCACAGTTATTACGTTTATTTTTTTTAGTCAAGTGGTATTTATTTAAGAAAGAAGCGATACCAAACACCATAATAGATATATTATGAGTGTTCGTGGTCTAGTGGTTGAGACGTTGGCCTCCGGATCGGAGGGTCCTGGGTTCGAACCCCGAAACTGACCACGTGATGTTAGTCCTTGAGCAAGACTATTTACTGCACATTGCTCCAGGTATTCAGTACCTGAGTACTGGTTCTACCCAGGAAGTAGACAGTCGAGAGGGATTTATATAAGTTAAAAGAACTTGTTTCCCAATCGACTATAAATAAATAGATTTAAACTAATAGATACATTACAATGTGGTAATTTTACTGCTGAACTAGCATAAACATAACCGTTAAATTTTTTTTTATCACTTCTTAAAGCTATAATGTCACTTTATAGACATTTCCAAACCATTATAAATACAAGAACAAGATAGAGGTGAGTGGCGCCAATAAGGGTCATCGTTCTCGGTGACCCAATAAAAAGCTTTGCCCAAAACATTGTTCATGCAGAGTTGTAAATGATTTCTTATTGTCATTAAGTGGCTACCTTGCTATACTTTTGTACTTTGTCATCTAATCAAGCATAAAAATACATTGCTTCAGAATCTGAGTGTTACATTTTACAACTATGAACATATTGAAAGAACTATGGGACCAGCATTCGTTATAGCCCTTACATTAAGAACTTTGTATCTGAAGTGTTGCTTTTCAGCTAGATAAAAATTTAAAAAATATTCTGAATTTGATATAAAAGTCCTTTACACAATTAACAGATCATAATAAAAATAATGCATGCAAGATTTATAAATTCCTTTATTTCAGGTTAAGTCATCCAGGGTATATCTACGGGACTCTACACTTATCTCTCCTTATCCCCTTCTCCTGTTTGGAGGTGAAATTGGGGTACAGCACACAGATCAGGTGCTGGCCGTGGGAGACCGTGTCAGGTACAAGGCATATGCTAGGACAGGCGTCATCTTCAAGGAGCTCCGAAAGATGCTCGATGAACTCCTGGCTGAGAAGTTGGACAATCCATCCACAGATATATCAAGTATTATTTATTTATAGTTTTTTACAATTCTGTCAAAAAGATTTGTCTTTTTGAGATAATTCCCATTTTTTGAACCAGCTTATTAAATAAACCTCATACAGGTCATATGGTTATAAGTGTTTTCTTGCATTTAAATATTGAAATTTTGTATGTATTTATTTTTTAATTTGAACAGTTTTCTTAATGACTTCACACCATACTATATTGTTTACCTATTTGTTTACCCAGAGCTGGTACAGTAAGCAATTGAAAATAAATGAGGCTCAGTATTTGTGAACAATAATGTTCTGCTATTGCCAACATTTTACGGCTTATATATTGTGATTGTCAATTTCATTAAAAGTTCCATAGCCTAAAATAATGTATGTAAAACAAAAATAGTTCTTATTGTTTTTATTTGCACAATTCTGATCATTATGACAGTGTCCAGCTATTATTGGTGGAGGGAGACCCAGTGCAAATATCTAGGTAGAACCACAGCTGCTCCACAAGTCAACTGGATCTCACATTATGTTTGCCATGACCGGGTTTCAACCAAACCTGACGGGAATGGAGAATTATATAAGCCACTTTTACTGTTAGGCTTTTGTTATCAGTTGGGGTCTTTTCTATTGTGTATGTATTCATGAAAATCAGTTGGGGTCTTTTCTGTTGTGTATGTATTCATGAAAATCAGTTGGGGTCTTTTCTATTGTGTATGTATTCATGAAAATCAGTTGGGGTCTTTTCTATTGTGTATGTATTCATGAAAATCAGTTGGGGGTCTTTTCTATTGTGTATGTATTCATTTTTTCATGTTTACAATGAACTGTATCTTAATGTCTGTTTCAGGTAATCAGCTGGTAACCTTGATACAAGACCTCTTGCTGGCAGAGAAATTTAGATAGCAATGTGATGTAGTAAATGGACACTTGTTTCTACCTAATATTAAAAATGTTAACAGTATCTCTGGTGTTTAGCTTGTTGATCCCATCACTTCAATTTCCTATTATGAAATTATCAAAAATGTCCTGAATTCTATGCAGGGTGTCCCACAATGTATCCTTCTGTTCAGTTGCTTGATAACTATAAAAAAAATGAGGAAGATGTTTTAGGAAAAGTAGTAGCAATGCTATTACAGATAGAATAAAGTTTTCTTCAAAAAATATGCATTTTATTCTAAAAAAAAATTGTTTTGTCCACATATGATTAGATGAGTTTTTATTAAATAACAATATCATGTCATTTTGGTTAGTAGCCCTGTGTCAGTTGTAAGGATCCAGATTATTAAAGTTGTTAAAATGCACTTGCATTTTACTGAATTTCTTAGGCTGACAGTATATTTTAACCTTGATCTAATTGTTGTTGAATTACACAGATAATAGTGCTTGACCAGTACTTACATGATAATATGGCTTATTTAGGGAAGTTATTAATGGCATCATAATAATGTTAACTTACATGTTCATATACATTTATATTTTTTTATTCTCTGAACGAATAATGACATGGCATAAAATATTAAACTAAGGTGTTTCATCTGCAGTGAATTGTCTGATGTTTTCTCATTGACTGACACAAAACCATTTCTTTATTTGTGTTAAAAGAAATAACTATAACCATTGATGTGACATTGCTAATTACAGATAAAAACATAACGATCTATTTTGTAAAAGCGTTAGAAAATACTTTTGCAGTATCTAAGAAACAGCATGCCCCAACAGAATCTAATCTCAATTGAGGAGATTTTGCTCAAGTTCAAATTTTGACTGTGTCATTCATTGATCATCCCATGCTTTGTTTTTGCATCAAATTAAATGACAATGTAAATGACATATTTAGGACATTGTCTTTCAAATATTGATTTACAACACTATAACCCAAAGCTCCATGACAAGCATATTATGATTTTAGGGGTTTTACAAGCGTGTTGGCTGGTTTGGTGGATATTTGTTGCATATGATATATAGTAGTATGGAGTGGTCAGTAATCACAACTGCAGTTAGGCTTGCACAATACCAAGTAGGTAGTATGGAGTGATCAGTAATCACAACTACAGTTAGGCTTGCACAATACCAGGTAGGTAGTATGGAGTGATCAGTAATCACAACTACAGTTAGGCTTGCACAATACCAGGTACATGTAGGTAGTATGGAGTGATCAGTAATCACAACTACTATGACATATTAAAAGTTTATTAGATTAACATGATCTGTATTAAGTGAAATATAAGTTCAGGTAGACCGTACAAACAATATAAATGATGATATGCATGAAACAATGTGATCATAAAGATTCCACATGATCTGAGGTAACAAAGAATAATTAGCAAACAGGACATATTTTATTAGAATATAGGTCACAGTTGTAGCAACAGCTTTTTTAAAAAATGAATGGACCACAAGCACAACCTTTAAAGAGTGAACAGATGGGAGATATTTCCATGATAATTTGCTCAATATTTTAAACAATATCTGTTCAAATGCCCATTATATATAAACCCAGAATCCTAAAAACTAATTAAACAACATTACCTTAAGAAATGAACCTTTTTTACAAATTAAACTTGCTACATGATGGAGACATGTTTCATGACTAAAAAATAAGAAATGAGGCGTTTATAATTTAAAATGTCACATTTACAAATATATAATAAAGGAGTATCAAACTGGAGTTAAACAGTAAAATTTGCTTTAGTTTAAACATTCTGAAAATACAACATTTAAATGCAAGTTAACTATGCCAATTAAAGATTTCATAGCATAGGTTAATTATACCATTAACTGTAGAATCCTTCTACTCATGTCATTTAATAAATTGTTAATAGAAATAGAAAATGCAGATAATAAATAAGAACAGACACCTGTATCCCAAAAATTCAACCCTGATTTCAGAACCACATTAATTGAATATCCAAGAACAAGGGAACAATTAAGTTACGAGCCAAGTCACATTGAGTTGTGTGGATGTGACTTCAGGATGTACAGGTAATGTGGTCCTTTAAGCTTTATCAAAATACTCTAAAGCATCATCTGTCGACTTGCCATCCTGAACACCATGGAGGAACACACGCCTGGAAAGTAAAAATGACAGATGGAAAAAGTTATTTATGAATGGTTAAAACCAAGTCCCTATTATTTAATTAACAAGAGGGCCATGTTGGCCCTTAATCACTCGCCTGAGGACACAAGCTTTAAGAAGGCTCATATCTGGCATTAAGTAATTAAAGAGTGATTTAATTTAGAAATCTTTGGTGAAGATTGAACCATTCGTGTGGCCACTGGGTCGATAACATTTTCTCGAATTTTACCTAGTAACCTACTGAATCCACATGACCCACTTCAAAACATATGTAAGATTTCATACTGGCAAACATTCTGGCCAAGTTTGGTGAAGATTAGACCATCAATGTGGCCTTTACAAGTGTTTTCACAAGAATTTTATAAAACTTGACCAAGTGACTTGCTTTTTTACCCAATGTGACCCAATAATGTACTCATCCAAGATTTTTATGCAGATAAAGAATCTGGTCAAGTTTGGTGAAGATTGAGCTATGAATGTGGCCTCTAATGTGTTCACATGCTTTTTCTAAGTTTTTACCTAGTGACCTCTTTTTTCTGTTTTTTTTGACCCCACGTGAACCAACAACGAACTCAGAGTATTTATGCAGGCAAACATTTTGACAAAGTTTGATGAAGATTGGCCTGTAAATGTGGCCTCTAGTGTGCTCACAAGCTTTTTATAAGATTTGACCTAGTTACCTACTTATTGACCCCACGTGACCCACTTATAAACTCATCCAAGATTTCATGCAGACAAACATTCTGACCAAGTTTGATGAAGATTGGGCTATAAATGTGGTCTCTAGTGTGTTCACAAGTTTCTTCCTAAAATTTAACCTGGTGACCTACATTTTGACCCCAGGTTACCCAATAATGAACTCAACCAATATTTCATGCAGACAAACATACTGAACAAGTTTGATGAAGATTGAATAAAAACTGTGGCCTCTAGTGTGTTCACAAGCTAAAATGTTGACAACGGATAAAGCGGTATCAGAAAAAGCTCACCTTCAGCAGGTTGTGCTCAGGTGAGCTAAAAAAAATTATGTTACCTCCCATGTTTTTAGACATAGAGGCCATTTCATCATTGGGACCATAAATTAATTATCTTTCCTAGGACAGGTAGATGCTACTCCTAAATTCCTTCATTGTTTTGAGGATAACTCCGGTCCTAGAATCTCAACGGAAACAAACTAAAGATAATTTAGTGGTCTTTTTACCATAAACAGGTCCTAGGACTTTTTGATGAAACCCCGTATTAATAAATACAATACATTAAATACATTTACATTTGTATTCATCTGCTTACTTTCATTAAAAAGCTCAAGCACATTAATATCCTTACCTTATTCCACAAACAAGATTTTACGGGGCATTTTGCAGTGTGGAGTGTTTAAAAAAAGGGACATAAATTTGTCGTTGCACTAAGAATGTTGAGTGGAATTTTAATAGTTAAGTGCAATATCCTCTGACAAATAAAAAAGAAGCAATTTGACAGGAGATGTACACATGTCTGTCATTTGCATAGGGTTGATTATTGATACATTGCTGTTTGTATATTAATATTACTTTTCCCAAATTGATGTGTTAAATATCACCTGTGCAGTTAATGGTTTGTGTTCATTTTGTTAACTTTTTGTATAAAACATCTTACAATTAGAAATTAATCTTTTGTCAAAACCCTTCAAACAGAACCTTGAAAATGGGAACTGATGTTAAAAACACAAGATATAAAGAAAAATGAAAAGCACAAACAGAAAGTGTTCAAGGAAATTGTCAGAAACAGCCTGTTAATTGTAAAGTTTTTATATGTATATTGTCAGTATTTGTCCAATATCGCTGATATGCAAAAATTAGAATCAATGCAAAAGTTAGAAACAAGGACAGTTCTATCATTTATATATAAACATATATATACAAAAGTACTTACTGGTTCGTATCATTGTTACATGGGAGGGGCTCGAAGATGCGGACATGAATACAGTCCCCGCTCTCAGCCACCTGGATCTACATTCAACAGCAAAACAAGGATTAGTTAGCCCAAAACACTAACAGATAAGAAGGCAGAAGTTGATACTCTGTAAGTATAACCAAGGAATTTCATCACATGAATCAGAATATAACTTTTTGGTTTTAGCAAGAATGCAACAAAGATTGACTCTTGGTGTAAAACCTCTGCTTCAATAGTTTTTTAACATTTCAAGTGGTAGTGCAAACTGTCTCCAGATAACTGAAATACTGTTGGCTGGACAATAAACCAAATAAACAAAACATTTTACATGCTGTATACTTTAATGGCCTAAGTGTTTATTACAGCACTTGTGTAATGGAAACTTCCAGCACTACCAAATATGGAGTGGAAACATCTGTTATCAATGTGAAATGTCAACTTTTATAATGTGCAAGCTTTTGCTTAAATTTTTATCAAGTGCAATAACACATGAAAAGAATCTACTCTATATAATATTGAGACTTTGCTAGCACTGATGCTAAACTAAAACCAATTAAAAACATAGTGTGTACTAGCACCTGTAGCTTTTTTTCTTTAATATTGAAGCCACTTACATACCTTCACAAAATAGTTAGATCCCGCAACAAGCTGACTTTTGTATTGTAAGGCTTTGAACACACTGAAGTTGTCTTTTCCAACCTTCTGTCCAATTTCTGCTTTCAGCTAAAATAAATAACAATTTTACTTACATCCTGCAAATAAACAATTAAAATAACATCAAAAAAGATGGTCAAGCATTTCTTTTAAAAACCATTGCATAACGTCCCCTGTATTAAATTGCTTACATGCGGCCATAAAGGTATTGTCCTCTACAGTTTTGATAAAAAGTTTAAAAAAATATGTTGCATTCCGTAACCTCCTGTCATAAAAGACCCTTTTAGTCCAGTCCCACTAGTGGTCTTCTGAAACAGGTTTGATTGTATTATAAAAACATATCAAGGGCAGATCAAGTAGTTCTTTGTGCAATTTACCTATGCAAAACTGTGACCAAGTTGCTTTAAAAACCTGTGTCTCAAGGATTCTTTGCCATGGAAACTAAATGTTCAAGGTGGAGTTCAACAGTTTGCCTATATCTGATGCATGTAACAACATCTTACCTCTGAGATATATCGCCTTTGGCTAAAAACAGACGTCTGAGCTGATTATCATTGTTAATGTAACATGATCTCAAAAGTAAATGGTCACATGATTTGCTACTTTAAATATAACTGCGCAGCAACATGTTTGCAATGACAAATGAGCATTTATGCTCCACTGTTCAGGCAGATCTGGGGCAATAATAAACAGCATTTTGCAGAACCTTTTCAGGTAACAATGACTAATTTTGATTGATAACATATGTGGTATAATATAATGGGCTATAAACTCTCCAGTAAGTGGTTCTAAGTCTCCGGTATAATGTCTCTATGGTATAAAGTCTCCATGATTTGTGTTGTACTAACTGAGACTTAGCATCCCAAGCCGACAACTCGTGACATATTCACTATTTATTAATGGCCTTATACCTATCATAATTCACTGGATCGTTAAGAAACTATTCAAACACTATAAACATTCTTGATATAAAACAAAACCATAAAAGGCAATACTAAACAAAATGGACACGTTTTTGTTTTATTTCCGCATAATGATAAGGCGACCAAGGAGTCAGAAGTGTTCATGAAAAGAAAATGAAAATGTTAATTACCAAGTCACAAATGGTTTGAATATCGTCAGTTGCTTCCTTTGCAGCGCCAGTACCACCGCACATCATTTTGATATATGTTAATAGGTATAACGTGTTCCAAGAAATGGGCAGACACTGCAGTGTTTTGCAAGTGACTATGACTCAAACAAATCATAAGACTTTTAATCCGTATCAGTTAGCCGCTTGATATTAGAGAGGACAAAATCGTCATCAGGTGATTGTTATCGTTTTCTTCGTGCAATAGTGATGATAACATTGTTTGATTACAATCACGTACAACTTTGATCTTAACATCAAAACATCATTTGTTTCATCTTAATGGTAAATCTAACGAAAATTCTTCGTCATTGTTATATTTAATAAAATGTCAGTTATATTTAATAAAATGACATTTTCATCTGGGTTACGCAGCGCTTTCAGCCGGTGTCGATGTAAACATTACATGTTAAAAAGTAGAACACTCGCAACCATGTCGATGGATGTCCTTAAGGAACGTGCGTGTTACGCCATTGACAACAACTCTGGGATATTGAATGAACTTAGCCAGACAATATGGAAAAACCCTGAATTAGCCTTTAAGGAGTTCCATGCTCATGATAAACTTACTAAATTCCTTGACAACTCAGGCTTTCAGGTTGAAAAGTCATTTAAGTTAGAGACTGCATTTAGGGCTACTTACAGTACAAATGACAATGTGGCAGAACCTCACCCTAACATTGCTTTCCTCTGTGAGTATGATGCTCTGCCAGGGATTGGACATGCCTGCGGTCATAACCTGATTGCAGAAGTTGGTGTTGCTGCTGCACTGGGCGTGCAGGCTGCTTTACAATCTCGGAACATGGGCACTGTAAGTTGGCAGTAATTTCTTAGGCAACTTTCATCATGGGGTGCCCATGGCCTAAGCTCTGTCAGAAATTATTCATGTGAGCTATTCTCTTCAAACATATATCTTGGGGGGACTCCGAGAATAGTCGTACCACTGCAATCTCGTACTGTTACAGTATCATACTGAAATGGGAATAGTCATACCATATATAACATATATGTTGTTGTGCTTGTTTGTAAGTAAATTTAGTTTGATTACTGACAATTAATGATTTAAATATATAATCTATGATAATTTTGAAAGATAAAAGAATAATTGATGTATTTATTATTATTCAAGTATAAACAATGGCTGCGATTAATATGTTATGAAAGCAAATCGAAACTAACACAGTCACGTGACGTTAACATAAGCGAGCTTGCACAAAGGTCAATAATGGTAACACATCTAATGCATGACCACAATAAAAACGACCATCGCACATTGACTTTTAAGTTCAAGCTGACCGCTGATTGGAAAGTTAATTACGATGAATGTTAGTCAGTTATAGATATGAGAGAACTTGTAAGTAACAAATGCTTCCCAGTTGTGTCTTATGTCAACAGTTTGTCAAAAAAGGTAATCTATATAGACAACGATTCTAATGAAAATTCAGTCTCTCCAAACAAGCCAAACAATAATAGATTTCCAGTGCGTAAATTGCAACCGTTTTGTTACAGCAAGAATCCAGTGCGATAGATGCGATGCCTGGGAGCAGTTATGTCACTTATATGCAATTCATATATGGTACGACTATTCCCAATTCGGTACAACTATTACTGGTATGAGAATGTAGTTGTATGACTCTTCCTGCACCCATTCTCCAAGAATAGTAGCAATCTGTTGCAAACTAAACAATATTGTACTGCTGCAAAATGTTTAAAAATAAAAAAGAATCTAAAAAGTTAAAATGAACCATAGGATTGGCTGATTTGAGTTTTAAGACTTGGAGACATTTGGAAAAAATAATTTAAAATACAATTTCTCATTTTTGAACCAGACATCTGAATATATTTTCAGGCATACGGTTGTCAAATATACTTTTGTGCATAAAACTCTCCAAGATTTAACATGACTCAATAATAACACAAAATGTTGTTGTTTTTTACAGCTGAGTGTTATAGGCTGTCCAGCAGAAGAAGGACAATGTGGTAAAGCAGACCTTATTCGCCTAGGAGCCTTTGAAGGCGTCGATGTTGCCATGATGGCCCATCCATCACAAACAACACTTGCCAAACCAAAATATGTCTCGATGACACCGTGAGTTCCTGTTAAAAAAAATTAAACATTAATTGTCCAATCAGACAGTTGGTGTCATTGCCCTATTTTAAAAAAGCATAAAAGAAACTTGTACCACCAAAATTCATGCTTTAATTTCAATATTTTTTTTTATTAATGATATACAACCTTTCAGTTCTCCCTAAAACCTGTTCATCTCGTAACTTTTCTAGTTTCACAATTAAAACCTTTATATCCTGAGGTTCTAGTTTCAGACCTGATACCTTTCATTGTCTTTTATTGTTTTTAAATGACAATTTTGTTGATTATATTTATTTTTCTTTTTGTTAAACACACATTAAGACTATATTGTCAAGGTTTTTTTTAATTTTGTGAACAGAACTAAAGAGATTAGATATTATTTCACTGATTGATCTCATTATATATGTCGTAATTGTATTACAGATTGAGCATAAAGTATCATGGGCAGACAGCTCATGCCTCCTCCTATCCCTGGGAAGGTGTGAATGCCCTTGATGCAGCTGTGATGTGCTATAATAATATCTCCTGCCTCCGACAACAGATGAAACCCACATGGCGGGTACATGGTAAACAACAATTGCTAACTGTGATATAAATAATAGATTGACTTGTCTTTTTAGATACGGTCATAACAATGGCACAGTTATATTGCAGCATCCAACTGTTATTAATTGATTATATACTGTAAGGTTTAGAATCATGTGGCTATTTGGGGGTATTTTTGTTCATCTGGTTATTGTGGGGTTAGTTATGAGATTGGGGACTTAGAAAAAAAATGCTTATTAGAAGTTAGATTGATATATTGAAGAACATGTAAAGCATAACCCCATGAAAATCTCTCATCAGGTTATCTGTTCATCACTCTTTATTTCCACTAGCATATTTTGTCCATGTTTCTGCTGCTTCATTTTTTAAGAAACTTCACGTTTGTCTTTCCTACCATGGGAACCTTTTGCTTTTGTAAATACATGTATAGCAGGAGTAATTGCCTCTTTTTACAATAGTTTAGGTTTGACCAATGACACATTTGTGTCTGGGCTCCTTCTCATACAGTTTGAAATGATGAAACTCTTTAATTATCTAAGTACCATACAGACTTTGCACCTGCCAGTGTCATTACAATTAGCTAATAATATTGCAGATATTATTTTTTTCCCTTTTAACGAAATTTTCACAATTTTGTCTAGCCTTCTACTACAGTTTTGTGTCTATTTTGATGAAACTCCACAATAATCCATAGTACTTTAGAAACTATACATTTGCTATTTTAGTTCCAGTTAAATGAAAATTGCTAGGTTAATTACCCCTACAACACTTATACTATTGACTTTAAAAGATTGTCCAAGTTAATGAATAGTATAACATCAATTTTGGTAAAAGTTAATATTTAACATTTTCATAAGAGTGGCAAATGAACCTGGAATTTTCATTTTCATTACTCTTATAATGTAGCAGTTATTGCCCCTTTTTAGCTCACCTGAGCACAACGTGCTCAAGGGGAGCTTTTGTGATACCACTTCGTCCGTCGTCCGTCGTCCGTCGTCTGTCGTTCGACGTTCGTCGTCCGTCGTTCGTCGTCAACATTTACCTTGTGAACACACTAGAGGCCACAATTTTTATCCAATCTTCATCAAACTTGGTCAGAATGTTTGTCTGCATGAAATCTTGGATGAGTTCATTATTGGGTCACCTGGGGTCAAAAAGTAGGTCACGAGGTCAAATTTTAGGAAAAACTTGTGAACACACTAGAGACCACATTTATAGCCCAATCTTCACCAAACTTGGTCAGAATGTTTGTCTGCATGAAATCTTGGATGAGTTCGTAACTGGGTCACGTGGGGTCAAAAAGTAGGTCACGAGGTCAAATCTTAGAAAAAGCTTGTGAACACACTAGAGACCACATTTATAGCCCAATCTTCACCAAACTTGGTCAGAATGTTTGTCTGCATGAAATCTTGGATGAGTTCGTAACTGGGTCACGTGGGGTCAAAAAGTAGGTCACGAGGTCAAATCTTAGAAAAAGCTTGTGAACACACTAGAGGCCACATTTATAGCCCAATCTTCACCAAACTTGGTCAAAATGTTTGTCTGCATGAAATCTTGGATGAGTTCGTAACTGGGTCACGTGGGGTCAAAAAGTAGGTCACTAGGTCAAATCTTAGAAAAAGCTTGTGAACACACTAGAGGCCACATTTATAGCCCAATCTTCACCAAACTTGGTCAGAATGTTTGTCTGCATGAAATCTTGGATGAGTTCGTAACTGGGTCACGTGGGGTCAAAAAGTAGGTCACGAGGTCAAATCTTAGAAAAAGCTTGTGAGCACACTAGAGGCCACATTTATAGCCCAATCTTCACCAAACTTGGTCAGAATGTTTGTCTGCATGAAATCTTGGATGAGTTCGTAACTGGGTCACGTGGAGTCAAAAAGTAGGTCACGAGGTCAAATCTTAGAAAAAGCTTGTGAACACACTAGAGGCCACATTTATAGCCCAATCTTCACCAAACTTGGTCAGAATGTTTGTCTGCATGAAATCTTGGATGAGTTCGTAACTGGGTCACGTGGGGTCAAAAAGTAGGTCACGAGGTCAAATCTTAGAAAAAGCTTGTGAACACACTTAAGAGGCCACATTTATAGCCCAATCTTCACCAAACTTGGTCAGAATGTTTGTCTGCATGAAATCTTGGATGAGTTCGTAACTGGGTCACGTGGGGTCAAAAAGTAGGTCACTAGGTCAAATCTTAGAAAAAGCTTGTGAACACACTTAAGAGGCCACATTTATAGCCCAATCTTCACCAAACTTGGTCAGAATGTTTGTCTGCATGAAATCTTGGATGAGTTCGTAACTGGGTCACGTGGGGTCAAAAAGTAGGTCACGAGGTCAAATCTTAGAAAAAGCTTGTGAACACACTTAAGAGGCCACATTTATAGCCCAATCTTCACCAAACTTGGTCAGAATGTTTGTCTGCATGAAATCTTGGATGAGTTCGTAACTGGGTCACGTGGGGTCAAAAAGTAGGTCACGAGGTCAAATCTTAGAAAAAGCTTGTGAACACATTAGAGGCCACATTTATAGCCCAGTCTTCACCAAACTTGGTCAGAATGTTTGTCTGCATGAAATCTTACATATGTTTTGAAGTGAGTCATGTGAATTCAGTAGGTTACTTGGTAAAATTCTAGAAAATGTTATCAACCCAGTGGCCACACTAATGGTCCAATCTTCACCAAAGATTTCTAAAGTAAATAACTCTTAATTACTTAATGCCAGATTTGAGCCTACGTAAAGCCTGTGTCATCAGGTGAGCGATTAAGGGCCATCATGGCCCTCTTGTTTAAATGAATTTATTAGAGACTTATGTCCATGGACCATTTATTGAATTTCATAATCTGGACTGTTTGCTTTTAAAGTAAGTCATTTACATAAAATTGCTATTGTTAAAATATTAAGGAGCCTTACATGTTGCACATAAGGGCTTTTTTTACAGGGGTGATAAAGAATGGTGGATTACAGCCAAATATCATCCCTGAGGAGACAGAACTGGAATTCTACATCCGAACACCCACTGACCCAGAGATGGTCACACTGAAGGAGAAAGTGGCTGCGTGTGTGCAGGCTGCTGCACTTGCAACTGGCTGTACGGTATGTAAACCTGAAATCCATTTTATAAACCATAAGGCCATTATAACCAACTTTTTGTAATTTTTTATAAAAATTGCTTAAGCAATGGATTTCAAGACTCATTATATTCAAAATGAAGAGCTGTTTAAAACATGGCATAATGGTGCCCAAAAATTTTATTTTAGCATTTCATTAGTTTATTTATTTAATTTATTAATACTGTTTGATTAAGGTTACTTCTAGAATCAACTACAATGGTGGCCTGTGCGCATAATTGTATAGTGGTTAGCTTTTTGTACGTCTTTGTTTATGTCTTAATGTGTTGTGTTTATTAATTTCTGCGACTCAATTTTCTCTTTAAATTTAGCGATTCGATAAACCTTACAATTGTTTAATTACAAATGTAAAAATAAAGACCTAAAACCACCTTCGATTGCAGAATTATATTATAGTCATTAATATTTAATATGTGATAAGTACATTACAATATTGAAATTCAATTATCAAATCAAATATATATATATATATTAAGTACTAATACCAAGTTAATTGACAAACATAATATAATATACAGAGCATACCTTCCATTGTCGTATCACTCGACCAGTGATATTTAACAATATCGATTCGTGTGGCAATTTTCTGCTAATTAAGATAATAAGCAAACAATTTTTATCTATACAAACTCAAACTTATAACTATAATTGATACATAAATAATACGTAATTCTAATATCACTTACAGCCAAGCAATTATTTATAATTGTCTATTGTAAGTTCGTCGCGACCATCATTTTATCAGATCCCAATGATTCTGTGATAATTAACAAATAAATATGGTAATTAACAAACACTTCTTTTTTACGCACTCTCAAATCGCAAAATAGAACCAGTACAAAATTATTATGTGATTCTAATAACAAATGTGGTAATTACCAATTAAGCATTATTGATACAATCTCAAGTCCCTAAGTTGAACCAGTACAAAATTAATTCTAAATAAATGTTACAACGTATGTAACAGAGTTGTAAAATACAGAAGTACAATAATACAAAATAACTTATCAAGTATTTCTGTGTGTCCAACAATTTTTCCAAACACAAAACGTGCGCTTATTCTTGGCTTAAGTGAAACGGGCGAATGGGGTAGACAACAGTTGTTCGTTTAGTCTTAGTTTTGTACTCTGAGGTGGAATTTGGGATCATGGGTAGTAAAAACTGTGGCATAACACCATCGGTCATTGTTGTCAACTAACTAGGCACAATAACTTGTTCCCTTTTGAAGAAAAACATGCAATGATAGAAAATCAATCGGGTCTGGTTGCTAGTCTGGGAGAACCTGGGAGAAAGTCAGTCAATGTTAATGGAACACACTATAATGCTTAGTAGACAAATTTGTACCCACCAGTTGCTGTAGGACAGCACTAAACTTGGGCACTTGAGAGCTGTTATTTTTAAGTCGTCTAATAAGACCTGTGTCATTAGACTGTAGTGTTCAAGCATTTGTTACAATCATTTTAGCCATGCATTGTGTTTGTAGTGTACAGATGAAAACTTGAGTTCATGACATGTTTAGGCTATAATGTGAAATAAAAGTGCAATCTGTTATTGAACTATGGAGTAGATCAATTCAGTGATTGGTATATATCAGAGCTACATTTACATTGTCAAGAAAAGAAAAGTAGGTATATATTATATGGGTGTACAAACCATTCTGTAGTGTAGGGACAGGTAATAGAGTGAGGATAAAATGATAATATATAATAATAAGAGGATAATACCCAGAACCACTAAATTTTCTGGTTGATTTTTATGTCAAAAGTTTCACAAATGAAAAAAAATGTTCAAGATAACAATGATTTTTTTCTCTGTTAGATACTGAATTGTAAAAAGATAACTTAAATTGGCATTCTCTTTTTGCTGGGATAATTACAAAGACAAAGTTTTGTGCTATAATTTTAATAATATTATGTCTAAATGTATAACATGTAGCATTTAACATTATCCAGTGTGTACTAATATGACTACTTATCATAGTGTAACCCAATTATAACAATATCAAAGGACGTCAGTAAAATGAATGTCACATGTCCAGGCAATTATATTAGTGAGAGGTGGTGGTGTAAATGATGGCATTGTGCACCCGACAGCAAAGGACATAAATATCCTCAAACCCATTATCAGAGCAGGTGATGTTTGGGTGTAACCCACTGTATATAAGGTTGCAATTACTTTCATATCTCTAATGCAACAGATGTTGATAAGGAAGTATATCTTACTGATTTTAAACATTTCCAATGTAATGATGGAAGGAATAATTACTGCCATATGACTTCATTGATGGATCTGAAAATATGAATAGGCCCTTGACTAGATTTTTACACAGACTAAGTATGAGCATGTTTTATGTATTAATTCTGTCATTTTTGGAGGTCAGCTATTAAATGTTGGAATTGATTGACTAGATGGCCTTGACTACATCCCAACAATTGATCAATCATCTGCTGAATTATTATTAAATCAGGTACAGTTAAATTCCACTTTAGAAGTAAATAAGTCTTAATAGCAAGAGCATTGTTTTAAGTTTATTTATTACACCTTGATACTTCAGGTTGACTACAAGTTTGGTGAAAAGGCCTACTCCAATCTACTGTCCAACAATACTCTTGCTGCTTTGTTTGAAACCAACGCAACATCCATTGGGGTAAAGTTTGAGACAAATGAAGAGAAAAAACAGAAGTTTGGAGGATCTACCGATATGGGAAACTTGTCACATGTTATTCCCAGTATGTATTGACCTTGGAACATGTAATTATTATGTGTAGATACTATGTACTTAAGAAGAAAGAAGTGTAACAAATGTGATGTGTAATTAATTAGTCTTGAAATGAAAATGCACTTGAGGTACTTGTAAATCGCTTCTACATGTACTTTGATATCTTGCATTAAATAATTGCCGTGATTTCACATTCAGCACATTATCATGCAAAGCATCTGCACAGAAAAAGCCTCACCTTTAAGTGCATAACTTAAGAAGTGCGTGATAAACCAACAACAGGTAATTAGTTGATGATATAAAATTATTAGATGATATAAAATAATTAGTATATATAATATATATATAAGATATAAAATTTATGTTAAGTTTTCAAATGGGAGCAAGCATGACATAAAATAAATAATAAATACATATAAAAATGTGTGTGTGCTTTCAAGTTGAAAACATTTTCTTCATTGGCTATTAGTAAGTTATAATAATAAATGTGCTGCTTTTACTATTTGTGCATGATATTGTTACAGGTATACATCCCAAGTTCTATATCGGTACAATGGTGAGCAACCATTCCCCAGGCTTTACTGAAGCATCTGGCTCTGAGACAGCTCAGAAGTACACACTGGATGTAGCCAAAGCTCTGGCCATGATGGCCATTGATATATACATGAACCCTAAACTGCTCAAAGCAATACGTTCAGACTTTGACAATGATCTGAAAATGCAGTGTTAAGCCTTGTCTTTTGGTGTAATCTCTAGCTATACTCAGGAGATACTTGTGTATTCAGTGTACTTGTGTATTCAGTGTTTAGTTTTATGACATTTTGACTGGAAGTCTTTGAATATTTAGCATATCCTGAACTGATCTGATACTTGAGGTTTGATGTACCTATTTGTATACAATATTATTAACCATACTATTATTGTCCCAATATTTTTGCTAGTTTATCCATGAAAATTCAGTTCCATGAAAATTACTGAAAATATGCAGACACCTTTTATTCTTTATTTATAATTTAATTATACCCCCACAAACAAAGTTGCTTTATAGGAAGCTTTTGAAAAGTTGATGCTTGGGATTAAAGATGGGGCAGGTGGGGTCAAGGGCATTGTTACATGTGTTGTTACATATTGTCCAAGCAACAAACATTTTAGCTTTCTAGAGACAGTGTTCACTTGAAGAATGTACCACACCCATTCCTGTTATATATATATATATATATATATATATATATATATATATATATATATATATATATATATATATATATAAGGTAGGTTACATAAAAAGAAATACACTGATGAAAAATTTGAATTTTTTACACTATTGAATTCTGTTTAATGATGATTGTTACATGTGTTAAAACATCAACTACAGATATGCAAGAGCATTATTGTTTTTGCATAATTACTATATTTATATTTGATAGATATCTACTCATCATGCTGTGATTAATTTAATATACATTTGACCATATTGTTAATAATTTGTCATAAATATTTTCCTTATAATTAAATGTCATGCTATGTTCTAAATATATTAAATACCTGCTCACTAATTAGTACAACAAAATTACCTTTTTTTCACTTGTATTGTCTGTTTCAATTATTTCCTTTTATTTTAAAATGTAAGAGACATTTGGTTTCCCGTTTCAGGTCCTTTGTAAAATTGACATTGTTATATGAGAGGAACAGTTGGTAATATTTACCATACCGAAAGTAAAATGTTCAAAACATATACTATTTTTATTTTTTAGTTGGTGATATTAAAATGTTAAAAGATTCACTGTGTTGGCTATTTAATAATCCTTTGCCTACTGACTATGGGAAAGGCGTAACAACATGTCATTTATTTCTAACCACCAATAAAAAGGCAAATATATATTATCAATAAAAAAAAGATTTTGTAAAAAATGCCCCTAAAATGGGCCAATATAGAGATTTTGTCCACTGGTGAATATATTCTTCATCAGGCTCCAAAACTGTATCATTTGGTTATTTCTACTAGAGTTTTTATTGTTATTTACTACATGAAAATATCGATTCACGACAAAGACTGTTTGTGGAGCTGAACCCGGAGACATAATACAACCTTCAAATGTGTTAGAACTGTCCTCGATCCAATGTAAAATTTGAGATCGGTCTTTGAGACCACTGTCCACTTAATGTTAAAGAACAGTTATTGATTCAACTTGTAAGTATCAGAATGTCTTTGACTGTTCAATGTTACAGAAAGTTCATTGGTTCAATTATTTGCAAGTAATAGAACTGTCCTTGATTCAAGTTAATTTTAACGAGCCATCCTTGATTCAATTTGTTGTTGAATCATCCTTGATTCATTTTGTGCTAAAGAACCGTCCTTGATTCAGTTTAGTTTTACAAAATTGTCCGCGATTTAATTTTAGAGCCGCCCATGAATCAATTTGTACGTTATAAAGTGGCCAATGTATTATAATCAAAGCTTTTGATTTAATTTAATGTAATTGAACGGTCATTGATTCATTTTGTTTGTTTCAAACCGTTCTTGGTTCATTTTGTAAATAACAGAAGAACCGCCCATGATTTATTTTGCATGTTATAACTCAACAATTCTTTTATTACTCAAATCACTACAGGTGACATATGAGTATATAAATAATATACAAACAGTAGAAATTATGTAAGCGAGAAACAAAAGTGACGAAACAGTCAGGGGACTATAGAATTGTATTGATTCATTTGTAAATAGTAATAGTCATTTTGTATGTTATAGAACCGTCATTGATTTATTTTGTATGTTACAACACCGTCCTTGATTTATTTTGTATGTTATAGAACCGTCCTTAGTTCATTTTGTATGTTATACAACAGTCCTTGATTCATTTTGTATGTTATGCAACAGTCCTTGATTCATTTTGTATGTTATACAACAGTCCTTGATTCATTATGTATGTTATACAACAGTCCTTGATTCATCATGTATGTTATAGAACCGTTCTTGATTCATTTTGTATGTGTTAGAACCGTTCTTGGTTCATTTTGCATGTTATACCGTCCTTTACACATAGAACCGTAACTGATGTATCTGTTTGAAATACTAGTTTGGTTTGCATATGCACGTTATTATACGGACAATTAGCTTCAATCCTTGAAGGATCAAGTCGTACCTGCTCTCAAGACCGCTTAGTTTTATTTGTCGTGTTGTGTTTTTAAATAACAGATCCAAAGGCAGTTAAATGTATAATGACATTTCTAAAGCGCTAAATCCAAAGAATAAATTATTAGTTGTGGTGGTGATGATGATTATGACGATGATGATAATTATGATTGATGATGAGAACGAAAATGATGATGACGATTGTGGTGATGATGATGACAGATAATCACTTTATCACTCCTTTACCATTAATTATTGAAAATTACATGGTATACATAAAATCAAACACAAACACAATTGTTTGAATTGCGTATTGCTATTACGTATCAATTGCGACAAATAAATACCAGTCTCACAAAACAGACTTGTGTTGTCTCTTGAATTGAGTGTCGAGTTTAATTATCCACAGAACTATTTAACAACACTGATTGATTATACTCTTCGGTTCTATACAAAACAGCTTTGAGTTGCCGTTATTTGCAGTATTCAGAAGGCCGCTAGCTGGCAAGGAAGTGCGGAGGACATGTTTACAAGGCCCAATAGCGACAATGCCGATGTCCCCGCCTACACGCACACTGGGGCGGTTGGCGGTGTCACTATCGATGAATGGAACCGCAGAACGAGTCGCTTAATTACACCCGTTGTTTGATTGATTGATGGATTTTCATTGAATATACTGAATACGTTGGTAAGCTCAATGAAAAAACCTACCAGCAGGAGATAATTATGTTTAGAACGAAATGGTAAGTTAGTTCTCTGTGCCAAAATGAAAGAAAGAACGATAATAATGCGACAAACAATTAAACACGTTCTAGAACGAAAAATGCCTCAGTCTGTCGTCTTCAAGCTTTGTACTGGATGTCAGGATCACTAATGTACTTTACAGGTTCTCTAAATTTCATTGTCAACTATGGCAGTGCATTATTGCTGGAGATGTTCTAAATAAATATACATGAAGCGCATTTTTAATGTTACTGTATAATTCATATCGCCCATGTTGATCTACAACTTGTTGAAACTAATACATGTACTTTTGCTTAGAAAGTGCGTCAAGTCATTCATAAATTCTCTTTATTTTCACTTCCATGTCAAAACACAAACAAAAAAACACATTTTATACTGACAATTATTCACTTAGTTAACTTATTTATTATTTGTTTTCCAGTGGTACAACATTTTGACTGCTCCGTTTTGAAACAGATAAACTACCTTCAATAATGCTGCCATCATTGATGTGGTAGCCCCCTGTAACTCTGTTATTCAGCAATTATACAATAGGCCTCCTTCCTCTAAAAAAATGGTACACGTGCCCTTAACAAGTGCTGATTGTAAGACCGAACTTGGTTGAAACAACTTAAGAAAAATGACGAGAAGAAAATTAAGACTATAAATCAAAAGCGTCGCGACGTTTTTGAACTAGTTATTACCTAGTAGATGTTATCATCGAACTGCGCGTGCGGTAATATACATCATGCGTCATTCGTAACACCTCGACCATTTCTCCGAGATTACGGAAGTAGTTGCTAGTGCGCCGTAGGTTTATTCATATAACATTTATAAAAAAATACCTCCTTGGTTTGATAATGAACAATTATTTAGATACAAATGATGTGCGGATCCAAAGGTTCTATGTGTCACTCTAAACGCAAAAAAAAATAAAAAAATATTGAAGCAATCCTTTAAACTATACATCTGCTCCCTTATTATTTCCAGTTCGATGCTCAATATGGTGAACTACTTTGATAAATAACATACGAAGGGTTTCATGTTCCTATCAATTTATCATTTCTTTATCATATATATAAACGTTATCTCGAACCTATGTATCTTTAACATATAACATTCTACAATCTGTGCATTGTCGGCCTGCACAGAGCCTACAGATACCTGTCCATGTCCCGGTTTGCCTCTTCGTGCTTTCAGTCACCTTAAGGATCTCTTTACATTCTTGTCGATCGATTTTTTTTCTATTCATTTCAGTGACAGCACGTTGAGTATGAAAATGAATTTACTTTATTGAGGGTATCATAGCTCTGTAAACTTCAATAAAATCAAATCACAATGAAGTGCGCAATTGTCCACGATCGTCCCGATTTAGGCAGATAATCGTTGACGGCGAGTTTGGTCTTGCGACCAAGAGTAGTTAACCAATACTTTTAAACTACCCGGATTTATTGTTATTTTTAATTGACAGTGGATCGTGTGTGGTGATTTTCGCCGATACATTGGACGTTGAAAGCTGGTAAATCGTTAATCCAGTTAAGTAGATTAAAGACAAATCTTTGTGACTGAACCCGGGGCTGTCTTGATCACCACATTGCGCCTGGCAACAGTGACATGCTCACGGAATCTGAGCCTCGGGATCCTCGGATACTTCACCGAGTGGGTAACTGTCGCCTGCCTCTTCACATCTCTGCATATCGTCAAATATCATATCTCTACAAATCTCTTCTAGAATCTAGAAGCCTGGCTTTTCTTTACTTCTCTTTCTCACATTCTGCCGTTCGCGGTATAATTCTCTTTCACTCATTTATTCTGTCCATCAGTCTTAGATCCTCTTGTCTGTTTGTTTGTCTAACTCTGTGTTTCTGAGCTCCCCATACATCACCCCGCACTCCCCCCTCCCCTCGATTTCATTCTCTATGTCACTCTTTCATTTTCGCTAAATGTGTTCGCATATATTTCATTACATCCTTTACGTGTGTTTATCTGCTTATTGTAATTTGATGCTTATTGGTATTTGACAATATAGTCTTTATTTACTAAATTCTTTGACGGTGAAGACAAAACATGTTTACAAATAAATTAAGATTGCATTGATACAAAAGTTCATTTCTCACCTGTTAACTGTATTGCTTCCGCACTGATCTGAAAAGGTTGTTTCTTTGAGTCTGATGGAGATATTAGATTCATGTTGTGGTTAAAATGACAACGAAACATATATAGCTGGATAAAAATGCATTTAAAGGACTTATTGCGTATACTACATATCAGAAATACCACAGCATGGATCTTTCCATAAATTCCTTACAAACGTCATTCAGTCCCACCCACCCACACCCACACTCAAACCCACACTCACAGAGAGAGAGAGAGAGAGAGAGAGAGAGAGAGAGAGAGAGAGAGAGAGAGAGAGAGAGAGACACCCCCCCCCCCCCCCCACACACACACACACACACACACGCGAAGCATTCTTTTATTGATACACTTTTGTTTACAATGAAAGACAGCCGATGATTATACATGTAGTTGGAAAAAACAACAACACCAAAACCATTGAGGTATTTAAGCTGGTCTTTTTAGAAGGATAATTTATGTTCTCATACATACAGTGTCAGACTTCAGTAGTCGAATTTCATTTTAACAATTATGCTATTTAACAGTTATGTTAACGTTAAAGTTGGGCATACCATGGTTTGTGTCAGCACGAGCTGGCACCTGAGTTACACTGTAGCACAACTGGTATATAGCATGCACCGTGTTATCAGGCTGTCTCAAGGGGTCTGTCACCCGAGGGGATTATGGAAGTACAAGTCAAGATCGTTGTTATGCTTCTCTCGAATGCAATAATTTATAAATTCATTCAAAACTCGGAGCTATCTTGCATACAACCTGTCGACAGCAGGCGGTGGTGATAACAGATTTGTCGGAAAACATACTCAACCTCCTGGTCTCTGCTGTGTTTGAAGTTTAAATAAAATATGTATTTATGTTATCATAAATGTAGTCAGTGTTCTTATTGTCGTCTTCCTTTTCTGTAACCTCCTCCGCCTCCTCCTATTTATTTTCGTTGACGTTAGAACTTTTATTATCATTATTACGCCTCACAAAACTCATTCCATATTTGTAAAACGCATTCCCCAATGATATATGATGCTACATCTACATAACATATATAAATATATACATTTCTGCTCATGTATATTGGAATTTTTGAAGCTTGGATTAACCAAACGATAAATGATAATCTGCCCTACTACAGAGGCAATTTGTTAAGCATCATTCATTTATAATTAGAATAACTAGAAAAAAATAACACGATAACTTTTGAATTTACATTTTGTATTGATAAATACTAACAGTATTATGGTACGTATGGTACTTATAATTACAATAATAACACTATTAAAGGTGGTGTCTGACAGTTTAAATCTCTCATCCAGTCAAATAGTTACTGTATTGAAAAGATCCCGCGAAATGCTGTTTATTGGTGCCCTGCATCCATTTGAAAATTTTATCATAACATCACACTTGTCATTAAAAAAAAGTATTTCCTATCCAAGCCACGCTGCACGGTTAGCTATTTTCTATACTAAGTCAACCGCGTGGCCACTTCTTTTTGATATCATGTTACACGATTTTTCGGGTTATCAGCTCTGACATCGATATCTATTTTTAGCTGAAATCCACATCGTGATTATATATAGATTTCGAAATAATGGACACACGCAGATACAACTCAAGCAGTCACGCGCTGACACAGTTCACGCAGACACCACTCATTCTGATTCTGAAATTGAAGAAAAAGACTGAACATGTGAATGACAATATTCCCCGAGTCGAGCAAGACGTTACTACCACTTTAATTTTCGGTGATTTTTGAAACTTTGTTATCTCCTATTTCAAGGCATTCTCCTTGTCATATGTGTTATCTCAACTTATCTGTAATTCGAGATGAGTGCATACTTTCTGAACAACACAAAGGATCTCGAAGTTTAGTATAAAATCTCGGACAAAAGGGTTTTAGTAAAATCAGATAGGTTTGCTTTATTAACAAAAATCCCAATTTTAAGATTATCGGTAGTGACATATTACATGTATTACAGATACTGAATATTATTTAAAGCAGAAATTGGAGAAAGGTGTGCATTCAAAGTAAAACATACACGCGATTTTAAAACATACAAGATTATTTGCGTTAGCAGGTTATTACACATTTATTAACCACACTACAACATTTAAGTTACGTCTTCTCCATCTCAAAAAATAAAAATCATTGTTTCTGGCCAAAGGAAGCGGGACTCCCCACATCCCCTCAGGAGTCCGCAACTGGTGCCGCATAAATCTAATTGGAGTTGCAGCTGCTTGTTAAGCGATCTCAGAATACAAAACTACTCAGAAAGGCTTTTATTGAACGGTGTTCTAAATGCCATTTACTTGACCTTTTATTGTCCTGTATCACACAATGAGAATAACAGATGGAATGTAAAACTCGTTTTAAAGAACGGTGATTGAGTTAGTTTATAAAGTGGAGAGAAGCTTTATGAGAAGAAAATGAGAATATGCACAACAAACTGTGCCATTGGTTGCGATCAATTGGATTTTTATTGCTGTACACAGAACACAGCTAGGTTTTGGTGATAATTAAGTATAAATGCAGATTTCTGGACAATATGTTAGTGTTGGGACGATTATGTAAATCTAATGTGTTATTTTTTCATTTATAGTTAGACACTTTACACCGAATAGATTGAATTAAAAAGCGAAAACATTGATTACATTTCTGTGTTAATTCCGACATTGTATAGCACGGTGTAAATCCGATGTTGAACAATAAACAACGGGCCAAGTACAAATAAGTATTGAACCCAATTGAAAAGACTTGTCCGTATACCGGTATATTCTTACAAAATGTAAAAACGCACATGTGTCTTTTATTTAAGACGAAGTTTATGATTGGAGCCATAGTGAGAATGTGTACTGTTTAAATCAACCGTAAAGTTTATTAAACAGTATCAATAAGAATGACGGATATTTGTATAGCTTATAGACATATCTTTATTATTTACAAGATAACCACATTCCATAGACGTCAAACTTAGATATTATCTTTTCAGTTTCTGGATGTGTTGATTTGCTAGAGAACCGCAAGGGAGGACGTGACAGAGTGGTCACGAACCCGCCACCCCGGGAGTCCGGTTTAACACTGCCAACTACAACACTACGGCGCCGTAAACCATAGCCTTCAGACAGCCAGCGAGCGAGCAGGGGGTGGTCGGCTAGGGAAGGGAAAACTTGTTTATGAACATATCATTGGATCTATAAACACGTTAGATTAAATTCAAGCCGTTTGAGGGGATTACAAGGGATCAAGATATAGATTGATATACTGGAATAACTTCGCGTGTATTGGTAAGACTATAATAAATAAAAGTCCTTACAATGGTCTTGGGAGGATTTTAACAAGCGGATAATTGTGTTCTCTATTTGTAAAGAGTGATAAGTAGGAATGAAAACATAAATCCTCTACGATATAATGTCTGTACAGTTAGCAAAGGATGGCCAAGGCGGTGTGCCTATGACAGAGCAGGCTAAAGACTCGTTCGGATTGCCAGTTGAAGCCCCTGCCACCGAACAGACACAGACAGCCACATTGACATACACCACCAGCTCGCCACGGTCTAAGGGCATCCATAATGGGGTTCGAGTCCCAGTGCTGAAAGATCTGAACACAAAATACGGATACTCAGGTGGAAAGACAACCTGTCGCTTTGACATTATTGAGACTGTTACCACAGTGATCAAGCCAGGTTCGTATGGACCGATGGGTGTATCTGCGCAGTCCTTAGAATCTCCTGGCCGCTCCAGCGACTCCCGGCGGAAGGGACTGATGTCCCGCCAGCCCACCTACTACTCCACCCTCTCTACACTTAGTCGGCAATCTGACCACAGCGTCCTTGACAAGATCACGCCCTACCAGTGGACGCATAAACTGAAAACGTCCAAGGACGGTGACGCTCGCGATGTGCTCTACAGAAACACGTTCTGCAAGACGCCACAGAGTATCCGATACAGAACCCTAAAACTCCCGCGCATTTCCGACGACCAGAGACCGTGGACTGTGGGTGGGGTTACACTTGAAGGAACTCCCGAACCAAATGTTCATGAGAGCGGGGAATACTCGAAAACAATAACAATCATACCACAACAGCCTCGACCTACGGTGGTTAGATTTCACGAGTATATGAAGCCAGCTACATACGCGTCGGAGAGCAAAGGACTCGATGTGAAACGAATTCCACCATTCAGCACGGACAGCCGTCTACATATGACAAGAAGTGGAAACCTGCCATTGATACTCCAGGATTCTAGGAAGTTTTCCCGGAAGTCAGAAAGACCTATGAAGTTTGAATCTTCAAGACACTCATACTCCCGAGGCAATGAAAATAAAACGACTCTGTTCTCTAAACGAGTGCCAGAAGCAATCCGGTGTGCTTTTGACCGGGACTACAGCTCGGCAGACACATTCAAGGAATATTTGGAAGGATTACAAAATGCTACCAGTGCAAATGTTGCTTTTCTTTACGCGCGGGATAATGCACGTGGTACTTCAGAAAGCAGGAGATCAATCGACTATCATAACCAAGTGCTACAGTCTGTGAGTGCCGTAAATAAACCGGATGAGCCTAGCTTACATCCCAGTCGGCCAGAGTCTCCACAGACTAACCGTGTCAACTCGCCAGAAAATGTCAAGACCACCGTGCACGAGCGAGGCCCTGACATCACTGTAGAGATTAAATCTTCTAGGAAGGAACCCGAGTACAGAACAGACCCGTCTCAGCACAAGGCGAAGACCATTGATGAGTTGTCCTCAGTTCACGGAAGTGAGGCGCATGCACATGCTCATAGCGACATTCAGTCAACGAAATTTCCGGTGAGTAGTAGCGTCATAAACGCAGGGCGTGAGATGCACGACCCGCTACCGCCGGTGACAGCCGAACAGTGCTCACCGACGCCGACTCGCCAGCAGGGAGAACCAGGGGCCAACATAAGTGTACCATCAAACACGCCGACACCGGCAGACGAACATGATACAGTGTAAAAACTCACGTGCATTGATTTATTCATATTTTTTGATAATCTTCTTGTTAAAATCCCAATATTTCTGTTTACAAGTGAGTACTATTAAAGTGTCGATTCAAGAAAGAAACCGCTCACAATGTGATCCGTTGTGGTCGGTTACTAATTAAAAGTGTAATTATTGAAATATTTTGTTTTATATGCAAACACTGTCGATGTGAGATCCAAACATTCAATGGCACTTGTTTAAAAGCGGTGACTTAAATGTAACGCTACCAAAGAACGGTAGTTGTTTGAAATGCAAAAATTAAGATCGCTGAAAGAAACTGTTAAGAAGTGGCAAATTGTGTTTGATCTACAATTTCTCGAGTGGATCAACTCATGAGAAATCAGGACAACGGCATCTACAGGCGGACTTAAGTGGCCATTCAGCCGCTGTGGGGGCTCCACACAAGTGTGTAAACACGCCGGATTGTCGCTAGTTAATAATATTGCAAACAAATGTAATTTACACTATGTATCGTACGACAGGGCAAGATTCGTATGTTTCCTAATAAAGTAATACATGTCATTGTATCAATAAAATGATATGCCTTAGCAGTCAGTCCATTATTTTTATGTTTATAGACATGCAACGTTTTCCCTTACCTTGAACAAAATGTACATTATTTTATATCGTTTTCAAAAGTTAACACGGTTTTATTCAGCTCTATTTCCCAATTCAGAAGAGTTGGACCTACATGCTTTTAAATCTACTGGTTTAGTAAAACGATTACATGTTTTTAAATAAACATATTGTATATTTGTTTCTTCTTTTGCAACACATCGCACATAAAATAACAAATAATATAAGTATGCTTGGCCTGGTGCTACGAACCGTTTATTGAGGCTACAATTCTGTCAATATGGTGCTAAAAACCGTTTATTGAGGCTTCAATTCTGTCAATCACAAGAAAAGATACAGATCCAATTATCTGTACACGAAGGAATTATAACCATAGAAGGTTACACGTTTGGACGTCTTCATGTTGTCTCGAAGGTCAGGTACAGGTTCCGGGTGTTCCATGTGATATCTGCAATATAAGAACAAGTTAATAATAATAATAATAATAATAATAATAATAATAATAATAATAATAATAATAGTAATAATAATAATAATAATAATAATAATAAAAGCTTTATTTCAGAAGGTAACATATAAAAACATAATCATAACAATGTCACAGCAAAGTCTTATTTTAATGTGGCATTCTACAACAACATAAACAGCACAGATACATCATTTACACAAATTGACATAAAGTGTCATAGACAGTTACACAATTTATGATGCAATAGAAAATTACATATCATGTGATGATGACAATGATAACAAATGTTTTTGATTACGTTTTTTTGAAGATATTTACTGAGCATGCAAACCTAATATTATTAGCAATGTCATGCCAAGTTGAGTTAGCAAAGTTGACAATCCATCCCTATATACATTTTAGGATCAAATATTAAGGCCTATGAGTTAACTGATTGAACAGACCTTTGTATTTTACAGCGATAGTAATGTTTTGTTTTTTATTTAAGATATAAAATAAATTAACGAATGAATCAAGCAGCAATATTTTTTCTAAGATATAATAATCAATGAAACGAATACACCGACGTATTTTACAGCGATAGTTATATCTTAGATTTAATAGTAAATGAAACGAACACACCAATGGATTTTACAGCGGTAGTTATATCTTAGATTTAATAGTCAATCAAACGAACACACCCATGGATTTTACGGCGGTAGTTAAATCTAAGATTTAATAGTTAATGAAATGAACACACCAATGTATTTTACAGCGGTAGAGTAAAACATAAAAAAAACAAGCACATAACCATAAAAAAAAACAGTACGATAAAAATCCACCATTATTAATATATAATAAATAACAGTCATAGTGTTGTTTTGGGCAATGTTTCTATATACGGTAATGTATTTGTTTTGATGTTATTTTGTTACACACACACGCACGCACACACGCACACACACAACACTATCCAAAGTACATGTCGTACTCCTGTGGTTATAACTTAAGAACGGTTTTTAGCAAAAATATAAAAAAAATCAAAGAGTTTACGAACCGAAAAGACCAACAAAAAAGCAAAGCCCTAAAAAGCGATTTTTATGAACGAACGGTACATTGCATGTAAGATCTATCGCTGTCCTTTTCAACTTCAAGAATTTAATATTTAAGCTAAGCATGTTTTATAGAATTAATTTACAAATGACCATCAAGTAACCGAGTATTAGCATACAGCATACAGGAACTGTAGTGTTAAGATGTCGAGTACAGCTCCACAATCGAGTATGTATTCTGATCTTTTTATAGAACTTGTTAATATTTTAAATATTATATAATTATGTATAGCATATGCTATCGTGCGATAGCTTCTTGGTTTAAATGTAGACAATATTACAACCATTAATACATGTATTTTGTGTCTGATAGGAAGCGGACAATATAACCGTTTGTTTCACTATTCATTTATATCCTGTTACAAGTCATATATGTTCTTGAGAAAGGATTATCCCTCTCAAAGGATTTTTTAAACGAGGTACATGTACTTCAAACGTCTTGAATAGAGCGGTGAATAGCCGACTTTCCGGCTTGTATTTAACATACCCGATTGAGATAAGTACAAAATACAAAAGGGACATGGTAAGTTATGCCATAGATTTATCCAACTAAAACCAATAGGAGTACTCTATATAGTCATTATTATGCCTAATCTCACATCGTTATGCTACAGGGTATTGTTTAAATTCCATCTTAGTGTAGAAACAGCAGCTGAAAATACAATGTTACCAGATGTAAAGCAGTTTACTTTAAAGGAAGATATTAGGTTTGTATCTGTTTTGAAAAATTTCAAGCATACATTATATACTACAACAACGACCTCACCGACAACAATAGACCAGCATTATAGGAGCAAAAATGTAATTTATTCAACGCCTGTTTCTTCCACAATGCATGTTTAATGGTTTAAAGCATTAATGCAGTTTACAGCGGTATTGAACGGTATTTACTGACACTTTGTTTAATACAATTACAATGACTTTTACATGAAATATTTTACAGATATCAACCATACGCATTCTGTTTGAATTAAACAAGTTCAAACTTGAAACACACTTTAAATGACACGACAATGGCAATGACAACCGGCATAGAGAGCATCCTTACTTAACCGCCGGCTCTTTGGAGCACGATGACGGCGACTACAACGTAGGAAAGTGAGCTGAAACATATATTCGAACAATTGGCAACTACGAGATTAGCTGCTCCATTCCTAACGTATCTGATCTGAAGGTAAAAATGAGGCGACAAAAGTTTCATTTAATTCATTATGAGTGGTGACAACACAGTTAGAAACAACACAAATGCCATCGCAAACCCGCGTTCATTTCTGCTTTCAAAAACAAATATTAGTACAAAAAAAATACAAAATTAATGTGGTAAGAAGTATTTTAAAATCTGTATGTCATACAAGTTGTGGGGCCTTCATCTTCTGATTAAAACAACAACCTACAAGTAATAACAATGTCAACTTCCCTTCAAAAAGGGCGTGGCACTTTAAATGTGCGAAAGCCAAAAGTCCCGTCTATGTAAGTATGTATATATTCAATTATTTTCTATGGCCTTATTTGATCCAGCCGTTCCGTTTAAAGGTAGTGCAGTTTGGATCAGATTTTTTTCTCTCAAGCAACCATACAACTTATTGTTACCTGCAAAGATCTAAGATCTAAGAAAGGTGGAGCATAATTCGACATAACAAACACGTATTTCCTATCTGACACCCCTGCACGATTTTTTAGAGAAAGAAAATCACGTGATCACTTACTTTCCAGATCGAGTTATATCAACAGCCGCTTGTACGTTGGTTTCTACTTTTAACAGAAAAGCTCTTCGTGATTATTTATAGATTTGGAAGTAATCACTTTTAGGGAGAGTGCGTGTGTTGTTGTTGTTTTCTCACGATTTATACTGTTTGACAATTGAGGAAGTGTGCAAAAGCTTTAGACTAAAGCACGATTGTATGCAGAACGTATGTTAAAATTCGATAAAACAGGAATAATGTTATTTTTAATAGGCAAACTGTCGAACATCATCTGTAACCTACATATGGCATGTACAATTAAGCTTACCTTTTCTGAAACTCGGCCTTGGAAATTTTACCAATGGCATTTGAAATGCAAGGGATTCTCAAATTATTTTCGTCCCGAAACGTAGATGTGTTGCGCATGCGTAGAGGTAATAATGACGCCACATCCCTAAATGGTTCGCAAGTTTCTCGCCCTACGTCAAGATCCGGTTCCCAAATAAGACCGCTAGGGGACGTCTTTTGGCGGGACAATGCAGACCATGGACCGAAATAGTCAATTTTGTTGTCATCAGTCTTTTGGTAACGTTTGCTGTCGTGACGTTCAAGAAACGACGAAACAAACTCGTTTTGTGTCGGCCCGAAGTGCACAAAAGAAGGTAGTCTGGAATTATAATAATGAGGCAGTAGAAGGTTCTCGTCTTTTTCACTCATCTTGAAACTATCAGACCAAGGACCGAAAAGGTCAGACTGTTCGTAGGTTTTTATATCGGTATTATCGTCACCACTGGCATTAGCTGAACCAGTACTCTCGAAGGTGTTTCCCAAGTGCTGATCCGCGTTGTCGGTTGGTTGCTTACTGGCTTGATGCAATGCCCGCGTGACCTTGTGCGGAGTGGCTTTGGTGACCGTTGTAGGTGTGTGATTGTCTGCGTCATTCAGGTCATGGTCAAGCCCGCCCGTCCAGCAGTATGGACAAGGGTCGGGGTGGTTGAGGATCCGACAACAGGTTGGAGTGTCTGGCAAATGGCTTGCACACACGGCCCGGAAATGGGCATCTCTCGCCAGCATCCGCACCATACTGTCAGAGTGATCTGTAGAGAGGTAGGTGGGGACATTATAAATGTGCTAAAAACATGGCATGCATTGACTGTGTATCAAAGAATGAGCGAGACTGTGGACATAGCAAAATCACAGAGCATTTAGATATGGCTTGTAATCGTCGTAAGTTTTACCAAAATTCCGAACATTAGTACTTGGAATACACATCAAGTGAATGAACATCTAAGGGAGGCCATAAAATGTCTTCAGAACAAATAAGCAGAATCAAAGCCAAGGAGAATCTAAGAATATGTATAGTCTTATTGATTATTGACATTCAATTTCAAGCATTTGTGCTTGAAGCTCTGTGAAAGCCCATTAAATCAGCAATTCAGTAAGACGACTGGTCAAACTTAGAGGCCATGCCGTTTTCTAACTCAAGAAGGTATAGTCATAAAACTTTCTTAGTTCATCTTTCGATTCATGTTGTTAGAGGATGATGGTAAAACCCCGTCCACATAAATGCATTTTTGTGACAACATTTACCCGTGTAATCAGTATTGCAGCTGGTCGCTTTGTACAAATGGTCGGTATACTGAGACAGGGCTTTCCGTGTGGCTGCTCCCAGCAGGTGTACTCCGTCTGGAACAGACAATGCAGTTGGCGTGTGTGATTGTTTAAAGGAATTTTATTTGTTGTAAGGTTGTATATGGGGTATAATGTATAATAGGTGAAATATTTTTTTTTAACTTTTTTAGGCTTAAGCAATTTGATATCAGGACACTAATTCCCACAGAATACAAGTCAATACTTCCAGTTTTGTTATAACCGAATAGGAATGGGTTAAAATTAAGAGAAACTAAACTAAGCCAAATTCAAACATGGGTCTCACCAATCTGCCTAGTTGGATCGTTTCTTGGAAACACCTGACATCCTTTCGTCCGAGGTACCTTGCGGCACGTGCTGTTCCCGGAGTTGTGGATCGACCTAATACATGTGACATAATTATTTTTAATTAAACTTATTCAAACTTTAAAAAGATTCAAGGGTGGTAAGCAATATATCATCACATAGGTCAGTCCACAAACTGTTGTCGGTCCTTCTGCTGGTTTCGTTTTTAATGCATTGAGAATTTAAGTGGTTTGTGTTTTGTTCGTGTTATTGCTCGGAATACCAGTTGCAGCAAGCACTTAATTGACAGACACAAAAGAGTAGAATCTGATACTTACAAGAGGTCATGGTGCAATGGCTTAGGGAACCTGGAAAAAATAATTGATATACAAATATAGTTTGTGAATATAGCAGTGATCGTAGCCAGCAATTAACCTCGAGTACGAATGCACTTTCTGAAGTCGCCTTAAACTGAGTTTATTTTCAAGGTAGTATGTTATTCAAACATCAGCGCCGCCAATTTTAGAATAATAAAGCAGTTTCTGAGACATATATGTCCACAATGCTCCGCAAAAACTTTGGAACAAATGGGTCACGTATCAATTATATTAGTACTTCGGCTTGTATATTTAAAAAGAATAAAAAACACACGAACGTTGCCAGGAACATGCTATAATACCTCTCTAAGATTAATAAGGACTTGTCTTTTCTTAAGAATAAAGACATGCTTGATAATTTTTACCTGCAATATATATTTTTAATTAACGGAACAAATCCTCAAAAATAGTAAATTAACAAATTTCAATATAATAAATAATTCAATAATTTCAATATATATATATATATATATGTTCAATGCATATTTCAACATTTTAATAAGTTAATCAAGGTTTAATAAATATTGCCAACTACACATGTACGTCAGTAAAACCATAATTACATTTTTCTTTTTTACATTTTTCTTTTGTTTTTAATCTGTATGTCAATAAATAGTATGAAAATTATAAGAAAACCATCACTCACATGTACCCTTCATATTGTGTCGTCACATCGCTCACTGGGTGGCAACTGTCAAAGTTGTTGCGGCTGTCATAATGAATACTGATTGTAAGTCGAATATTTATATTTAATCGACATTTAAACAATAAAAATAATTAATGCATCGAACACCTACGAGTCTGGCTCGAATTATATCTCTGAAGTTTATGTAACTGTTTAATGACTATTGCTCACATTAATGTGTACAAGAGTGGCGTGGTAATGTGACTTGTGGCTGTGAAAGTTGTTGTTATTGTGGTATCATTTATGTTCTATAACGTTCAAAGTCAAACTAGTGACTGTCTTTTCCTACGCAGAGTTGTTGTTCGTAATTGTCATATACATGTACTCGTATACCCCTGCAACAGGCTCAGCAGGCGCGTAGCTGCCTATACGCGAGTACGCAGCTGAATCCACATTATTTTGACAAAAAAAAATAAAAAATTTAGTAATAAAAATGTGGTTTGAAATTCAGCCGCGTTCGCCAGATCTGATAATTACAACACTGAATACTTTATAAATCATATAGCCTAAATCGTACACCATACCGTAGTATTTTTTTGAAAAGTTGTCGGCCTTTGCAGCTCTTCAAAGTCGGAAGTTTGCACGCGCCGTATTTTCGAAATGTAAACAAATGTTTACATCGAGTTCTTAAAGAAGTCATCAGCAGAATCAGCGATAGAAAAGAGGTAATCATAACTAAAATGTTGCTATGTATGCCTAGTGTTTATTTGTTTCGGTCTGTTTGTTGAGTAATGACATGTTTGACCATGTCTGTGAACCGATTCTAGCGAGACTGACAACATTTTGAACTAACCAACCTGAATCAGTGAATTCATGATGCAAATGTGAAAAATTCTGGTGCATTTGTCGTATTACTCTGCATTTTTGAAATAGTTCCTTCTTGGAAGATTAGTTATATTGATACATGGAATTTTTATGAAAAAAACATTTCTGGTAAACACAACGCTCGTCATTTTTTCATCTACGGAAGCGCATAAAGGTCAAAAGTATTCCGATTTCATACATGTACGGAGCCACAATTTATTCTTCCAGCTTCTAATTACACAAGAAATATGGCACAGAAGAGAATTGACAGCTTTTTCAGCGTAGGTCCAAAAACAGGGCTGTCTGAAAAAGGCACCGATGCAACCGAGCCTAGTACATGTATGTTTACTTTAACATGCTTTTAACATAAAAAGCTACAAACAATAGTCAGTACATGTTAAGTTATACATGTATAGTTAATGATGACAACAATTGTAACTTTTAATTTTGTTTAAACTTTTCAAGATTCAAGGACAGTATGATTTCAAACTTTTACATTACATTCATTGCAATCCATGCTTTAAATATTCAAATTGATTCTATAGTCAATTTTATGCACCAAAAATTCTAACACTTGTCCAAGTATCGTCATATGTATTCCATATGTATATTTATAGCGCCCGGTACGTCTGGTGTGAAGGAGGGTCCTGAACCTATGACTTTAGATAAAGATGAGCTCGTGGGGATTGCGTACAGTCCCGATGACTTGTATCCTGATCCAGCAAGGTTAACAAAGGCTTCAGATGACTCGATAAAAGTGAAAGTGCTGCAAAACAACAAAGAATGGGCCAAAACTTTTAAGTTTCCGTCAAGGTAAACTGATTCTGATTCATTTGATTTAAAGATGTGAAGTTATAACGGTTGCAGATCAATAGAAAATTGTAGTTTAGTCAACCAGTATTGTATAGAAAAATACCGTTAAAATCTCTAAACACAGTCCCGAGGTCTCAAAATCGATGGTTTATGTTGAGGTCTTTTTGTGAGTGGTACATGTGGGAAAATAGACGCAAGCCCGTCTCTTACCACTCGATTGTAAACCCATATTAAATAATATACTGCTTCTTCCACTTGTTCGATGTTTGGTTCCATTATAATTATATTAGCGCGCTATGACATGTTTACTATATAATTAAGACGAATAAAGTATAGTGAATATACTCATATATCTGATAACGTTATTGAAGTACCAGTATCATAAGTATACTAGTAAGATACTAGATATATACTATTAAAATGGAATCATTTGCTTCCCTGCTTTCCGGATTTCTACGTATTTGGTTGCAAAATTGTTCCATTTCAAGTTCGTACACTATTTCTTTATTTTATTATTTCAGTATTGAGTATGGAACGAAGCGTCAGTTCTCGGTAGATTGGCTAGAGAAGTATGACTGGCTTCGATATTCAGTTTCCGAGAATTCAGTGTATTGTGCTCCCTGTATTTTGTTTGGTGCTTCATCTCCAAAGGGAGAAAACATTCATCAATACCCCAGTATCAAAATGGTCTAATCTTGGAAAGTACATCAAGAGACATACCGAGCCTGGTTCGAGTCATCATAGCTGCTGCGCTAGTGCTAGTAGTTTTTTTTTTTCACTGCGTACTCTACACACAGCAACGCATTCAACTATTCAGAGACACTCGTAAATTTCATCCATTAAACTCCGACCTTCTTCTTACCGGCAATATATCTCTATCATACGAAGACAATATTACCATTTTCAATGCTGTCCAAACATTCATAAAACGGTCAAAACGCTTCAAAAGTCATGTTCCCGAACATTCTGACCAACCAACATGATATTCTATCTCATGTCTGTCTTTCTGTATATCTGTCTTTCTTCACCGCTTCTTCTATCTTTCTACATCCATATACTTCTTTTACATCTTCCTCTTACCGTTTAAATATATTGTAATATCTCACACATGTACATCTTTGTCAAGGATCAACTTTTGATATGATTATTTACTAACATCCTTTTAATGTCATGAACCAATTTTTTATATTAACCCTGTTTGATTGCCTACAAAAACCACCCATCTTTACATTATATCCTGCCATGATTTTTACCTGCAATTTATTGTACCGTACGGGGAGAGATGTCTCTAAGTTATTGAACTTGTATCTCAACCCGTTTGCCTATATTTAGTTGTAACTCATACCATGGTTTGTAAAAACATGTATATACTTGGCAATAAAATAAGTTTAAACTAAACTAGTTTTATGAAAATCATCGAAGGGAAACAAGCAAGCATTACAGCACAACTGTCGAGAAACAAAGTCGAAACTGTTGCTAAAAATAGACAGGTGCTTAGATCTGTTATAGAGGTCATCATTCTGTGCGGTAGACAAAATATTCCACTTAGAGGTCATGATGACAACAATAGTAACTTTACTGTCCTGTTGAAAGACAAGGCCAACAGGGATGAAATCCTGAAAACACAACTGTCCTCTAAATCTAAGGTTACTTACACTTCGCCTATGATCCAAAATGAATTAATCACTTTGTTGGGAAATAACATAAAAGGCAAGATAGTTCAGCTGTGCAACGATGCTATTTGTTATTCATTTCTTGCAGATGAAGCTACTGACGCGAGCACTATGGAACAAATTGCTATGTGTGTAAGATATTATTCTGAAACTGAACAGGACGTGCGTGAAGACTTTGTGGGCTTTGTGCAAGCAGAATCTACAACAGGAGAGGCTCTTTTTAACAAGTTTATTGAGGGGCAGCGGGACGCAGGATTAGACATCTCCAAGATGAGGGGACAAGGGTATGATGGGGCCAGTAATATGTCTGATTGTCATCGAGGTGTGCAAGCTCGGGTCCAGCAAGTAGTTCCCCAAGCAATGTATGTGCACTGCAAAGCCCATAGCCTTAATTTGTCAATTGTGCATGCCTGTAAAGAGGCACTCGTCAGAAACTTGTTGGACACAGTACAACAAATCGGTTTTGCTTTCAAGTACTCTGCCAAAGGTCTTTTAGCTTTCAAAGAGAAGCTTGGCAACGATCCCGTGGCACAGGAAGAGATGCAGAAGAGAACACGTCTTCAAAGTCTGTGTGAGACGCGATGGGCTAGTCGGGCTGACGCACTTTACACTTTCAAAGCTGCATACACATCAATTGTAAGTGCACTGGAGGTGCTAGAACGAGAGGGAGACTCAAAAGCACGGAGCTACAGATGCAGTATCCTTGGGTTCGACTTCATCATCTCTCTAGTTGTGGTTGAATTCGTCCTCCAGGGTGTTACTAGTATGCCTCTAAACAAGCTGCTACAGAAGCAGAATATCGACTTGATCGAAGCAGCCAAGGAGAGTCGAGTTCTTATAGCCACATTTCGTGCAGAGAGAGCCGATGATGCTGTGTGGGATGGGCTTTACGACAAAGCAGTTGCCATGGCAGAAGACCAAGGAGTCGAGCCTTCAAAGCCTAGAACAGCTCGACGCCAACAGCACCGTGGCAACGTGCCTGCCGACTCTGTTTCGGAATACTGGAAAAGAGCATTGTTCTATCCATTTCTTGATCATCTAGTTGTGGAACTAGAAGACCGTCTTGTATCCAGCAATGAGAAGTTTAAGGCTCAATATCTCATCCCAAGCCTTCTTCCTGAGCTCAGCCGAGATCACGAGGATTCCATCTTCCAGGAGTATGAGAGTGACCTCAGTGGGGATCGGGAAGCCTTCCGAAATGAGGTTTCTCGATGGAAAGTAAGATGGGAGCTGGAGGGGACAAAACCCTCAAATCTTACTGACACATTGAAGGCTACGAACAAGACTCTGTATCCAGACATCTTCACCTGTCTAGTTGTACTAACTACGATGCCAGTGTCTACCGCTACCGCCGAGAGGCAGTTTAGTATCATGAGACGCCTGAAAAACTACATGAGATCAACGATGCTCACCGAACGGATGTCTGGACTAGCCCTGTTGCACGCCTACAGACACATGGAAATAGATATTGATATTATCATTAACGAGTTTGCGGCCAGCAAAGGCCGCAAGTTAGACTTGCTGTGAAATGTAGACTAGTTGAAATAAACGAAAGTAAAGCTAATCATCTCCATTTTTATGCTAAAATAAATGGATTTTCGTTGGTCAAGAAAGCTCTCCGGAGGCCCCAAAACGCACCAAATTGCACCATTTATTTCAAAAATTTCAGGGGGGGGGGGGGGATGCCCCCTGACCCCCCTAGATTATTTTGAATCCACATTCTTTATAGGCTAGCTACGCGCCTGCTCAGGGCCGTGAATGTCAGGATTCTTAACGTAACTAAATTACAGATGTACGGTTTGGAGGTTCGTGTATATGGAACACATATTGCTTTAATTATTTTTGTTTCTAAACTTCATTTTACATTAGAAGGAGATGCCTGTTTTAATTTTTTTTCCACTTCTTTGTGAACGCCATTTGGATGGGTCCCACTAGAATTTCCAATCTATGGTATCCCTTGCTGATGTTGCACATACATATACATTGACTACATACGGGCACAGTATTGTGTTGCATACATTATGCCAATTCGAATCTCCTACAGTTGCTACGGAGGGATCATGCAATTTAAAAATACATATATTGTCATCGTATATAAGATAAAATATCATCTTTACCATAAATAAACAGCAAAAACAAAACAAAACAAACAAACAAAACACACACAAACAACAAACACAAACAACAACAACACAATTTATACGCGTATTATTGGGTTTAGTGTCTGAAAGTTATTACTATTACAATAACGGCAATTTCTGCAATGTGACAGACTTACAGCCTTGCGAACCCACTATTAATGACGTCAAAGCCTCCTGCATCCATGTCAACGTTTTCTCCCCAGCGTGGCCTCCGTTGGTGAATGGTCGGGTATGTCGGTAATGGTGGCAGGCTCGTCAGGCCCACGCTGAAAGACAGATGGACATTCGTTGCTATTCGGTATACATACAAGCCGAAGAAGCACTTGAATTAATACACTAATTAGTAGTAATATATGCAATTTGAATATAACTAAATTACCATTCCCGTTTTACTGAAGCTTTCCGCTTACCATATACAAGACGTAAGTAGTTGGTTCATTGCTATCTTTCTTTTAATATATAGAGTTGCAGGTTGCTGGTTTTATTTGCGCTGAACAATTTCTATTAAACCTTTCTTTTGGAAAAGTAGAGAACATAAAATAACACGGAATTCACAATCCATAATTATACTTCAGCATATCGAGTTCAAATTAAAAAGAAACCGGTAAAAACAAATGCATAAATTGAGGACTTCATTCCGATACTAGTAACCAGATAGAAATGCCGTTTATTCCGCTTCATTGCATACAACATGCAAACTCAAGCGAATGAATGTTAGGCCCGCTTTCATGAAATTGCTTTAGAGGATTGTACCTTGGCATGCATTAACCATGCATTATTCCAGGGATAATTGGAAGTTAAGTATATTGACGTATTCAAGTATAATTTTTTATTTAGACTTATATCTATTCTTATATTTAATGTTATATATCGGCGGCTGCCCCCTCCGCCACACCTTAAACAAATACCCCGCATTAAACGGCAACCACGAGCGACTACAGAATGCATACTTGTAAAGTGCAATTTAGCAAAGAATTTTGATTTTATCAGCAACCATTCGCTATCATAAATGATATGCTAGCAGTGGCCCTTCTACGTAACGAAACAGATACATATAGTTTTTCGTCAAAATGCACATTTTCTAAAATCCAGAATAAAAATGTAAAAAAGCGAACGAGTAACTGCTTATTCCTGCGTCAATTTGTTCTGATGGCAGTTTCTACTTTATAAGCAAAAAGACGTCTAACCGAATTACTTTATAGTAAAGTAATAAATGTATGAATATTTTTTTGCAAAATATAACGAAAAAGTAAAGGGGTTACTGACATAAGCAGTGAAGTCATATTTCAGAATGCAGTTGAGGACAAAGAAAACGGGCATGAAGCTATAAATGTACCAAGACATCGGGATGCTTCTATTTGAACTGGCGCCCTGGATGGCGGGAAGACACGGGACTACGTGCATGACGCCAATCGCCATTGGTCGGCTTGTCAATTCCCTCCGGGAATTCCCTCGGAAATTCACTGATCTTAGTCGTTTAAGATTCTCTATATGCGCTGATGAGATATTTTAATATACGACGTTCACTACTACTACTATAAAGCTTACGAACGAAAATGTCACGTTGCATAGGAACGTCGCCAAAATCTGACGTCATAACCTTAAGACGCCACGTCAAGGTAACGTTTGTTAAGTTTACGCCTGCAATGTAACATAACAACGATTGGAACAAATAGAAAGAAACAAAATTTATACATGTAGATTTAACTTTGGTTGATTTTAGACATTAACGCACCTATCGAAATTGCAGCCCATGTATAAATAGTAGTAATTCACGCGTCTAGCAAAACTGCCGCCAGAATTGGAAATAAACACACTTCTATAGAAATGGTAACCCATGTGCAAATATTAAACATTAACACGGCTATCAAAATGGCATTAATATAAGAAATAAACACACGGCTATCGAAATGGCAACCCATTTGCAAATACAATGTATTAGAAATTAACACGTCTATCAAAATGGCATCCCAGGTGTAAATATTAGACACTAATACGTCTAGCAAAACAGCAATCAGTATTAGAAATAAACACAAGTCTATCAAAGTGACATCCAACATAACAATTCGACATTGTAAACATAACGAATTTATTATTTCGAATTGAATTTGTGTGAAGAATACAGTTAAATAAAATCTGTAATTTAATTAAATAATAATTATAATAAATGATAACTTACCTTATCAAGATAATAAGTAGCTGTAGAATTTAAATATCGGGTCGAATCTCAGATCCACTTGTTAAGGACTACAGACTTGGGAAACACCAGAAATGTGGTTACCACGAGGCCCGCGTTAATTGATTGGTAAATAATTAACGCGTTTCACATGAGGAGACAGTACTTTTCTTGATAGAAACTGTTCATAAAATATTAACAGGAACAAGCCATTAGAACTTCGCCAGTTTAATTCAAACTGAAAACATTTACATGTATATAAGGACATTCGACCAATGGTCTCTATTTTGATTCAGGTTTCAGTATTATAAAACTGGCAAGATTATTTTTTTTTAATTTTGTGGCAAAGACGCCGTTTGTAATGGAAGCAAGACTTTTAAAAGCGCCATTTGATCTAATATTTGAGAGCCAAGCGGACTAATCATTAGATTCTAGGTAGAGGCAAAGTGTTTACTTTTCCTTGATATTGTAATCGGAAATCTTCTACTGTTTTTGTAAAAGGAAATGTCGTTTATGCTTTCACTTACGAACCAAGTGGATCAAACGAAAAAAACAACAACAACAACAACAAACATAACAAAAAACAAAAAGAAAACAATAGTTATTTCCAATACCTTATACAAAAATTGTCATTTTGCTTATTTTCATCACAATGCCCAACACTTTAACTGGCTGTTATCTCAGTGAACACGATACACTTTATGTTCATTTTTAAAGAATTAAGTTGAATCTCTTATATAGATAGTTTGCATGTGATGTCATAGGCACTGATAAGACAGTTAAAGGCAGCCATCTTTGAAAGCAGAAGCCAATGCAGGCCGAAATCTGGAAATATGTGCTGTATTAAACTCACCACTGTGTTGTTATTTTTCAGTCTATTTTATTGAATTTTATATCAAATTTAACACCTTTAATGAAGTATTTTAAATATAAAAAACTATATTTTGATAGTTTAAAAGGTAAACAAAATACAACCAAGAGAAAGTTACACTGTTCATTATGTTTAAGGATGAGTCAATACTTTTATTTATTTCGGCATATTAATTCTTTGTGTATTTATCAATTTTGGAATTATTGCATTCTAAAAATATGAATTTCAAGAGCTTTCCAGTGGTGTATAGCATTTAATTTTAGGAGTACAAATGAAGATTTTACAAAAAAAAAATAAAAAAAAATGTGCTTCTATACAATTCATCTGAAATTCCCTTGAAGTTGGCATCAAAGATGGCTGCCAAGATAAGGGATTTTCACTGATGCGGAAACTATTGTGTACCACCAGCCTCTGACAAGGGAGGCAACTCAGTGAATTTTTTATTAGTACGATTAACACCCTTTCATAACAACATAAATTTTGAATACATGCCAAAATTTAGGCAAGTATTATATTGATATAGTGTGTCTTGAAATCTTAAGTTTATAGTGAAATTAATGCTTGAGCGAATAAAGGTCTCCGGCAGACTGGAATTATAGCAAGGGCTTTCTAAATTAATTATAACGCTCATTTTGCTGACGTGCATGCTCACGTGTGCGTAAATCCATGACGCGCGCTAGAGTAAAAACGAAATTCACTCCTTATATTTACACTTCTTTTATCGGTTCAGCCACGATTTTTGCTTATGGGTTTAAAGCAAAAGCTTCAAATCGAAAACACATGGGAAATTCATTTGGAATCAACGGCCGCACACTTTTGTAGGTTACGTTCACTTGCGTTATTCAGCTCAGGCTGTATAGCGTAGTTTTTCTGTGAAATAAATCTTAACCTAAAAGGATTCAACATTATCAAGACAAAGCCAAATTTAAAATAAATGTTTATATCTGTGTGGTAATTGTTTATCTAAGCATGCACACGCTTGTTTATTCACGTGCATGGAGTCATGCATTCACGCATATTCGGACGTCTTGCAAAGCTCACAAGGGCCATGCAGGTTATAAAAAATAAACGTATTTTCTTCTTCTTAAAGATATAGGTTAATGTAAATAAGTGAGTAAGTACTGTAGCAATAAAAAAATGTATTTATGTTGGCGATATTGTATTCTTTTTTTTTTAACACCTTTAGCATTATTTCTTTAATAAGTTTGCTTAATTTACGTCTTCCCCAGTGTTGCCGAGGTACCTGTCACACGTAGATCCACACGTTTCGTCTATTTAGTCATTATCGACCCAATAAAATGATTAAGACTGACGTAATACATGTATTGCAACATCTGCATATTGTTTAGCTCAAACAGCTTACATCACTGAATCATCACAGGGCTTTTTATTCTCCTAGCCCAAATGCAATAAAATATTTTGCAGGGCAGCATGTCCACAAATAATTTAGAAATTACGGTTTATCATTGTATTTTCCTCAACAAGGTTTTAGATTTCTTTAACCAAACAAAAATGCAAACTTTGTGTGAAAAGTCGCTCTTATTAGTTTGAATGATATTCAACTTGAAACAGAATTTCATGCCGCTGATAAAATACATGTTGGTATGCATGGAATAAAATAACGCCTTGACTTTCCCTGAATATTACATTCAACCGGTAAATGGAAACCATATCAGTTCTTAGATCGTATAGAGATATTTAAAGTTACTTTAAAAGATAGCTGTCAAATATACGCACTTCCTAAGAATCAAATGCAAAAAAGCATTAACCATGTCTTATCTTTATTGTCAATCTAAGTTCATTTGGGTGAAAACAAACAAGTGAAGACATGGTTCAGATTTTGCTTGCAGTTTTAATAATGCCCTTCTTGTGGAAACATCTTGCTAACAGAAGGCTGATGAAGTCTCCTGTCACTGCCTACAACATCAGCCGGCTGTTGGAGCACCCACATCCTAGGTTGTCACTGACTGGCCAAATCTACCTAGCAGATAAGGGAACAACCACCCAGAACCCAGAAATAACCATAAACACATGTCAGGCTACATTTGATAATGACCCCATCTTTATCTGCTTACAACTTCATGTAGTGGTAACATAATTTACTGATAAGTACTTACTATGATAAATACTTACTATGAAATAGTGTAAATTCTGATTACGAAACTCACAGAGCAAGGAGCCGGCTGATCTGAATCTACACTATTTGCCCAAAATTCGTCCATCTATTGTAAGGAGGCTAAAAGTTTAGAGTCTGCCTGAACCAAGAATTAGATCAACAACAGCATGGTTTTGTACAGTATGTTGCTAATGCCAATGTTGCTTACAGTCTTTTCTAGGGACACCAGCATGGTGTAAAAACATTCCCAGGTGTGCCAAGTGTTCATACAGCCGACATCCTTAGGGCAGACCCAGGTCAGATCTGACTTCCATCACTAGTTACAAACATTGAACCAATCACATCATCTGAATCAGCCACTCATATCCACACTCACATCCAATTGTCCCAAGCAAATAATACTCTTCACACTTTTGTCTTATAATTTTATACTTTCTTTTTTGCTATTTGAACATTTTTCTCTTTTTTTGTGGCATTATACAAGTACAACAAATGAAGAATGAGTGATTGATAACAACGTGACTGTAGAAACAAGATTGGTGCCCTGCGAGAGAACTATCACAGGACTGCAAGCAGACCATATGACTGTTATCTTGCAATAATGAGCCGTGCACCTTGGGGCGGTGATGTAAAGGTTGGAGAAACCAGGGAAGACAGACCCTAATAACATGAACACATCTGTATATGTCAAATGAACAATGATGCACATAGAAAACAACTGACAGGCAATATATTTAGAGGCAGCCTGGTTTTCATCGTTAAAAACAATCCGAGAAAGGTACAATTATTAAACTGAAAAGGACTGCTTTTCAAAAATATGTTCAGTCAAGAGAAACAAAAGCGAAAACTTAAGCACAATATATTGAAGGCTCATGCAGAATAAATAGCATAATGGATCAGTTTGAACATTATAAGTTGTGCATCAAATTTACAATCTTTTAAAAAAAACATGAGAAAAGATACTTAATTAAAATTTCCAATAGAAATGTCAAAGGATGGTAAGTTTGAACACTAGTTCTAAAACTGAGGTAAGCAGGAGACAGATCTAGTGTGTAGGTTTCATGAAATGACACAATGCAAACAAGATGACTGATCCCAAGATGCAGGCCACATGACTAAATATATTCACTTCCACAACCAGACTGCACTGGTAAAGGAAGTGTCATTACATCACCCCACCTCAGCCATACTGCACTCGTGTATGGAGCGCGACATAGGACCTTGATACAGAATACAGATAGTGGTACAGAGTGGTAGAAAAAAATACAAAGTATTGTACACATTTTTTTTTAAAGGATCTCCAAAAGTTGTACAATAATCTCTATGCAAAGCAAAATTCATATCTTCACAATGTAGAAGACATCTTCACAGTATTCAGATATATCTAGTTAGGGTAAAGGAGACATCTTCAAATTCTTTGCTTATACATCTTGTAGAGGCGATATCCCAACGATGTACAAGGGAAATATCCACAGTTTACAAGATATATTGTAATGGACACATGGTACAAGAGATCTGAAGCATTGTACAGTAGATATTAGAACACTAGACTCAGATATCTCAATACCGTACAATTAAAATCTTAACAATGTACACAATATTTGTAAGATTGATTGTTTCATTGTTTTTAAAACTCTTCACAAGGTCCTCTTACACACACATAAAGTCTAATCAACTCAAAACTACCTAAGTAAACATCATAGCACCTTGTGTTTGATTTTGTAGCAAAAGTGCATAATTGGCCAATTAATCAAAAGCAACGAATGACATTATTGATACAGGTTAAATTTAATAAACATCAAATTAATTATTTTGTTCAAAAATCTTTTCACACATATGATATGCTAAGTGTTGAATTAAGGAAAGGATGATTTCAGAGATAAATTGTCTAAATCAAAGTCTACATGTCTTAATGTTGCTGAAGAAGTTTATTAAATGAGCAGATTGTAGGTTCACTATTTGAGGTATTCTGTTTGGCAACATGGCCAACACATGGCCGACCCATGTAAAACTGTGAAGACAAGACACAATTTTAATCCTTAACCTGCTAAAGTAGACAGGTATCATGCTACCTTCTATTTATCATCCTACATTTGGTTTGTCATGCTTTATTTGGTTTATCATCCTACATTCTACTTAACATCCTACATTCTGTTTGTCATGTTATATTCTGTTTGCTCCATGCTATATTGTCAGGTTTTTGCTATGATTACAGATAAAAGTCAATTCAATAGATCTGACTAAGCAGCAAATAAAGTATATCCTAATCAGACAGTTACCAGCAAGGAGCTGGAAAATCTGGATCTGAAACTTCCCTGTTTGTCTAATAAGTCTCAACAAGTCACACTTCACAGGTTAAGAGTTAGCAAAGACACAGTGTGTAATTACTGATTGCACATAGGGGCTGTGGATTGTATCCAACTGCCTACAGATTTTCTATAAATACATTGTATCTTCAAAAACAGAATAAAATTTTAAATTACAAATACCTTTTGTAGAACAAAAAATAAATAAAATGCAAAAAAAATTAACCAAATGTAAAATAAAGTTACCCATTAATTTATTATGAAGATGGTATGGAAACACATCACACATCAGAAAAAAAAGTTCATGATCCAATGATCTTAATGTACTAGACATGTAATAACAAGAGAATTAGAAAAAGAAAAATGTAAAGAGCCTAATAGCACGAGTCTAATACAACCAATTTATTTTTATAAAACTTTGCATATACTGAAATTAAATGCCTTTACAAAGATAACAGACTTTACCTCAGCTATTTGGCTTCATGTATAAAAACTGCTAGGGTATGTAATATCACAATCACAGAATGACAAAAACATTGACAATAAAAAAATCCTGCTGTGGTATGAATGTTTTGTTCAGAGATTAGGTTTAGAACATTTATGTTTTCTCATCCTCTCCACAGCCTCCTCCTCCTCCTCTTCCCAGCAGCCAGATGGTACTGCTGTTGCAGGATTACGCTGGTGGTTGCCATGGTACTCGAGGGGTGGAGAAACCCTTTGTACCATCCGGACCCTTCGGGGGTCGAATAACAATTACTCGTGGTCCAACCATCTCATCATTCATGCTCTTCAGACGACTCAACAACCGCTCTGGACGCTTCTTCTCCCTGTCATTATCAAGAGCAAAACTGGTTACAATAACAATCAGACTTCAGTGCATTTAATTAAAACAAGTTTAAATCTGGTTAACTTGCTGATAAAAACTTAGGGGCAGATAATCATTCAAAGATATACAAGGACAACATTGGTCATCATAAAACTTAGGGGCATGTTATCACTCAATGATAAACAAGGGCAAAACTAGTTATCATAAAACTTAAGAGGCATGCAATCACTCAATGATAAACAAGGGCAAAACTGGTTATCATAAAAAGCAAAAGGGCACATAGTCACTTAAAAATTAACAAGGGTAAGACTGGTTACCTTGATAAAAAACTAAAGAGAACATTACATTTAAAGATAAACAAGGGCAAGACTGGTTATCATGATAAAAAACTAAAGAGCACATTAACATTTCAAAATAAGACTGGTTATGATAAAACTCTGAGGCAAGCAATCACTCAATGATAAACAAGGGCAAGGCTGTTTTTTTTTAGACATTCTTGCACTTAACTGTCCAATAGTTTACATGTGCAAGACTGGTCTTAATGATAAATAACTGCAAGAGAGGTTATCACAACCAACAGACTTTGGTGCACTTAATCTCACAACTAAAAACAAAAACAAGACTCATAACCATTAATGTCTACATAGAAACATTAATTTTATGTAATAGGGTAATGTTACTTAGCAATAATTTTTACTATTGTCTTTTCATATTTTACTACTTTAAAATGCAGTACATAAATACTGACCTATAGGCTATGTCACAGTCAATTAAATCAATTTTTAAAGATTGATCTAAGTATTATTACTGACCCGAGAAGATTTATTTAATTCATCACTTCCCTAATATTCTCTTTTAAATCAACATTAGGTAACAATAATGTCTGCCAACTTACCATACTCATCCCATCAAACAACCAAGTCGAAATATGACTAACACATTAAATATATTTATTTGGGTAAGCTTTTAATACAGAAAAAAATAAAAATTAAATGGGTGTATTGATACAAATCAAAAGAAAAAAGTAAAATGTTAAATGAGTACCTATAGAGGTGATACAATAGATGACAAGAGATGGATGTACTTGTTATGCTCAGAACAAGAAAGTGTGACACTGTCACCAGAAACAGACAAAGAGATCCCTATGTATATGCCAATACATGCACAATATCCCATCCCACTTACACTGTGATCTTGCGTAGGTTACATGCAGAGTATTTTCCATTCTTCTGGTTCTGTATGACTACAAACTCCACCTCGTCCCCTGCCAGGATGTCAGCCCCATTGTTGATCTCTGTCATGTGGAAGAACAACTTCTTCCCCTCCTCCACCTCATATGCCAAGAAACCATACTGAAACATGGTTAGACATATGGTTTTATCAATAAAAGTATTTATGCTGAGCAATAAAACAAAACAGATAATAAAAAAAAGATGATACATGAAAATTGGGTTATTTCCCAATCCTCCAACTCATACAAAAGCCATCCATGCTAAAGAAAGTTGGACATTAAACAAGTTATATTCCAATGAATATAGAGAGCAAGTGAAAAGGAACTTATAAATGCTAAGTGAATCTCATCTAGTTTATATTCCTTCACCCCAATCTTCTATGCCCGCAAGCCATAATGTTGAGACTTTGGAAAGTTGGTAGTTGCAGTTCAGTAATACATTATTTCCATATCTATTTCCATACTGATACAGAACAATAATAATTAAAAAATGATTAAATGTCAATATTAAATAACAAAAAGAATTGGTGACAAAGTCAACAAGAGAACATGCCATATTTTATGATCTACTAAAGGGAAAAGAAATATTCATATTATCTGCAAAGGGAACCTACCTTATCTTTTACAGAGTCCACTTTTGAGCGTATGAACTTGCGGATGGCTGCCACATTCATGGCCCTTTTTTCTCCAGTGACTGAGTTAACAGCCACCTGGAATTTGACAGCATCCCCCTTCTGTAAAAAGTCCCGCTTGTCTGACAGACTGGTGATACAATATGGGTACGCGGACCCCTCGGAGTTATCTGAAATATGGCAGTAGAACAATCGGGTTTTCACCACAAAATTACTGTAAATCAGGCTATTAGGACAGATATCTACAGATAAAGAATGCAAAGTTTAATTCAAAATCAAAAGTATTTTTGGACCTGAAGCAAAAGTTGTTAAATACATCAGTAAATTTTTGGCATTACTAAACAATGTAAATCAGAACACTTGACTAGTTACATGCCATAATCTTTTTCAAACATAAAACAACAATCTAAACTCCAGCTTAAAACTTGGCTCTATTCATGCAAGAGATACCGTGAAACATTTAACCCAGTACCAGCCTAGTGAAAAGCCAATACTGTAAATACCACACTACAGGTTCAACTCTGGGCCCAGATTAATAAACATTCTTTTAGTCAATAGTCATATTACTTAAATCATTGATTTGAAACACTTAGATTCCCAGTTTCTTGTTTGTTTGTTTATAGTGTTTTATTTTTCCCCATTACATTGGACCAAAACAATTATGGTCATATTGGCAACATCTAGCTGCTTATTGGTGGAGAAAAACCCCAGACTTATGACTAAGTAAAACTACTGGCACACTGGAGGTTAGCTAACCTCCCACCATGAAAGTTCTAGCCCTGACAGGGATTTGAACCTGCATGGTTAAGGGCTAAGGAGTTACAAGTCAACCACGGGTGTCCCTCCTTATTTCTACAAATACATGAAATGCCCGCATGTGTCTATGTGCTCACCATCATTGATGACCTGTATGAGGCCTGAGTACTCCTCCTGGTCAGTGTTGACAATCCTCATTGGTCGAGTCACTTTCCCTTGGAGAACCTCAGCATCCCTGCTCATCTCCTGCCAAAAACAACATACATTCTAAACTCTATACTCCATCACTCACTACATTATACACTCTAAGTAGAGTATAGTAGACTATAGAACTATTAAAACATAGATTAATGCTCAAACTGAAAATGCAGCACAAAAGAATGTAGATGCATAGTCTAGTAATCTTTCTGAGTGTGTGCCTAATGACCAGCCAATCTTACATGAAACAAATACCTACTACAGTAGGTAAATAACCAGCAAACCTTACATGACCCAAATACCCACTACAGTAGGTAATTAAAACTGGCATTTTTATGAATCCTGTTTAATTAGAAATATGATTCACTACCAACTGAATGATAGTGCAGGAGAAAGATACTTTTGCAACTTTAAATATAAAAATTATCATTTATCTGAAGTAAATTTATTTACACATCTTGTACCAAAATCTGGATTAATGAATCAAATATAGACAATAACTGTCTATAGATAGCAAGGTAAACTTTTCTCAGCTCTGCTTGGTCGAAAAAGGGCATATGTTCCAAAATTAATCTTAAGGCAAAATTACCTATTGAAAAGGGCTTCACATTTGACAATGAACAAGTCTTTTAAATTTGAAGAGACAAAAAGGTCAAGCAATGCCTATGAGATGGTCAAGAAAATATCTACATATTTTTTCTTCAAAAAGTCAAAATAAAAATATTATAGATGATGGGAAGTAATGCTTCATTTGTATACCCTGCTGTTGTTGCTTACCTCATACTGGGGAATAGTTCCTTTGGGCAGTTTCTTTATGTTTTCTGCGCTCAGTTTGGCACTCTTCCTTGTGATGGTGTATTCTACCTCATCCCCTAGGTCCAGGTCAGTTGCTAAACCTTCACACGAACTGGAGACACAAATAACATGCACATGTAATACCTTGGTATGATCTGTGAAATGACAAGACAAGGAAGCCTTTAACATTAACCAGGAAATAAAAAAACAAGCAAAATCTTCAAATCAAATGTGACAACCAAATTTTGTTAAATCCTTGTACAATATATTTTTAGGGGGCTGGCAGGAAAGTTAAACAACTTCATCTTTTGTTGTACACACTACACAAAATATAATCCACAAATACTGAAAGATATAATAGCATGTTAATGATTCCATTATTCTTTATATGCATAATAATATTCAACAGACAACATCAGGTCGTGCTAAAGGTGGAAGACTGTACCTGAAGTGGAAGAATAGTTCTTTATCGTGGTCTGCATTCTCTATAAAGCCATAGTTATCCTTTAGGGTGGCAATGAATCCCTGACAGCGACCAGTCAGGTTTCGTAGAACCAGTCGTACATTCACAGCCATCCGGACAGGTCCACCAGGTCGTCGCTGCTCTCCAATGTTAAAATCCACTTTATCACCAAACCTACATACATCAGGGAACACAGAGGTTTGTGAATGTATGATTAAGCAATAGGGGAATATTGGTATTATAAAAATAAAATACAGGCACCTTCAGACTTTCCTATAGTATAATATAAAGATATTAAACTTTCATACAGGACACTTTGTCATCAATCCATTGGATGACCAAACCACACAAATATTAATAACACTTACTTAAGGTCATTCAGACTATCAGTTTTATCTATAATTCTCAAACATATAAATGTATGGTAACAAAAAGAACAAACAGAATTTACAGAGCATTTTTCTTGAAATTGAGTAACCAATGTTCAACTGCACGAAAGCCTCAGACAGGTTTGCCAATGATTCTTAAATACATGTTAATTAAATGACTTACCTAGGAATATTTCGATTATCTGTAACATCTTTGATGTTGTAAATTATTTTATGTATAGCACCATCCATATCGAAGATAATACTGCCACTGTCTTCCTTTCTGTCTTTGGCTGAAAGTATTATAGTTTCTGCATAAGAACCAGTGAAAGGAATGTGCGAGGAAGACATACAAAACATGCTGAACATCACAATCACAACAAACATATGATATCATCTTTCATGAAAACTGTGATGTGTATGTATGCATATAATACCAGGAAAGAAGGTCTGTAATAAACTTTAAGCTTTACGTCACAAAAAAATGTGAAATGGTTCATAACAACACTTTATCTTTCCATAAAGCATCAAATGCTTGAGTGTTTGTTTTTTTTCCCCTTAAATTGTGATTCTGGGCAGAAATAAGAAGAAAAATGCTCAACCATCATACTTAGGATTTTAAGGAAATTTCTGTGCATATAAATTGCTTCCAAATGGCCATGGCCATCTTATTTATAAAATATATCTATAAATTTGGCTACTTTAAAGCCTTATATGGCATGTAAGTACTTACTGGGGCTTCGTGGGTTGGCTGGCTCTTTTTCAATGGTGCCAATGTACTTCTCTGGCTTCACAACCACTGCTCCAATAGATCCCTTGGGAATCAAATGTATCCTGCTAGCAACTTGACGACTGGGGGTTGTGGGGTCCTGAACATATACATGGAGAAACATTTTACCTTTTATTGACAGTTGACAGGAATAACTAAACGAGAAGTATCTTAGAATTAAAAGGTCAAAAACATATAACTATACGATCCATCACACTATATTTTCAATATTATAAAGCAATGCCCATTACATTTGATAACAGCATGCCTTTAAAACAAACACAAACATAGCAAGTAAAAGCAGTTGTTTCAATCTCAATTTATATTAACTCATCAATTCACCATTATATAATACTAAAATAATCACACCATCAATTATAAAATTTAGTCACAGGTTTAGATGTGTTTCTTTTTTTACGTAATAATGATGGCTAACAATGATGAATTTTTGTTTACTATTATATAATTGAAGAAAAATATAACAACTGCTGACATGACTTCCCAATCGAGCATCATACCTGCATCACTGTAAACTCCACCTCATCCTGCACCTGTAGCTGTACCTTGGAGTCAAGTACCTCGCTGAAGTGGAAGAACATACGAGCATCCCTCTCCGCACACTGGATGAAGCCGAACCCCTCCTTCAAGGCAACCACTGTACCCTAGAAGATGGAAACATTCAATCTTCATTAAAACTTAAGATGGTTCACTCAAGACCATTTTGGAGTGGTCTATATTTCAGTCATTTTTGTGTTTTCTACAAGTTTGTAAGTAGGTTTCAGTGACTGAACTGCATACTAACTAAATAAAATACATTTTAATCATTGCCTGTTTCAGAATATTTATAAGAAAAAATCAACTTAAGAAGATTCTTAGATGTAGTCACTGCTTTTATAAATTTGTCCTAGATACAAAAGTTAGTAAAGATTTATCTTTGTTAAAACATATTGCTTTTGTTTAATAACACTCTTTTTCTGGTAGTTAATCAATATGTAATAATAAATTTTGTGAACATATAGATGGTAAAGAAACAACAATCAACAGTTCTAAAAAGGAGAAAGCGATACATACAGTTTCCCTGCGTTCTGTAGTTTTATCGAAAGTTTCTTTAAGAAGTACAATTTTTGTTGCATGCTGGAGTTTATCCCGACGATCTGTTGCTATGCTGAACTCGACGATGTCGCCCGGCAAAAGAGTATACTCTCCTTGTTGGTCCTTGTCTCCATATGGCAGATCTTGATTGCCACTGCAACAGTTGACACAAACCCATCAGTGACACATCAATATTCATATTACTATTTATTAAGAACTGAACTCCAAATTAAAAAAACAAATTTTAAAACTGATATTTATTAGGGATATCAAAAAGGCTTTTAATGAGTCTTAAGTACTCAGTCTTTTTCCCAAGCCTGTACTCGTCACATTACTGCTGTCTGCCAAAGGTTCTTATTTTCATTTTTTCTTGAAGATGAATTTAATTAACCCTTTACAATCTTGTGTATGGCTTTATACAAAATGACTGTTGCAGGTACAACAAAGGCTGTCCATGGTAGCGGCATCCTGGTTTTGTGCAAGAGATTAAGAGATTTGTAAATCACATCATGAAATGCGTTGATTGCACTGCTTCAGAATTATCCAGTATGCCTTCAGAAGTCTTCAAGACTACAGGCTGCAACTTATTGCTTTACCAAAGCAGTATTTTCTGAATTTCAATATGAGGGACAAAATTAGGGTTACCCTTTTGCGGACTCAAACTGTATACGTCCGCCCAGAGGGTCGCTGGCCCGTTTATTGGACTTGACAGTTTTGAGGATCTTGCCACGCTTCCTCTCCACAGAGATATCCTCGAAGATGACCGTGCCCACGGGCAGTGGGGTGATGTTCACAGCCACTTCCTTACCCTGGGGACACAGATTGATAGGTCTACAGTCATACATTGTCATAATTTGCACCTATCAGTAATTTGATGGGAGTGTCAGCAGTTAAAGCCCAATTCCAAAGAACATGATAGTGCTATACCCCTCACCTGAGTGCTGTATACATAAAGTAATTGTTTATGATGTTTCTCTTTCAAGCTCAAGCAGCAAAATCTCCTTGCAGAGATATAATCTACGAGATATTAAACTGCAAAAACAATCAGTCTATATTTTCTCATACATACACCTACCTTTAAATTATTCATGCTTTACCTATCAATTATTAACGGAAATGCTATGCTTGAGCTAGTTGTCCACCTGTATTTCCTCAGTCCCTCAACGCCTGGTTTCGCGTCCTAGCAGGGAACTTGCTTAAAGAGATCATTCTGCTGTCATGTGGCAAGCCTGTGGTTCTACTCAGACATTTGTCTAGCATCTTCCTTCAACTACAGCTGGACATTGCAAGGTTTTGATGCAAAAATCTATCAAGTATTAAATGAATAATATTTGTTTTGTGTGTCACAGAGTACATACTATCTTTGAGAATAGCTTACATTTCTGGTCTGTATCTCAAACTCTATATCATCTCCCAGCAGGAGCTCATTGATGTTACCCATGTACTCGCTGTAGTGGAAAAAGATCTCCTTGACAGCGTCAGCACGTTCTATGAAGCCGAACGAGTCTTTCATCGAGCAAACTACACCCTGGTACTTCTTTAACTTCAGTTCCACCAACTCCAGCTTCCGCGCGTGTAAGTTACCATTCCTGATATAGAAGAGAAAACAAGTCATTTCAAATTCAGATGGCAATAAAGCATTATTCCATCTTCTTCATAAATTATACTGAAAGTTATAAGTTACTATTTTTGAAAGCAGAACTTTTCCAATATACTATCAATAATAACTATGAGGTGTGAATGCCAAGCATGCAAACTTGCAACACTGCATGGCTTTGAGTGACAGACAAGGCAAGACCTGCAGTGGACTGGTGGATCTGCCCAAATCTTGGGGACTGGAGTCTTTCTTCACCAAAAATTTGGAGGGAGTTAACACACTTGAAGTTTGATGAAGATTAGACCATAAATGTGGCCTCTTTATATTCACAAGCATGATGGACAAAGAGTTATCAGAAAAGCTCAATTTGAGCACATTATGCTCAGGAGAGATAAAGAAAGAAAAAAAAAAGCGATTATCATTTAATGCAAGAAACAATGAAAAACAAAAGGCTGCTTTTCTTTTAAAAATTACCTTATGTATGAATTTACAAACAAGAGTGCCAAAGTGCCACAAAATATGCCCATAGAAAATTTTGGTAAATAGTTTAAAGGTTTGACATAGAGATATTATAGACACCAACAATTCCACAAATATTCATGAAGATCAGTGAACAACCATGTCAGTAAGAGCAGAGACCAATTTGGCATTTTGTGTAAAAATTAAGCACCAAAACTCTGAAGTGTGTAGGGCGATTTGGCTGGCTGGCTGAGATATTACGCCCATAAACATTTTCCGCAAGTTTCATAATGATTGGAAAACAACTGTTAGATTTAGAGAGAAGACAAGGCAAATTTGCCATTTTTGTATAAAAGGTCATAAAACTCTGAAGTCCCTGAAGAAACTTGGCTGGTTATCCAACTTGGCCAAGATATGCCCATAAACATTTTCCCTAAGTTTCAAGACGAATGGACAGCTGTTTGAGTTAAAGAGCAGACATCGCTGTGGACCCCGCCCGCCCACCACTCACTGCACACCATGGGTGTTACCATAATACGGCCAGTCTTAGAGAGTGTATAAAAATGCGGTACTCTGTAAGTGATCGCATACCATTGGTCACATCCATGCCTTGCTGTTTTGCTGCTACATATATAGATTCCTACCTTAAGAAACAGGTTTTATATGATGAAGTATTTGTTAAATACATGTACACAGTTCCACAGTCAGTTTTAATCTATATAACCTAGCAACTGTCTATCAAGCTTACGGAGAACTTTCGCTATGTTGGTTTCATTCTAAAAGCCTCACCTTTTGTCAGTAGCAATGAAGAAGGTTACTTGATCGCCAGGTTTTATTTGAGTATTTCCAGTGTTATCCACAATGTCGTCCAGTCCATACGGCAGGAAGAACCACTCCCCATTGTGCTCATAGGTCACGCGGCCCATACCATCCATGGAACCAATAGTGGACCCCTAGAAGTGGTCAAATGTGTCATAATGTGAAATTCTTGTTAGTAGTTTTGGTTAAAAATTTGCAATAACCAAAATTATTTAGCAGACAATGACAATACCATATACTGGTCTAGGTAGAAAGACAAACAGAAAAGCTTGGCACTTTAAAAATAACTAGTCCATGGATTGGATTTCATAGACAGAAATATACAAAATCTTCAACTAAAAGAGGAAGTAACCAATACAATTTGAAAATGATGGATGAAATACAGTGCTGTAAAACTAGACAATTATACTGAACTTAATTTATGTCCATAGTAAAATGTTTATTTCGGAAAAGTCTCAAATTATCATATATATACTTTTTCTTCTGTTTTTGCAGAATGCTCACATTTTTGGGTTTAGCTGGTTTTGCTTCCTGTACCACACTGCCAATGTATCGCTCTTCACTGAGTACCTCGCTCGAAACAAGGCTGGGGTCTACCTTGACCAGGTCACATGCTACAGGACGACCGCTACGACGGTCAAATGACATCTGAAACTCAACTGCATCTGAAAAAAATCATTGCTGTATAGTATAATGAAAATGCAAGTGAAAAAGGGGCCTAACTTTGCCAAAATTAAATCAGTGAACAGGTATTCCAAGTTTGAAGCACAAATGGAATGTAACAAAAAGGTTAACCAACAAAAGAATCAAGACACCACATTTTTTTTCTTCTGAAAAGAGAAATAAAAATCAATTTTGCAGGGCCAGTCAATATAAGGATTGCGGTTTAGGGATGGGATTTGCTGGCATTTTTGCGGATACTGTACAGCAACATTTCTATCATTATAGCCCAGGTCCATTATACTGACACCGATGAGTCAGGCGTAATGCTGTCTCCTTAGCCCCGAGCGTTAGGAGGGAAGCCACTACTACCAACTTTGATGTCTTTGGTTTGGTCTGGCCTGGGTTTAAATTCGCGACCTCCCGATCCGTACGCCGACGCTCTACTACCCGCGCTATTGCGACCGTTGTGGTTTAGGACACACTACCAATTACAATGACTTCTGTATGTGTCAGCCTGGAATCAACCCTCCAACTTTTGCACCAGGTGCTGAAGGTGTTCTTACTCTGGGTCAGTAAGAAGAGTGCAGCTAAATAAGATTATTTTCATCCAATTTATATAATTTAGATTTCAATTTTCCTTCAAACTTCCTTTTTATATCTACTAACCTCCAATCTGAAGTGTCTCTACATCTCCATTGAATTCACTGAAGTGGAAAAACAAGCGAGCCTCTCTATCCAAACATTGGACAAAACCATACGAGTGCTGAAACAATATTGGATGAAGGGCATTGAACTGACAGTTATTATAAGTTTCTTTGAAAGAATACAATGGAAATACACAATCTGTTGGTGTTGATTTTTTTTTAAATGGTTCAAAAGCTTTTCCTGAATTCAGTTCATCAAAATGCATTGTTTGCCTAAAGCTTGTAATTCACTGGTGAGAAACCACAACTTGCCATTACATTATTTTACAGATTTTACTATTTTTAAAAATGGAACTGTTACCAATGTATTTCAACTTTAGTCAATAGCAGCATCTTGCAACATTAACTGAATAACTCTCTATGGAAAAAATGTGTCAATAGTTTTGCTTTATTTATACTGTTATTTATTTTTTAAACAAATGGAAACGATTCTATCATAAATTAAACTGATTCTTTTAAAATTGCCTTTTTAAATAAAGTTCATCAGTATATTGAAACACACAGTATGAGTCTGATGATTATAATGGTATGTACCAGGAGTTTCTCTATAAGACCAGTCTCCCTAATGACTGGGTTGCTAGTTGACTGTGGGGAGCTGGGCATCAGGGAGCTGATCAGATTCGGTGCTCTCTGGTACGATACAATGGCCGGATCTTGGGCGACTGGCGGCTGCAAATTCAAAAGAATTATATAGAGAACAGATGCTTAAAAGTGGAACAAAGGATTTGTTTTCCAGTATTGGATATTAAAGCAATATTACAATTATCACTAATTCTTTATAACAAGTGTTTAGTTAATATAAAAACATGGCTGAAACAACAATATTTTCACAAAATTAATAACATTTGTCCTACATTATCAGTATTAAGAGCTTGTTGGCAAAGATTTTAAGCACATATTGGGACTCCTACTTAACACAGTGAAGGACTGATACTGTAAGTCGAACTGCTTGATTACATTTCTGAATCACTAAATTATAACCTGGTGACACTAGGTTATACTTCATGTCTAGAAACTGACAATAGAGCTTTTTACTAAACATTGCAGCTTGCATGTTTTAAACCTGTGCATGTGCAGTACCAGAAACATATGAAAAAGGGTTTGAACTAAACAAGATTAAGTGTCACCATGTGCTTTGGAGCCCTTAACAACCATAAACTGAACTTATTTTTCTTATTGTTCAAGTTACATGTTTGATAGCTACCTTCCACTGAGGACTGTTCACTTTTCTGCTGACAGCGGACATTTTGTTACTTTCTTTTACATAGGTCAAGTAGTCGCTGTTTGTCCTCAGGGGCTGCAGATTCTGTGCATGAGTTCTCAAGGGCTTCTCTTGAATAAGTTTCTTAATGTTACTTCAAAAATCTTTGTCTTGTTGTCACTTTGATGTTTCTGTTTCAGCTTTGGTTTAAGTAGTTTTAAAGTTATAGCTGAAAAGTAGCTGAAAAATAAAGATGATTTAAGATGTAAAATTAGAATGCAGATCAAGTTGATTCAATAAATGTTTGTGGTACAAATCAATCACTTATCCGTCCAATTATCCTGAACTCATCCACTTTTTCATGAGTGAAACCCATGACATCAGGTAGTCAGCAAACCAGGTGGGCATAAAGAAAAACAGTGCTGAAGTTCTTATCCATCACCTTCTTTTTAAACATTGGAATGTAGCTGCCTGGCCCTCCTATACTGGTGCTTTACAGTTTGCACTACTATAGTTGGTACTAAAGTAAATCCAGGGAAAAGTGAGCGCCTGATGTGGGGATCCAACCCACGACCCACGGATAACCGTTCTGGAGCTCTACCGACTGAGCTAAACGGGCCACCTGTGGGCCTCTCCACCACACCTGCACTACACTCCTCCCTCACCCATCCCTCTGGGCTCAAGCCCAATTCAGGACAGCCACACCAGGCTTCTGTTTACTTTTGACACCAGTAAAGTAAATAAAGGGAAAAGTTAGCGCCCAATATGGGGATCGAACCCATGACCCCCCGATAACCGTTCTGGAGAGCTCTACCTACTTACCTAACCAGACCACCTGTGGGCCTCTCCGCCACACCTTCACTACACTCCTCCCTGTTATCTATATGGGTAAAAGCCCAACTCAGGACAGCCACACCAAGCTTTGGTTTACTTCTGATTCCAGTAAAATAGATCAAGGGAAAAGTGTCAAGTAAGCACCAGATGTGGGGATCGAACCCATGACCCCTGGATCACCGTTCTGGAGCTCTACCTACTGAGCTAACCAGGCCACCTGTGGGCCTCTCCATCACACTGGCACTCCCCCCCCCCCCCAATACCTCTGGGCTCCTGTTCAATAAAAAGACAGCCACACCAGGCTTCCGTTCACTTTGACTCCAGTACTCCAGTAAAGCAAATAAAGGGAAAAGTGTCAAGTAAGCACCCGTTGTGGGGATCGGACCCATGACCCCTGTTCCGGAGCTCTACCTACTGAGCTAACTGGGCCAACTGTGGGCCTCTCTACCACACCGGCACTACAGTACAAATAAGAAGCTTTGCTGAACTATATAAAATATTCAATATTCACAATGTTATCTGAGTGATTTGTGTGGAGTTTTTTAGTATCAGATATTTCATTTTTTCAGTCATGACAACAATTTCACTATGTTTAGCCAACATTCGCTTAAACACTTTGCCTAAGACAACAAGTTGTTAAAAAGTAAGGTAATATTTTTTTCCACCTGTATCGAAAAAATGGCTTTGTTCCAAGTTCTGGAAGATGCGACATATTTTAGGTTATGTTATAACAATTACATTCGACCAATTTTGGTAAAAACTTAAGAAACAAAGAGAACAAATCTTGCTTTTTCGAATGGTACAATATTTTAAAGCGGGTTAGTGTCGTAAGCTTATGGTATTATATTTTTCTCTCACCCCTATGCACAGTTCAGCAGCGCAGCCGCCATTCAAGTCTTGTGTTGGAGTAACTTATTTCTCGTGAATTATTACATTTGTCAAAAATATAGAACTTTTATTCAAGCGTACAGATTCCTCAAATTCCGAAAGTTATTCACATATTTATTATAAAAATTAACATTTAAAAATAGGTTATCTTATAAAATAAACGAATTTAGTTATAAAACAACACTGTTTACATAGGACAATTTTACAGAGGCGAAATCTGTGTTTTCACCGCTTATAGTTAATTTGGGAATCCTATCATTCCATAACTTTTTAAGCATTCTTTTGCATTGAGCATTATGTAATTTTCAATTGTTGTTGCTACATTGTAAATCATTTAAACCAACAAATCCGTATTTCACAATTCCAAAGCCACAAGATTGTTATGTCTCGAGGCTAGTACTGCAGAACTGATGACGTAGTAAACAATAACATCAAGAAGTGGAAATAGATATTTACCTTTTTCTGCATTTTGACCTAGTAATCAGGTATTTTAGAACATGTTCTCAATATATTTATTTCTTTCAGGCAGATAAACTCGTGCTAAATTTACAAAGGCAATTTTTTGTTACTATCGATAAATGTGCTACCAAAGAACATAATGACTCATTATCCCATGTCACTGTACTAGTCCTAATCATTTTAAGTTTCCAGGCACAAAAGCTCCTTTGTAAACAGGATGTTAAAATTGTACTGCATATCATTGTCTCAAGATCAAAGTTTCTTGTGAATTTTCAGAAATACCAACGTTGTCAATTAACCAGCACAACTTTTTTTAGCTCTTGAAAATGCCTCTAGAATGGTTGTTTGGCAAAAAGAAGACGCCAGAAGAGATGCTGCGTCAGAACCAGAGAGCTCTGACAAAAGCCATGAGAGATTTAGACAGAGAAAGAGCAAAAATGGAGCAACAAGAGAAAAAAGTTATTGCTGATATAAAAAAGATGGCGAAACAAGGACAAATGGTAAGTTATATCTTGAAGTTTTAATTGTTATAATTTTATTAATGTATAAATATTGTACACATTAGCTGTGTTTGACGGGTTTGCCTAAAATACGCAACGGACACAACGGGCGCAACGGAGATAATTTTTACCTTTATTTTATTTTCTAAACATTGTGATATGTTTTAAAAGGATTACTTGTAAAAAAAACACTTAGCTTACGTTTATATGATTTACTTTTGTGTTTACAGTAATTGTTGACATTATTAAGAGTCTTTAACATTTCTCTATTGATATTCCATATACGGTAGGCCTACCGCGAAATGGAGATCTCCGTTGCGCCAATGTATGTTGCGCAAAATGGACTTCGCTGGCATAGTAGATCTAGTACGTATACAAAAATAAATAGATTTAATTTCATTTTTATTTGCATACCGTTAATAAAAATATATAACATTATGCTACGATGGGAGGATCTACATGTTTATAAGTTCCGTTGAATAATTACTCTAAATATTGAACCACATATAAAAAGCATTTAAAACCTACGTTAAATTTAAATCATTCATAATTAGAAGCAATGTTTTATAATAATAATAATAAGTATTATTATTATTATTATTATTATTATTCTGTTGCGTCAATGTCAGTTGTCCAATATGGGCTTTGCTGGTCTAGTACAGTGTAGCATACAAATAGTATTTTGATTTAATTTAAACTTTATTATAAAAGGTAACGATTGTCAGATTTATTAGTTACGTTGAATAGATTACTCTAAATATCATAGGAATCACAATAATATTAAACCTCTGTTTTCTGTGCAATGAATGCAATGGAGATAAATTATACAGGTTTCAAGTTTAATAGGTGAACTGAACAATTATTGCAACAGTATGCAACATAGCTCTTCACGTACGTACGCACGTACGCATACCTTTACGCCAGCTTATACAGATAATAAATAATGAAGAAAAAAAGAATAATGCAATAATTAACGAAGACACAAAAACGACTGGTTGAATGAATGAATGAATGAATGAATGAATGAATAGAGCATATAGCAACACTTGACATTCTAAATATAAAAGCACATTTAACTAAAAGCATAGTAATAAAGCAGTAAAGCATATTACAAGACATTAAAAACCATCAACATAAAGCAGTCAAGTATGCCACAAAATATTACAAAGGCACAAGGAAATGCAAATAGGTAAATAGCACATATAACTATATGGGAATTCCTCTAGAACACAAATACTTGTATAAGAACAATATTATGTAGGAGTAGCAATTAATTGGCTGTGATGTCATCCGCAGTTGTTTCAGTGTCTATAACACGGCGCTTACAATTCGGTGTTCTGGACCGCTCGGAGCGTTTTCGCTTAATTTGATTTGGTTTTTTGCCAGCTGACTGTGATTTGATGGTGCGTCTAGATCCGTCAGAAGATATAACTTCATTTACATGTGATCGACCTCTATCGGATGTGAATTTTCGTATTTTTTTCATTTGCTGTTCTCCATTTAAGACAGACCATGTCGAGATGGGCACAAGGTGATGTACGAACGCAGTGTCCAGTTTGTAGTTGCCCATGTCTCGGATAGCGCATACTCTCTCCTTGTTTTCATTCTCAACAATAGACTGCCATGTCTCTATGAATTTTGGCAGGTCACACAATTTCCAGTTCACGGCGGATTTTAAGATGTGGTTCCCGCTTTCTGAATTATTGCTTGTCCATTTGGTGCTGATTTTTCCCTGTTGGGCTGGCCGAATAATATGAGTATTTAGTAAGGGTAAAAGTTTGTTTTCAAAGTATGTGCCAAATGATTTGTTCTCGGTTGAGACATTGTCTGCAGATTGTATCATTTTCTTAACGATATCAACCCTCGCCGCGAGTGTATCTTCGTCTAACGAGTCGACAATGCCATTTTCTTCAAAGATGGCCTTGCATATGCTTTGTCTCTCTTTTAGCCTGATACCACTATTGTCCTCCATATATTTAATCGTGTTGTTTTTTAAGTGTCTGGTGCAAAGCACATGTGTTGCGCCAGGGAGACACTTTCTAATAGACGTTTTAAATGAAAGCTCTTCGTCTGAACCAACAACAAGCTTTTCAATTTCATGTTCAGTCAAGTTGTCACTGATTTGATGAAGGAAGTGATTGTATGTCTTTGTTGTTGAATTTGTATGTATGAACGTAGGGCCAAAACATATAGGGTGTTCTAATGTAGTACGACGCATTACAGATTGGTCCTTATACACAGTTGGAGTGATGTAGAAATCCCCCAGATTGTAAGTTTTATCAATGCCTAGCACTTCCCCACCGTCTTTACAACAAAAACGTTTTATGTCTAGCATCTGCTGTTCGTTATACAGTGTCACAACGGGACTGTTTATACCTTTGATGTGTGCGACGCTTTGCACGAACTCGTTTGATTTTATCATTTCCTCAACAGCAATTATGTGGTCAGCTGCGTTTGAATTAGGATGGTCTCGTTTTTCTAAATTGTATTTAAAATTTCTCAGTTGTTTATCATCCCTCTGTTTTTCGAAATCATCATCCGTTGCGCGATTCATTTTCTTTTCAACTTGTTTGACCGTGTCATGTTGTAGTTGTGACTTTAGTTTCTCTTTTACGGACTGTTTTGTTTTAATGTATACTTTGTTTTTTCTATTATGTTTCACATTGTCATGTAATTTTTCACCAGGGTATGTGCCTACATACTCCACCAATGCCCTGTCTTTGGGTATGAAGTTGAATGCTTCTGGTACGTGGCCGAACCATGTCACTCGACGTTTAAACGTTTCTTCTGGTGTTGAAGCAGCCAGTGTTTGGTAAGTCCTATGTACTTCAAGAACCTCATTTTTTGCCGGTTGTGGATCAAGTGGTACGAATACTCTTTTTGATTTCATTGTTTTTTCGGTACAATACTTGTTGTCTCTTATTACTACAGTTATCAGGCGCTCACCATCTTTCACAAACAACGTTTTGGGACAAGACGTTTTTTTCCAAGCCCCACAGTCATCCCACACTTCTGCTTTTTTGCCTTGCTCGCGCCGTCGATTATTCTCTGTGTTATCGAGTACGAAGAACATGCCGTCTTTTCTTCCGGCTGGTACAGACACAAGTGCGGAATGTGGAGCGCGAAATGTTTCAAAGACGGTTTTTGTGTCCATAAACATATTGCCTAATGGGCCGGGCGAGAATGTGACTTCCAAATCGCTTTCGCTGTCTGAACCTTCAGTGCCAAAGTCTGCGTCCGTATTCACTGGTGTTCTTTCCGGTGCACCAGACGGTGGAGAGTGGTAGCCACTAGCGGTTGTTTCTACTTCATGAAGCTCACCTCTGTGAATGTCGTTGTGTGCATCTGTTTCCGTTACTGCGCCAGGTTCCAATACCGATTCGTCCATCGTCAGTTTAACCCCACATGGTGATGTTTGGCCACTACCGGTTGTGATGTTCACTTCTTCGTCAATTGTGGAAAGATCTGGAAGGAACTTAGAGTCACCGTCATCTAAATCGTCATTAGATCGGTCTTCATCCAGTACCGTGATTGGCTCAGTGCTACTAAGTACGCGAAATCGATTCCTAGTTTCAAAGTTGTGTTGTTCGCTTTTTTGACTTCTGTAGTGTTCGCTCATGTGCGCGACACGGTCTCTCTTGACGTTTCCCACTAATGGAACGATATGGTTTGGGACCCATTCATCCCCTAACCCTGGTTCTTGCTGTGGGAGAGCAACATTTGTCCACATCAGAGTCAGTTTGCCTTTGTCTGTGTCTGCGAACGGTGGGCGAAGCATTGTGTTCATCACTTTAAATTGATAGTGTTTTGTTCCATTCAGACTCGGATTGACGACTTCTATTGGTAGGTTAAGTAGGCGAGACATAGCAATGAATCTCAGCATTGTAGAGTACGTCCCTTGTCGAGCACAGTCCAAACAATCTGTCTCTAACTCTGTACCAAGGAAGTAGAGGCGCTTGTACTGAGGGTGGATCATTATTTGCGATTTGTTGGTAACCATTTCTATGCAGCAACGATACCGCAGTTCTACGCTTCGCTTTTCATTGCCGCTCAGCAGAGTTGATATGGAATTGAAGAAACAATCGCCGTCGGGCGTGCTTTGTAAGGCAGTTTTGTCAGACCAGTGATAATGGACGAGAAGACTGTTTGCTACGTAGTCTTGGGTGTGGCTTTTGAAGTCATTGTGCAAGTCTGTCTTTAACGGGACGCTTTTTAAGAACAGGTTTTCTCGTTCAACTGCTTGCATCAGCATACGGAACCCAAGTTTTGCTGCCTGAGTTAGCCTCTCTAGTCCCATCAGATAGTCGTAACTGTCGTTGTCACTGTTTCTGCACTTGAGACATATGTAGGACAGCTTGAGGTTCTTCCACACCTTACGGTCAGCACCGACTATCTCTTGGCACGAGAAGTGAGTCCATGTGTTACAGGCCTGCAAGTGAATTAAGTCAATTTTAACTTCATGTATATTGACGTAGCGTTGTTAAGTTGACCATATCGGCTTTGACCAAAACTGATTTGAACATGTGCGCGTGCGTGCTTGTATTTTTATCAATATTTTGGTTCATGTATGTGTAATAAAGACAAGCAACATATTTGAAAGAACTATGTAATAATGGAATTCTATATGTTACTGATTTGAACATGTGTGTTCTGAATATTGATTTTTTTAATGAATTGGTTGTGCATGTATATGCTTTTTATTAATCGATTATAAAATCTGAAAACAACAAGCAACAAAATCTTCAAGAATTTGCAATTCATTCAATTTTCTTAAAAATTCCTGTTAGGATGCCAATACCTTAAAATGATAATAATAATAATATATACAACCCTACCTCACAGAAGATACAGTTATCCAAACAATTCCTGGAACACACATAACACGGATATCTTCCCATTACGAAATCTTTGTAATAAGATGATTTCTTTCTGAAAAAGCTAGGTTTATATACAGTTACTGCTTTGAGTACCGTCGTAGAATTCCTTTAATTACCTACCTGTGAAAATAAGATCTGAAAAGACCGGACTCTTGAAAAATACAGCCAAAAACGCCGCTATCATACTTAATTGGGACTTAATTACTGTTAAATTTGTGATTAAGACGACACAACTTAAGTGTGACAACAGACTATAGACAATTAAACTTTTAAGTTGTTGTTTTTAAGATTTGCAAATAAGAAATTTACTTACTAGGTATGAGTTATTCATGATGAAAATTAGAAAAGCATTTAACACAAAATCCATTTATTACATTAAAATAATACAAAATTTTTACGTCGTGAAACAGCTAGATCTTGAAACACATTAGTACAGGCTTTACTCTCTTATGTATAGTGTGACAGTTTTTTCAACTAACACCATATGTATATTGTTGTATGTCATCATTATGCGCTTGTGATTTTTTTTTACTATATATTCATTAATTATAATAAGGAATTGATTTTATAAACTAAGCTTCATTTGTCGGAACACCTTTTTACACCAATATTTTTTTTTTAAAGTTCAGCAATTAGGGTCGTGTCAACACTTGAGAACATAATTAGATTCTCGTGCCCATAACTGCCAATAAACAAAGCAGTTGACACTTCTGTTATCAACCGCGTGACCAACTGCTCTTGGGTGACCCGTAAAGGTGGTAAACCAATCAGCAGCACGTGCAATTTGCTTCCAATTAACAGTCGGCATTTATGATTGTTTATTTAATCAATAGTCAGCTTTCTGTTGTTTTTTTATATTTTAAAAGATCATAAGGAATACAACATTCAATCGTCAAGTAGTACAATTATGTATCAAACATTAGTATAAACTTTTATTTCTTCTCTTTTACGCCATATTCAAGGTATTGATATAAAGTTTAAAAAAAACAGTGAACATAAGTGCAATTTCTATATCTATAACGTATAATGTAACGTTATTTTAAGATTGGCAATACTACTATATATATATTAAACTTAACGAATGTCAGGGGTTTTTACAAATAGAATACACGCCAGGTTAAATTTTATTTACCAATTTTACAATCTTTGTGCTTCGAGTATATTGCCAGAATCATGTCTCTGACTTTACATGAAGCAAAGGTTTATATTTTATTTATATTTATATGCCGAATAGATCTAATTCATTTGCAGCGGCCCAACGGCGTACAAACTTAGTACAAATTTAGTAAGTGCACAGAAAACTTTTATTTAAGAGCAGAATGCACGCCAAATTAATTTTGATAATTTATTGATTATATAATGTTTGATACAGGTTATTCATATTCCGCTGCGCGCAACGAAGGTTGCGACAATCTTTGTATCTGTTGGTATCAGTAGGACTAAGTAATGAACTGTCATCTGTTTTATACTTTGTACTCCGTAGCGCCCGTTTCGTACTTCGTTGCGCCCGTTGCGTCCGTTTCGCCAATAAATCTCCGTTGCGTATTTTAGTCATACCGGTGTTTGACTGGGCATGTTGTTGATAGAACATTTAAACTTAGAAGTTAAATACGTGCATGGAAAGAACACTTAAATTAAGAAGTTAAATACATGCATAGAAACAGGATGTGTAGGCTCTACCCAGAGCTGAAGGGCTAGGAATTTTGTTAATATGTCTTTGCTATGCTGCCTGGTAGCAGTGATTCAGCACATGGAATAAAAGGCTACATCGTTTATTTTGTATGGAAAATTGTGGTTATTTTGAAGATAATTATGCCTTAAAAGTCAGCTATGTAGTTTCTGTTGTTTTTATTATTTTTAATAAAAATAGAATTTATTAATAATTGATATAAGATTTTTTTACTAAATTCTTTTCCTGTTTATTTTCTGCCTTAGAATGAATTTGTTCACATTAAATGGAAGTGCTGCATGATATATGATGACTTAACCCCCCTTTAGTGACAATGCTTGTGAAATCATAAACCAAGTAAAGCTATACAAATGTTTGACAATGAACCAAAAGAATATTACAATTATAAATTGGTACAGTAAAACCTTGCTAGAGGATTACCTTACTAAGTGTTGCTACCTGCTAAAAGGGGCACTTTTCTTCAAGACTGTTTCTTTCCCTATACACTTCAATGTCACAGAACCACGGAAAGAGGGCTACCTGGGACCTGGGACACTTATTGCAGAACCAGTTATCAAATTCTTACTTTTTCTAATCCCAACTAATACTGATACCACCTGGTCAGAGCTGTCTCTTTTCACTATGACTGGAAATGGTGTTCACACTTAGGTAGACCAGACTCGTTACTCTACCTGAATGTGTGATTTTAACACTTTGTCTCTAGCTTATAATTATGACTTATGATTAGAAAAGTATAATTTGTCATTAATGAATCAAAACAGCTAAAGTTAACAAAACTTTTGTGAAAAAAAATGTTGTTGTTGCTGCTGCTGCTGTTGTTGTTGTTGTTCTTCTTTTTTGTTCTCACAACCAAACTCTATTATAATAACATAATGTTGTTGACAAAAGTTTTTGTTAGTCACTAAGAGGACCACCTCTCTAAGCGGGACACATTTTAGAAGAACCAATGGTGGTCCTATTAGCGAGGTTTCACTGTACTTAAAATTAGATACTTCCATTTACTAATGTAATCATTATTTGTACTTCTAATTAAGGTTTGCAAATCTTCAATCGCTCTAATATTAGTGCCTTATGCAGTATTTAAAAGTAAAAAATTGTTGTAGTAAAATTGTGGTAGTGGCAAGATTGAAAATCTGTTCTAATAGGGATGGCGAGGTTATAATTTGAATATACTATTATGGATTATGTATTTTCAAAGTTTCTATATTTGGGGTATTGGGCAGTCCGATAACTAAGTTGTCTGCCCTTGAGTACTCTCTGAATGGGCATGTGCACTGGTGCTGATAAAAACTTACGGGGCATAAGTAGAAATGTTATCAGCGTGTATAAGAGAAACATCAAGTGACATGGACAGTTAATTAAAGAAAGAAACAAAACCGTATTTATGTGTCGGTGTGCCGTTAAACCCCCCCAAAAAAATAAAAGAAAATAAAAAAAATAAATAAAAAAAATACAAAACCGTATTGGAAATTGCCGAAATATTGCTGCATATGTAAAGGTGTTTATCGCGGAAAGGTGGTCGAAAACAGAACTTTTTCATTGCATCGATTTCATCAAAACAAACCGCTGTGAAGCATTTGGATGGTATTATAACACTTCGCCCTCCCTTAACTGGTAACAGTTCGCCCTTGATTGGTGACAGCTCGCTCTTGATATGTAACAGTTCGCCTTCAGATATAAGTGTATACATCAAGCAAAAAAAAGTAAATTTGTTAATTTATTTATAACCATTCACATTGTATCTGTTTTCTTCGTCTTCATATACATTATGAGCACTTCTGATATAAGTGTATACGTCACCCTTCGCCCTTTAATCTTAAGAAATTAAGTAAAATGAATGTAAACTTGTTAATTTATTTTTTATTATTTCGACACCATTCACATTAAATTTGTGCTTCCTTTGTCTTCTTATTCTTGATTAACATCGTATTATTAGCATCAGAATTCATTATATTTTTATTTTTCATATTTTAAACTTGTTTTTACCAAAGAAAAAATCTGATCCTCCCAGTACAATATATGAACTGTCACTGTTCCTTGGTTTAAATGCAATGTTACGTCCCAAAATATAATAACTAAACTGTGTACGTGGTTTATTAATTTCATATTTTATATTTAAATAAAATTCCGCTGTTGCAAGGATTTGAATGTTACTTAGTTGTATACATATTTTGTTGAAAATACTTTAATAAGGTTGTCACACTCAAGATGACTTGAGTATGCAGTTATCTTATAATTGCACATCTATTCTATAAAGTGTGAAGGTAAATTGATCATTATTGTGATGATAGCATTCACACTAATCTTGGTTGATAATTAGTCAGTGTGACCTTAATTAAGGTTTACCAACATAGACGTATATAAAAATTAAAATTAATAAATTGGTCAGTGTGTGATCGTTGATTAATGTTTGCCTACAGTCATCATTGTGATGATAGCGTAAACACTAATTTTGATTGATAATAAGTCACTGTGATCAAACTGATGTTTGCCGTCATAGACGTATATAAGTGCTTGCAAATGATAGACTAGTCAGTGTGTTCAATCTCGCAACATACGCTAGCTTTATCACAATGCGGCATGAAGAAGTCGACGAGGACGGTGCCAACTAATTGTGGTTGTATGCATTTCTTTTAAAATATTATAAATATTATACACTATATAACAAATTAAATCAAGTTTAAACTTTACTTGACATCATGTTCCCCTTTATTTAACGCATGGAAATGGTACACTTACATCCGAAGTACTCATAATGCATATGAAGCCGATGGAAACAAATACAAATTGATGTGAATGGTGTTGAAATAATTATAAATAATGTTACCGATCAAGGGTGAACTGTTACCAGTTAAGGGAGGGCGAAGTGTTACTAATTATTTGAGAGTTGGTCTCTCCTTTTCAGTTTTCAGTAATATCTAGCTTGTGAGCACAGATAATTTGCTCGATTGGCAGACATTTCCGTCCGGATCTATTCAAATGACGATTCGCTAGGTACTTTTTCAAATCTGTTAGCTTGAAATGATCCAATGTTTTGTTGTTTACACAAGCTTCGTTGATTTTTTGTCCTTGTCCGCCATCTTTTTTTACTTAGTCCACAGAGGCTCAGCAGCGCGTAGCTTCCCTTTGAAATCAAGGGAAGTAACCGAGTTATCAGACTGCCCAATCGAACCCTGACACCTCCCTTAAGGTGTTACCCACCTGACCATAAAAAGCTGATAGATGTGTTGTGGTGTGGATTCACTTTATCTAGTGATTTTGAGAAAAAGATACTTATAAAAGTACAAAGAATTTTTAACAGATTAACAGACATGGCAAGAGGTTAAACAGTTAACCTTTGCCATCCCTTCTTCTAATAGAAAGACATTTGGACTAATTTTTCTTCAGGATGCTGTAAAAATCATGGCCAAAGATTTGGTTAGGACAAGACGGTATGTGAAGAAGTTCATT